>CAOLHI010002994.1:0-207439 GCA_948474755.1 Ctenosaura bakeri
ACAATGCCACTATAGTTTAAGAAAACTCCTAGCAGTACCCTCAATATTCCTAAATAAACCAATGCAATCATTAGACAAACCCATGCTAAATTCAGTGTACTCCGTGAAGTCAAATAAATCTTATAAAATTACTTACCTTGTCCGGCTATCTCAACAGCAAGCGTGTGTAACCATATGTCAACCGAGAGGTTTACAGAAATCCTGAGCACTTCCGAGGGAGAGGGACAGAGAGGAAGAGCACAGATGATTCCACGTGTTAATCGACTTAAATAGTGCTGCTTAAAGAACACACTTGAGATTTAAATATTCATTCAAGCCTGTGGGAGCCAGAGAATTTAAAGTGAAAGTCCAATAGGATTCCTTTCAAGAAATGAATTTAAAGAATTCCAATGATCTTTGAATTGTAAAAAAAATGTTCATATAGAGCAGTGGTTCCCAAATCTTGGGCTCCCAGACATCTTGGATTGCAGTTCCCAGAATTCCTGCCTGTTGGCCAAGCTGGCTGGGACTTCTGGGAGCCGAAGTCCAAAACCTCGAGGACTAGAGTTTGGGAACCACTGAATACCCATACGCGTGCGTGTGATTCGACTGCTGTGTGCAGATGTGCGTCGCTTGGCACGACAAGAGGGCTCTCCGACATAGTTTTGCTGGCTGTTGAGATAGCTGGACAATGTAAGACATTTTATAAGGTCGATCTGGGGGATTCTAAAAAACATTCGGCTTCACTGAGTACGTTGAATTGAACACGTATGTGGATACATTTTGTACATGCATGTGGATGGTATGTTTGATACGTAGTGGTCGAGATTATATTGTAAAATTGGATAAATGTTAGAAATACAGTATCCAGCTACCTTGGGAGTTACATTGTCAATAACTTCTTCTTTTTTATATTTATTCATATATATATATATAATATTGCTTATTTATCTTTAGTGTTCCAAAGTGCCTTCATGTACCAAAACACAGCATCGATTCCATGCCTAGTGATGCATATGCAAATATAAATAGCAACAAAACAAAAAAATAACAAAAAAAGCCATCTATACATCTATTAATAGCAACTTCACACATTCCCATTCCTGGTTAGCGAATTCCGTATTTTGATTATTGAGCCAAAGGAATCTATAAGGAGACTTCTTGGAACTTCAGATTTTGGAGAATTGGCAGGAGTCAAGATAAGTAGCATATCCTGAGGCCTGTACTTTTTGATCTGTGATCAATTGGTCGGTTGGTATAAATAGTAATATTTAATCATCGCTTTATCTTCCTTTGATCCCCATTTTGAGAGGGACTGGAGGGGTTTGGGGTAGTTAGTGAGTTCTGATATTCTCAGAGGGGCAGAGTGGGGTGTTTTCTTGTCTTTATGTGCATTTGGGGGATTTCCGTGAGATTTGGATCTGAAAGTGGCACTGATTTTTTTTAAAAAAACGTGTGTGTCGGGGCTGGCTTGGGCCCCCTCTGATGTTCCTAATCTCTCTCCCGCCTCTCTGCCTCCAGACGCCTGCGGCCTCTCGGACCCGGCCCACGTGGAGAGCCTGCAGGAGAAGGCCCAGGTGGCCCTGACGGAGTACGTCCGCTCCCAGTACCCCTCCCAGCCGCAGCGTTTCGGCCGCCTCCTGCTCCGCCTCCCGGCCCTCCGCGCCGTCCCAGCCTCCCTCATCTCGCAGCTCTTCTTCATGAGACTGGTGGGCAAGACGCCCATCGAGACCCTGATCCGGGACATGCTCCTCTCTGGCAGCACCTTCAACTGGCCTTACGGGACGGGGCAGTGAAGGCACCGCCCGCCCCGGACTCGCCTCCTGCTTGGTTCCGCGTCTGCAGAACCGGCTGCCCGGACGGCCGTTGGGTCGGGGAGCTGGGTGACGTCCTTTCGATTTCCAAGCCGCCTCGCTCTGGAAATGGGGGTTTGGGGCTGCACAGAGAAGGAGCAAGAAAGCGGGGGGGGGCTCCCTCTGCAGCAACGCAGAGAATCCCACCCACCCACCCCAGGCCAAAAGAGACAAGAGATTCAACAGATGGGATCCGCCGCTTGCCTTCTCTTCTGCAGGAGGAAAAAATTGTACTGTGCTCCTTTCTCCTTTCGTTTCCTCCTCTTTTTGATTCCTCCCTTTGCTGCCACGTTTTGAACGGTTGGGGGGAGAGCTGGTTTGGGAGGGGCCCGTCCCTCCCTGCCTCGCCACACACGCCTTTTCTTCCGAGAGATTCGCATCCGCACCTTGCATGATAAGTTTCAATGGCGACCTCCTCCTTTTTTTGCCTGCGTTTTGAGAATCCTGGCAGCTGAGAGGTTTTACCTTCACCTCCAACTTCTCCAGATGTTGTTGAACTGCAGTGGCCATCGTTCCTGCTCGTTGGCTAGGCTGGCAGTGAACGATGGGAGCTGGAGTCCCAACAAGCTCCGAAGGTATCAACATGATCAATGTCTCCCAGTTCTTTCCCCTGCCCGGTTTATTCCCGCATCGCAGTCTATGTGGTGACCGCCTTCCAGAAGCATCTTTATTTTTGTGAGATGCTGTTAAGCAGACCTGGGAAGAGGGGAGACAGAAGGAGAGGGACCCCCTCCCCAAAGAAAGTTCTTTTGGAACAGATAACCCAGTAAATCCAGACCCATAGACAAGGTCAGGGGCCAGAGTCCAGTTTCCTCCCCGCCAGGCCAAGTGTGGCTCAAATGCTTGTTTTCCGTGGGGCGCCCTGTGCCCGGCCTCCTTGAGGCTTAACCAGGCGATGGCATTGTCCTTTGGGGGGAGCCAACACAACTCAGGCCCTGCCGTCTCTGGTCAAGAGAGCTTCTGGTTGAAAAAAAGAGCGTGGTTGCCAAAGTGCTGAGAGCAGAGAATTTGGGGAGGGGGCCGGTGATGCCTGGCATCATGTGGGCTTTCGAGGAGCACCAAAGATGCCCTCAAATGGGGGAAAAATCCACCCCTGGCATAAATCAGCCCCCAGGGAAAATAAAATGCTTCTGGGTGTCTGTTCTCTCCCCAGCCTGCCGTGAATGTTTCCCCATCTTCTGGTCTGTGGCCAAAATAAATCTGTTCATAATGTGTAATGTAAACCACACCCACCTTACCCACAAACCCCCCCCCCCAGTAAGGTGGGATACCTCCCTCTCCTGGTCAGACCCTCCCAATGTTTGTGAAGGTGCTATGCAAAATTTTGGCGTGCATGCAGTTTGGTTTCACAGGGGTGATCTCCCTGGTTTTTGCTTCTGGCGTCCCGCATTGCTGGGCTGGTTTGGGTGGAAAGCCCACGGCTGGGGGCCCCCCAGAGACTTCTCGTTCTTCCCCCGTCCGCGGTGGGGTTTCGGTGTGAGCGTGAAAGAGAGGGACGGAGGGGGCTTTTCCGAGAGCCGGTGGCAGAAGCGTGCCCTTGAACCCATTTCCCGGAGAGGGGAAAACCAAGGCTGAGATGCTGCTGTGCCTCAGGCCACCGTTAAAAATCCAGAGCAGTGTCGGGACTCAAACTCAGGTCTCCCGGGTCCAAAGTACCACTTGAAATCTATGCAAACTCCCCCCACCTGTTGCCCCCACCGTCTAAATTCTGCATCAAGGAAACTCAGATTCAGTCCTTGGAATAGGCCTTTATTTCGTGACCTCTCCCTCCCTCTCCCCGCATTGCCTTCTGTCAGACGTGCTTTCTTCCAATCCGGTTGCACGACGTGGGTTCTTGCGGAGCGTTTTGGTGGGGTCTTTTTTGGGGCCAGTACAAAAGGCGCCGCTCTCTGTGTTCTCTCTTCAGGGAGGTAAGTTGACCGGCATTTCCAAGGTCTCAGCCAAAGCTGTACTAGGTTTTGTGTGTACAGAAGAAGGAGGAAGTCCTTCCACTTAGTGCCCGGTTAACGTGTGGAACTCTCTGCCACAGGGAATGGGGAACAAGGAGCGGCTTTTAAGGAGGAGTGAAACAAGTCCGTGTCCTTGATAGCGGAGTTAGAACCTCCCTTGGAATCTCAGTAGCAGGGGAGAGATGCCGGCCTCTCGCCCCGCCAGGGCTGCTGGTGGCCTCCTTGGCCCAGAAGGAAGGGAATCCGGCTAGGCTGGGTTTTATTCCCCCAGAGAGGCTTCTGAACCCTGACCCCAAAATCCTCCTGGCACCCCCCCCTCTCTCAACACAGGCGTTTCTCCATGCTGAGCAAGAGAGATCAGATGCTGGGTTTTCTGGGTGAACTGGTGCCAACAGACGTGGGTGGAAAGAAGGGCAGAAGGGGGCACGGGGGGGCTTATGGGTTGGTTTATCGATGGCAAGATTTTGGGTTCTTCTCCCCCCCCGTCCCTTTGTTCTGATTGATGCCCAACCAATGAATCAATAAAAGAATTTTTTTCTTAAAAAACAAGAAGCAGAGCAGTGATTATTATTCATATCATAATTATTAATTTGCGTTGATTGGCAAGAAACCGGCGGTGGTGAAGGTACGTCTTTTAGGGTTCCGCCTCTGGGACGGGGGCAGCCTCTTCTTTCCTTGGAGGCTTTGAAGAACAGGAGGAGGGCCCGGGGTTCCAAACCGGCAGCGGGTTGGGCTGCATGATCCCTGGGGGGCCCTCCCCGGTTCTTGCCAGGCGCCCTCGGCCGGCGTTGGGCCTCCCCGCTTTGCGGGTTCCCAAAACAGGGGCTGGCAGGAGGGCGGCCGGACGGACGGGAGGGTCTTGGGAAGGCGTTTGGCTCTTGCGCTCCTGGGCTGCCACTCCCCGGGTGAAGAGGGGCCGGGGAGACCCCCGGGTGGCCTCTTCCAAGGGCCACTAAGAGCTTCTCAGTCCTTCAGGGCCAAGGGAACCTTTCTTTAATTAAACTCCTCGTTCAATTCGCCACCAGAGGGCGCTCTACAGGCGGCGGATCGGGGCCAAATGGCGGATCGGGGCCTTTTTAAAAAATAAATTAAAAAAATCCCCTCAATTCGCCACCAGAGGGCGCTCTACAGGCGGCGGATCGGGGCCAAATGGCGGATCGGGGCCTTTTTAAAAAATAAATTAAAAAATCCCCTCAATTCGCCACCAGAGGGCGCTCTACAGGCGGCGGATCGGGGCCAAATGGCGGATCGGGGCCTTTTCGGAAAATAAATTAAAAAATTCCCTCAATTCGCCACCAGAGGGCGCTCTACAGGCGGCGGATCGGGGCCAAATGGCGGATTGGGGCCTTTTCGGAAAATAAATTTAAAAATTCCCTCAATTCGCCACCAGAGGGCGCTCCACAGGCGGCGGCGGCGGATCGGGGCCTTTCTTAAATTCAATAAAAACCATAAGGCCCCGATCCGCCGCCACCTGTAGAGCGCCCTCTGGTGGCGAACTGAGGGAATCTTTAAATTTATTTTCCAAATAGGCTCCAATCCGCCATTTGGCCCCGATCCGCCGCCGCCGCCTGTGGAGCGCCCTCTGGTGGCGAATTGAGGGAATTTTTAAATTTATTTTCCAAATAGGCCCCAATCCGCCATTTGGCCCCGATCCAACGCCGCCGCCGCCGCCTGTAGCGCGCCCTCTGGTGGCGAATTGAGGGAATTTTTTAAATTTATTTTTTGAAAAGGCCCCGATCCGCCACCCGGTGTAGAGCGCCCTCTGGTGGAGAAACTGAACCCTAAAAAACGAAACCCCTGTGTGGGGATGATGGAAACTGTTGTCTAGCGAGGGCCTCGGAAGGGAGAAGAACCCCCCTTTCCTTGCTGCGTGGGGACGATGGGAAGCGTTGTCCATCTTGACGCCAGGCCTCGGTTTCTGCCCGGAAGACGATGGGGAATGTTGTCCAGGGTGAATCCAATCCTCACTTTCGGCAGTGTGGGGACGATGGGAAATGCTGTCCGCAAGCTTTACGGGAAGACACCCGCCCATAGGGGCCCTCCCTGGGCCGCCGGTGTTCCGAGAGCCTCCGCCCTTCGGGGCCTCCTCTTCAGCAGCGCCGGGGGGCACCACGGGACCTGCAACCCCCCCGCCCCGCGCCAAGACCCCCGCCCCCTCCTCCGCGGGGCCTCGAGCCTGGATCGGGGCCCGGCGGCGGCTCCCGCCCTCCGGAGCCTCCCGGACTTCCACTCCCAGAAGGCGCCGCTCCCCCCGGGGATGCTGGGAGCTGCAGCCCCCAGGTCTCCTCCCGCTCCCCGCAGCCGGCTTGGCGGGGGCGCCGGATCCGCCTCCCGCTGAAGGAAAAGGCCCGAAACTCCTGGATGGGAGGGAGGGAGGGAGGGAGGGAGGGAAGGAAGGGAGCCCCGGCCGCCCCCCGCCCCGCCCCGCCCGGAAGTCCCCGCGGGAGAGCTTCCGGCTCCGGATCGAAAGAACAGACTCCAGACGCGGAGAAAAGAGCTTTACTTGTAATGAAAGGGAGGCGGCGGCGCCGAGGCCTCTTCGGGGCCTCCCTCGGAGTCCCGGGAAAGAAGCTCCCCCGCCGGAGCGGAAGGAAAACCGGGTTTCCCGCCGGCCCCCGAGCCCGGAACGCGCGCCCCCCGGCGGCCTCTCCCGCCCCGCCAGCGCCCGCGCTCGGCCGCGCTCCGTCCCGGGGCCAAGACGGAGCCCCCCCGGCCTGGGAGGCGGTTGCCCCGGCGCCCCTCTCCCCGCCTCCCTCGGGCGCCAGCGGGGGGGGCAGCGCCAGGGTCTTCCCGGGCTCCCCGGCCACAGACCCCCCCCGGAGAGGAGGGAGAGAGAGACCCCCACCGCCCGGGGCCCTCCCGCCTCCCAAATCCGGGGTCTGCCTGATGGGCCCCCCCAGAGCCTCCCCGGCTGCCCTCCTTCTGGCCAGAATACAATAAAATTAAACCATGAGCCTCCAGGACCCACAAGTCACCTCTGACCCCGGGAAAGAAAGGGGCCCTTTCTGAACCCCAAAGCAGGCTCCCCAGACGCCCCTGGGCTTACACTGAAGGATCAGCGGCTGATTAATGGCCATAGAATAAGTCATTCGGGCGCTAGATTAACACTTCCTCCAAGGGCTTGCGGCCGCCTTCCACAGGCCCTCCTCCCCAGGGAAGGACAGGGGCTCCCGGAGCCACGGCAGCTCCTGGCCCAGATGTGGGGACAAGCGTTTTTCTGAGCATTTCGTGTCTGGTTTCCGAGTTCCCCAGCAATTCTCAACCCAACTTCTTGCAAGGACTTTGCCCAAAGCCAAGGAGGTCGCCCACCGGGCGCCTGTTCACAGAAGGAAGGACGCCTGCGCTGGAGGCCAACCGTCCTAACGTCCCGTCCTGCAATCTGTGTTAAACAACCAGCTCTGTAAAAATCCCGACGCTTCCACAGAGCGGGGCTTCCCCAACAGCGTGCCCCCAGGACACACGGGCGTGTCACCTGAAGGGCACAGGTGTGTCGCCTACCATCTTGGAGATTCATGTTATTCTCAATCATGCATTTTTAAAAATAGAGGAAAGGTTTTCAGGAGATGCATCTGTCCTCATACCTTTGTTATTAAAACGTACATGTGTGTCTCTCTCTCTCCAACCTCCAACTGAACTACTGTGTCGCAAAACAACACACATCTAAAAAAGTGTGTCCCCAACATGCAAAGTCTGGAAAGCTCTGCAGTCAAGCGTTGTCCACCTGGTCAGGCTAGCGGTGCAACCAAGCTGAGACGGCATCCCTCCCTCCTGGCTGGACACAACGGTGCCTGTGCGTCTCTGTGTGCGACTCCTTCCCGAGCCAACCCCGGGCCCAGTTTCGGCTCTGTGCTTTTACCTGGGAGACAAAGGCAGTCAGACCTTCACGACCATAAAATAAGCCAGTACCAATTTTGCCGGGTCTGATCCCCCCACCCTTTAAACCAACCTCAAAAGCACACTCCTCTCCTTCCCATCTCTGCAAGACGACCCCCTCAAAGTGTCTTTTTTAAACACCCTTCTCTGCTATTAGTTTTGTGTCTTCGTGCTTCCTCTGTGGTCACCAGTGGCCGCGGCTTTGCAACATCGCTTCATGCGGCTTTTTTGTTTTCAGTGAAATCTTCATGAGTTCCCCCCCCCCGGACTGGTAAATTTATTGTTTAAAAGAGAAAAACTAGCTTGTTTACTGCTCCAAATCAGTTAAAATAACACAGATGGGACTAGAGACAGGGTAGTTTAGCTCAGCTCTGACTCTGACACGGAGGCCTCCTTTTCTCCCTTTACCCACCAACTTGCACCCCAAAGGAGGAAGTGAGGGAGAGTGTGAGGGAAGGGTGGGGGAAGAGAGAGGAAGACACACTTCACGCCCTAGTGTTCGTGCGCTTCCACTTCTGTCTGTCACCACGGCGGCTGAAAACACAAGCCACGGACGAGAGAAAACACTTCTACCCCTTGCTGTGACAAGAGCCATGTTCCCACAAGGGCCTTGGTGACGTGCGGAGGGCCCCGACTTAACTTGGTGGCAGCCAGGGGGGTCTCAGTCCAGCGGATGGGAGAAAGACCATGGTAAGTACCCCAGGGTGGGGCAGGGAGGGGAAAGATATGGGGTGGCATAAAAGACATTAGCATCCTAATTGCGCTTGCACGATGGAAAAACGACCTGAGGATGTGTCTGGAGTCACAGGGCAAATCCGCCACTCTGTGTCGCCAAGGAGCGCACGCTCCGTCCCGCACCCTCTTCCAGTCCACAGCTGGAAACGGGGGTCGCGTCTGGCTGAGCAACTAGAGTGTGGTCACAGCAGCAAAAAGGTTATAACGAGGAAGGACAGCCAAGCTCGGAGGGGCTGCAGCCGTTTGCTTCTTCCTGAGCCTCCGGGGAAAGTGTTGCTGGGTTTTGAAAACAGCAGAGAGAGAGAGACAACCGAAATTCAGGGCTGACGGTCAGGAAGCCCTGCTCCCAAGTCTGCCTTTGGCTGAAACACCAAACAAAAGCAGCATTTCAGTTAAGCCAGCCACTGTTTCCCTCTGTAAGATTAACCTGTCATGGCTCGTTTCCATAAATGAGATGAGGCAGACGTTTGTGGTCATAAAGGACCCACCACCCCAAAATAGAGGGATTGTTGGCCATTTGGAACAGTTTTCCAGCCATCAAACAGAGAACATCCCTCATAAGAAGGGACACCTGTCAGCCCTGGGAGGGACAAAGCTCCTGGATAAGGGTTCTTCTTGTTGTGGGCCTTCACGCCGTTTCCAGCTTATGGCGACCCTAAGGAGAACCTATCACAGGGGCTGAGAGTGTGTGACACACCCAAGACCACACCCAAGGGGTTTCCACACACAAAGCAGGGCATCAAGCCCATCAAATATTTGAAATGATGTCATATGGAAGATGGGGCAAGTGTGTTTCCTGCTGTTCCAGAGATTAGGACGTGGCACAATGGCTTCAAAGTACAGGAAAAGAGATTCCACCTAAAGATTAGAGAGAACTTCTAAAACTATGCTAACTTGGACTAACTTGGATTTGCAATTTGGGCTAACTCAGCCACTGCAGCAATCCATTCCTCCATCATCGGTGCTTCAGTCCGTTTCCAGGTTTGAGCAGATTGCATTCCTGCCGCTGTTATCATACAATGAAAAAGCAGTCCATGTTTACTATCCAAATCTTTATCCGTGATACTCAGCAAAAACATTTAAAACATTCAGATGAGGGGTTCTGAACAGAAGGTTTCCCCCACTAATAATCCACCATCAAGAATCCAGTCCTCAGAGAGGTGATGGTTGGTGTTTCATTTGAACTGCTTTAAAGCACAGCAGGAAACATCCTCCCTTCAGACATAGGAATGGGAATAAAAAATAGCAGTCGTAGTAAATAACAGAGAGTAAATAACAGGTAAATATAATAAAATAAATAAATAATTAAATAACAATAACAGAAGACCTCCTTGCATGGAGAAAATGAGCACGTCAAGGAAGTGGTGGCAAGGCCGGTTTCTCTTCTTGCCACAGCAGCTTTTTATGGGCACGGATTTTATTTTTCTTAATATCACCCGTAGGCAGGGTCTGTCGTAGGGCCCCGCTCGCCAGCCCAGAGCCTACTTGCCCACCTCAATGAGGACTAGACCCTTGATGGTACATAGAGATACAGATACGGCAGAGCTGCAAAAAGCGCCCTTCCTTCCTGTCCCAGAAGCTGACACACACCACAGGAAATCTGCCTCAGCCCACCTCGAATGGCGCAGGGCAAGAGACTCATCCGGAGGACTTCGCATGGGATGTGCCAGTTTTTTAATTTAATTTAGTTTTTTTAGAAACATAATACACAACACAATACCTAATGACCACGGACTTACAAACCCCTTATGCCCATAAATTCTTAAAACTCAATCTACTCTACAATTAAATCATCCGTGCCCCCATCGCCACTGGGAACGTTAGAGAGAGAACCACTTCCATTCCCGTCATGCGGTTCTATTCTCCATCCAAAATTGTAATGATTCTTCTATCGGCTTACTTCCTTTCCCCTTTATTAACACATTATCAATAAATCCACCCCAAATTTCTATAAAAATATCTCTTTTTAACTCTCTTTACCACCTCCAAACTAACTTATAAACATTTTCCTTAATTCTTACAGACATAGATCCCAATATTCTCATATTTTTACCCAGTTCTCAATATTTATGACTTCTTGCCAGTTTTTACACCCCAGTGGCTCTTCTGTGTCTCTCTCCGCAGCTTACGGAGGGTCCGAATGGCATCGTATTTTCGAGACCAGAGTTCGATTCCCCTTTGCTTGGCCATGAAAACCCACTTGGGCAAGTCACACAATCTCAGGCCCCAGAAAACGCCATGACAGGTTCATTTTCTGGGGCTGAGAGTGTGTGACACTCTACGCTCAAACCACTACACCACCCTGGCTTCACAAAGGGAGGTAGAGTCCTTCAAATAGCCTAGACACAAACAACATATGAAATCTATGAAGGACCCCCCCCAATTTGGGATCTTTGTGGCTAAAGGTCTGGCTGTCGGGCCGCCCCGTCCTTTCTCAAAGCCGCGTCTTGGGAAGTACGCAGGTGGCTTTCTCAACCCACTCCTCGCACCCTCCCTTAGCTTCTCCCCACTGCCGCCCCAAGTTCCCCTTTCCCCCCGCTGCTTCGGTCCCCGGAGCCAGAGGAAATGGCTTGCAACGCACAGCGCTAAAGCCGGAGATGCTCTGCCCACAGCGCCTGCCAAAAAAGGAATCGAACCCAGTTCAAACAGAAGAGGGCTGCCTGTGGAGTTGAGCCGCTAACGGCCCTTCCGCACTATGCACTTATAGCACCATGATTCCACTTTAGCTGTGACGGAATCTGTGCCCTGCGGGATCCTGGCATTTGTAGTTTGGTGGGGCACTGGAGCTCTCCGGCTGAGAACTGTAAATGCCTCACCCTGAACTACCAATCCCATGACTCCCTGGGATGCATCCCCAGCATTTAGAGTGAAATCACAGCGTTACAATCTCCCTGGAGACCAGAGTAGAAATCCCAGTTCAAAGGGAACCCCAAGGGCCGGGGTGGACGACATGGTCCTACCAGTCGCAGATCATAATTAACAAAAACCCTCCAACGTATCACAGACACAAGATCAGAGTGTTGTCAAAATAGCAGAAGTCATTACGGAGGAATGTCTATTCCATCTTGAATAAGGGGAAACAGGTACATTTTTGCAAGCTGGGGCTTTTGCAAATGAGAGAATGCTATAGTGGGGACAAAGAAGTAGACAGGGCTGGTGTCAGATTTCTGGGAGAGAGGCCATGCCGCCTCCCGGTTCTTTATTTCATTCACCGGCTCCTGCTGCATCTCCCCACGACAAAGCTAATAGCAGGAAGCTTGCAAAATCCAGTACTGTTGTAATGCAAAGCTACACCATTCCCCCCTCCCTCCATCATTTACTGTATAAAAATTGAAGCTATGTTTCCTAACTTCCCCTATTCGTCAGCTCTAGCCGCCTGACGGTGGAAGCTTAGTTTTACCCAAGGCAACCTCAGGAAGTAACAGTCCTCCCACATCCCCTCTCTGAGGACAGCAGTAAAAATGGAGGTGCGAGCACTCACCAGACAGTTCCCCCCACAACAAGGAAAATCCAAAATACAGAGAGCACAGTGGAGCTGTAAGAGGGGTCGTCCCAGGCACTGGGAGCAGTTCTTTTGCACGACTAACGGCTCTTAATTGCCTGTCCAGGATCAACCAACCCCCTAAAATGCTTTGCATTGCAAAAGGGTTTGCTGACAAAAAGGAGGAAAAACCTGACACCCACTCACCCCCATAAGGTTTGAGCTTTTGCGACAAAGTCCAGAAACACCATGGCCGAGGGGCACTTTGGGGCTCTCCTGCCACGGCTCTGATACGCATCTTTGCAATGTGTTAGCAGGGCTTCGTAGCTGCGTATGTGTAAAGTGGCACAACACAGGCCATTTCCGCACTAGCCTGCTATAGCGCGATGATTCCACTTTCAACATCCTCTGGAATCCTGGGGTTTGTGGTTTCGGGAGGGGCCGGCCGGAAATGGCCACAGACCGCAACACAGAATATCAGCCAATATAATAAACAGCAGAACATCTGGATGAAAATCGCCACTGATAGGATCACAACGCCACAATTCCAAAAAAGCAACTCTGCTTGGAAGGATAAGAACGAGACCACTCCAGTTTTTAGATTCTTAGATGGAACCCATATCACTGGTGACCCCAAACTCCAGCCAGCAGCACCCGGTCAATTGCAAAACTGAGAATACAAACATATTGTTATGTTAATAACAAATTGTTAATAAAATGCATTACTAAAAGTGCCCCTGTGCAGAGGGGAAACTATGCCTCTGCAGCTAAAGGGAGGATTCTTGTCCCTTACTTAATCTTCCCTCCACCGTGTGCCACATTGGGTACAAAATTACCACCCAGTTATACACCTGAATGTACGATGCGGCCAGGAAGACAGGATATTGTGGTTTATTTACTTTAAAATGGGCACAAAGGCCTCTTAAAGCAAGAGATAACTGTTTATACTATAATCTATCTGATCCAGGATGGAGGAAATCATATCTTTTTGTCTCTGTCCCCCCGCCCCACAGGGCAGCAGGGAGAGATTTCACTGGCAGAGCCACAATGTCAAACAGAGCGGGGTGGACGACATGGTCCTGCTCTCCAAAATCAACGAAGACGCCATTGTTGAAAACCTGAAGAAGCGCTTCATGGACGATTATATTTTTGTATCCTTTTATCCTTACGTTTTTTTTACAGGGGAAGGGAGCGCAGATTTTTCAAAATTCTGAGCATGTTTGAGTATTGAGTGCCTTTTTATATACATTATTTCAGCAATCTTTATGACAACCTTGCAAGGCAGGTCATGATTTCTTCTGTCATGCGGTTTATAAGGCTATGCAAACAAGGAGAAGCTTCTGTGCAAAACAGAGAACCTGGGGGAGGTTAACAATGCAAAGGTCAAGGTTTGCTTCTCGGATGCCCAATATTCTCAAGAGAACCCCACTAAATCTCAAGCAGATCAACAGCTCATCTGGTCAGGATCCAACCTCTGGGGAATTCTGTCACCGAAGAGCCACTCTCATGAATTTGGCTCAACTCTTTTGAAAAGCCATGAGTAATAACGGCTATCACCACATCCTCTACAAACTCAGCAGGCATTTTGTACGGTTTTGTGTTTCAGCTTGGGTCTACATTTCAGTGTTTTTTTCCCCCCAGGGGAAATACCCTTTGATTTGAGCCCACTTTAGGACTCCTCTAGTTACCTCTGTGCTGATAGCAAAGGTGATCCTCCATGCAGAGAAGCAGTCTCTCTGACTCCACGAGCTTTTGAGGCAAAGGTGATTCTGAGATTTGCTGATCTTAACAAGGGATGCTCAGACCTATATTGGGCCAGTCCTCATTTCCGTCAACCCTTTCAAACAGATGCCTTACTTCACGGACCGAGAAGTTGAACTCTACCAAGGAGCGGTAAGAAACGTTTGGGGAGGTCGGAGAATGGAAGTATGGCATCCTGGCAGTCTGGGTGATGGGTCCCATTCTTTTGTCAAGCCTTCTGCAGTGCCCTTTCTCCCCATATGCACGCCAGACGGGCAAGGAATAACAGTGATTTATGACTCCCATGTCAGTGGGATGCTGAATCCTTTCCAGGCTTTAGCTAGCTTTGGAGGAGCTCTCCATGGTGCTGAATCCATCTAAGAAAACAGTTCAGTACCTTGAACAGCTCCACTAAAGCCTGGATAGCTGGAGGCTTCAGCCCTTTGGAAAGCTCCTTCAAAGCCCACATAATACCTGGAGTGGATTAATTGCCCCACTGACATAGAAGCCACTGTCAAAGTGCCAAGAAGACCTTGTGACAGGTCCATTCCAGGACTGCCATGTCAGAAATGGCCTGAAAAGAGAACAAGAAGGGAGACAGCCTAGCTTCCCAAGGAAGGGAGACCCAGAAGGAGATCCCGACTGAATTCTGAGAAAATGGTTCAGTGGCTGAATTAAGAATCTCAGTGACTGTGAGTTCCTCCCCTGGGTCTAGGAAAATCAGAAATAGCCCTTTCTAATCTATGAGTCCTCTTGCTTATGTAGCCCAAAACTGCACACCCACACATGAAAAAGGAAGTTACCAGAAGGCTTAGAAAAATGACAAGATTTGCAGAATTATTTTAAAAAAGGGATGGACTCCAAAAATAGCTTAAAGAGGCCCAATGCCCACAGAATACTGACTTTTATGGACAAGACAGGGAAGGGTGGAAGGGGGCTGGAATGGAGTCTCCTGGAAGAGGGTGACGCAAGATGGCTGGCTGACGTGAGTCTGCGATCTGAAAACAGAGCAGGGGAAGTGGGAATGGAGACGGCACTGAGCAGGGAGAGAAAATGCAGTGATTCCCTATGTGCAGGCAAGACCAGACATTATTCATCGCAAAGAGAGTGACATCAATTTCCCTTTTACACAAGAGTCATCTTATTTGTGTCTGCTCAGAAAAAGCAGTGCTCACTGCTGGCTCCCATGTCACTCAGGCGGTAAGTCCACTCCGAGTTTTAGAGGAGGGGGCTTCCTAGCCAGGTTCAGCACCCTGGAGAGTTCCTTTAACATGACCCAAACCTGGAGTGGATTCACGGCCCCACTGACACGGAAGCCCAACAGCTTGTCTGCCAGAGGCAGGAAATGGGGTGAGCAAGGCAGCACCTGGAGGCTCCCATTGGCTGGAGGCCTAGTGCCCCTCCTAGAGCAGCGGTAGCTACGGCCTTGCTCTGAAGGAAATCTCATTCTGTTCATTGGGGCTGACCCCCTGGTAAGTGGGTCTAGGATTGCAGTTCTGTTGCTGGCGGCAGAATTTGCTTCTTTTGATGCAGGCTGTCAAATATATGTATATATTGTGTGGCCTTTCCTCTCTGCTCCCACAATTACATCCTAGGCTCAGTATGAAAATCCACCCCACATCTACGCATTGACAGACAACATGTACCGCAATATGCTCATCGACGGGGAGAATCAGTGCGTGATCATCAGGTAAAAAGCAAAGTCAAGGCTCTCAATGACTGGGCAGAGCGGTGCAGGAGTTAGTACATTGGGCTACATCATAGAAACGAACAACTCAGCACCTGCTGAATATTGCTGGACTATGCCTCCTATGATCCTCACCCTTGTGGGTGATGGGGCTTGTAGTCCAGCCATTGGGGGAAAGTACTCCCCCTCCCTTCTAAATCACATGCATGTGTCTTTGTGGCTTTTTTTTTTAGCGGTGAAAGCGGTGCAGGGAAAACGGTAGCAGCCAAATACATCATGGGTTATATTTCCAAAGTCTCCGGGGGTGGCGAAAAAGTTCAGGTATGTCCTGTTCACAAAACTCAGGGCTCCTCTTTGGACTCTCACTGACCTCTCCTTTCTTAAGTCTTTCCTTTTGCTTGACTCTGTGCTCATTCTGCAGCCATGTTCGGCTTTAATTAGGATGTTTGTTTTTATGTATTCCGGGGTAGGCAAAGGGCAGCCTAGTTTTTATTCTGTTTTGCATTATTTATAATATTATCGATAATTTCATTTAAATGGGAACCTTTTGTATTTTTGCAAAAGGAAGAAATAAAAGTAAATGCAGGATAGTATCTTTCCCAAGCACTGCTGCTTCTTCCAGAAAGTGCAACTGTATATATTGGGCAGGGGATTCTGGGCTTTGTGGTCCAAACAAGTAGCTTTCCCAAGCTGGTGGGATTCTGAAAGCTGCAGTTCAAAAATGTAAACCTTCTGGTAGTGGCCCCCAACGCAGGCCTTGTCCAGGCACCTTGAATCATATTTCCCCCAACTTGTCTCCCTAACCCACAGATCTTGTCGTTTTTCTTCAGCACGTCAAAGACATCATCCTCCAGTCAAACCCCCTGCTTGAAGCCTTTGGCAACGCCAAGACCGTCAGAAACAACAATTCCAGTCGATTTGTAGGTCACTGCAAGTTTCTTCTGTCATTTCCAACATACAGCAACCCTATCACGTTGTTTTCCGGGCAAGATTTGTTCCAAGGGGGTTTGCCTTCGCCTTCCCTCTGAGGCTGAGAGCGTGTGACTTGCCCGAGGTCACGCCCTGGGTCTCCCTGGCTGAGCAGGGATTTGAATCCAAGTCTCCCGAGTGGAAGTCCATCATCATTACACCACCTCAGCTCTCTTGTAGGGATGTCGGTCTTTGTAAACTTCATCCTTCAAGCAGGGACTAATAATTTTACAATTTTTCTCCCACACTGTGAGACAGTTGCTGTACAGTTTGCAAAGACTATTTGCAGTTAAGGGCTTCTGTACGTAAAAAAACTGTGCAATTTTAATGCAGAAAATAACATTTTCTTACAAGAAGCAACATTTCTGCCCCTACAAGCTTCTTCGCGGCACCTTCATGTGATGGCTTCCCCTCTTTTGGAGGCATTTTTGATCCATTCAAAATGGTTGAAATGCTTTTCTGGGCCTCAACCCCATTTCAGTTACAGGAACCCCCTTCCAACTCTATGACTGCCCCATAAATTCATCTACCCTTCTTATTCTGTCATCTGTCTCCCACCAGGGGAAATACTTTGAAATCCAGTTCAGCCGTGGAGGTGAGCCCGACGGAGGGAAGATCTCCAACTTCCTGCTGGAGAAATCCCGGGTGGTCAGCCAAAACGAGTGCGAGAGAAACTTCCACATCTACTACCAGGTGAAGGCACATGGGTACAGCAACGGCGTGACAAGTTCAGAAACAACTAGTTACAAGTAATGAAGTTACTAGTAACCAACTGGTCTGTGGGACCATGAGGTTGTATCCAAGTCGTATTTCGAAAGAAAACAAAAAGAGCAAAGTTACTTTCTTTGTACAGGATTATGCCAGCAATGATGGCTGGCAACCTCTTCAGTATTTACAGGATCGTAAGTTGGTTTACGGTCATTAACAACCAAACACGACCCCCAAAACTACCTGTTAATCCAGGCATTTTCATCCAGACCGTTTTCTGGGCCCTGGGCAATAAGGATTGCAATGCTCTCCCGGCGACAGGGCCTGTTGAGACAAGACTTGCCCCACACAGAGATAGAAATTCCTGGAACTGTTCTTTTTTTTACATGGATGAACAACGGCTTACTTGCTCTGGAGAGGAGATGCTACTCTAGAGCAAAGCATCCCTAGGAAGACTCTCACCGTGTCCACTTGTTCTTCAAAATCTGCAGTTAGGCCATCCTTGTCTTGCTGCTGCATTTAAATTTTCCCACTTCTCGCTTTGACAGCTCATTGAGGGTGCTACGCAAGATCAGAAACACAACCTGGGGATCATGACCCCCGACTACTACTATTACCTAAACCAATCGGAGACGTACACTGTGGACGGGACAGATGATCGAAGTGACTTTCACGAGACCATGGTGAGTGGCCCACTTTCATAAGGCTTTTCGCCACTCAGAAGCAGCACTTGCCCATAACAAAATGTCCAGGAATGTTTGGGAAACAGCAGCATTGCCAAAATTCAAAGGGCTGAGTCCAATGTTAGTGGTTAACTAAAGGAAATCTATTAAAACAAGTAAGACAGCCCACTGATTTCAATCGATCTGTATGCAGAGAAGGGACCAAGCAGAATTCCCTTAGGAGGGAGTTCCAGAGCATCCACAGAGAAGGCCTGTATCCTGTACCCTCACCCAATAAGCCTGGGAACGTGATGGGTCCAAGAGAAAAATCCAGTTATCAATCATCTTCTTTCCTCATCTCTCTTTTTCCTCCCTACTATTCTTTTTTGGGGTTCACCCATGCCCAGACCGCCATGGATGTGATCGGCATCACAGGCCAAGACAAGCAACTTGTCCTCCAGATCATCGCGGGCATTCTTCACCTGGGCAACGTTAGCTTCGAGGAACAGGGCAACTACGCCCAAGTGGAGAACCCAGATTGTGAGTAGTAATTGTCTTGGGCTCATGACAACAGAAGTACAATCCCTTGATGCCCTTGGTAACAACGACCGATTAGAAAAAATAAGAGCCAGAGCGGTTTAGTGTTGGACCAGGACTCTGGGAGACTAGGGTTCGAATCCCCACTTGGCCGTGGAAACCCACGGGTTACCCTTGGCCTGGTTCTTTCTGCTTGCAAATGTGAGAGATGGTGTGTTCCTTACTTCCAACACTGCTCTGTGTGGTCTTTCCCTTCTCCCTTTCCCACCTCAGTACTCGCCTTTCCGGCCTATCTTTTGGGGATCGATAAGGACCGTCTGAATGAAAAGCTCACCAGCCGAAAGATGGACAGCAAGTGGGGCGGCCGGTCAGAGTCCATCAACGTCACTCTCAATGTAGAGCAAGCTTCCTACACCCGAGATGCCCTCGCCAAGGGACTGTACGCCCGGGTCTTTGATTTCCTCGTGGAGGTGAGGGACCTCATTCTCTTCTAGAACGGACATGGTGTCAGGAATGGGATTTGAAGGAGACTGTCTCATTTGTACCAAAATTCTCTCCTCCTTTGTCTCCAGTCCATCAACAGAGCCATGCAGAAGCCGTACGAAGAATACAGTATTGGTGTGCTGGATATTTATGGCTTTGAAATATTCCAGGTATCATTAAAAATTACTTTCCCTTGCTCTTTATGCTGGCTTGCCAGCCCAGGAAGAGACAAACTTAGTCTGTTTCCTCACAAAAAATATTTGTTTCAAGCCTCTTGCATCTCAAATACGCCTCTCTAATCGAATTCTATTTGAAAGCACACACGTACACTTTAAATACATTTTGCTGGGGTTTTGTGCCCAGGACTCCACTGACATATTCGGACGAGAGTAACATCTGAGCAATTAACTTCAGTAGAGGCTTCTGGCTTGCTGCAATGCGATGGGGGTGGGGGAGGGCACAGTGAATCTGTTCCAGTTTTCAGTCCAAACTTTAAAGCAGCTATCCAAACTGCTGGATCCTATCCTTACAACAGGTTCCAACTGGGCTTGCATTTCATTCCACCCCTTCCGGGGTCCACGAGTCCCTGGGTTTGGCTTTCTCCTGGTCTGCTCTTCACGCTGAGAGCTCTGGACGCAAACCTGCCAGGCCAAATTCTTCAAACATCATTAAAAAATGCATCTTTTTTCCCCTTTTTTTTAAAAAAACTACTTTTCACATCCCTCTCTTCCTTTCAGAGAAACGGCTTTGAGCAATTCTGCATCAACTTTGTGAACGAAAAGCTGCAACAGATTTTCATCGAGCTGACCCTCAAAGCGGAACAGGTGAGACAGCAGAATGAGGCACCGTCAAACTACAATTTTTTTCCTTCCCAAGATGAAAATAACACTCTTTTCTTCTATTTTTCCCCTGTCTCTCTCCTTGCCTTTTGACTCAGGAAGAGTACGTTCAGGAAGGCATCAAGTGGACCCCGATTGAGTATTTTAACAACAAAGTGGTGTGTGACCTCATCGAAAACAAGGTGGTAAGAAGATTGTGTCATTTGTTACCTCATTTATTTCCTCAAATATTTATATCCTGTCCTTTACCTGAAGATTCCAGGGTGGCTTATGATAAAATCAGCCGGAAACCAAAAATCAGAGCTGTGAAAGTCAACTCCACAAATGTGGAGGGCCGACTGTAACCACAAAAGTTTAAAAAGATTAAAAACATATTAAACTGTCTTTCAGTTAAAAACAGCCCATTTGAAAGCAATCTTGAATAGTATAACCAATAAAACTGTGCTGCCTGAATCAAATCCGTTTGGCCTGAAGGCTTTGATAAGAAGCCAAGTTTTTGAAGAGCCAAAATAAATAGATTTTTATAGGTCCCATTTCTGTGCTATCTCCATCTTTTACCAGAACCCTCCCGGCATCATGAGCATCTTGGATGACGTCTGTGCCACCGTCTATGCCAAGGGTGAGGGCGCAGACCAAACCCTGCTGCAGAAGCTCCAATCGGCAGTGGGAACGCACGAACATTTCAACGGCTCCAGCTCCGGATTCATCGTTCACCACTACGCTGGCAAGGTCTCTGGGGAGAACTGGGTGGGAGAAAGACATTACTTCCCATCTGTACTATTTTTTTATGTTGCCAAAATACAAAGGTGGGACAGGTTCTGACGACAGGGCCGGCCCTACCATTGGGCATAAGCATCCGACTGCCTCAGGTGGCAGATTCTAGAAGGCGGCAAAGGGAACACTGTTCCAAGTGTTTTGTCCTGTCCCTCCTATGCTACTTGCTGTACAATGGAGAACTTTGTCAATGTAATAAACTTAGATTGAACTATGGCTGGCTTGTAGAAAAGTTAGAATAAACCACAGTTGGCTTCTCTGTAAACAAAGTCAGATTAATCTATGGTCGGCTTCTCTGCAGGCAATGGGAGGGAATGGAGCCATCTCACCTTTTGGCTTCGGTGGCAAGATGTCTTGTCTCGTCCTACGTGGCAGAGACTGAAGTGGCCTATTAGAGTACTGTCTTCTCATATCATTGGGTTGTGAAAGAAAAGAGAGAAGTTATCTTTGTCGTCTTTGATTTAAAGCAGGCTTATTAGTGGAATGAGTGGAAACACTGAGTGTTGGTTGTCCCATCTGACTTGTAGGTATCCTACGACGTGAGCGGCTTTTGCGAAAGGAACCGGGACGTGCTGTTCACAGACTTAATAGAGCTGATGCAAAGCAGCGAATTGTGAGTATATCCCTCTGGTCAAAGGACGATGGGTTTTCATGACCTCTTTGTAGCCTTCCTAGAAATATCCTGTTCGCCTACTGTTGTCAGAAGTTGATGGTGGAGTCTACTCAAGCTTTACGAACTGCAGGGCAGGACTTTTGCTTGCTCCTCCAACCATCCCAGGCTTGCTTGGTGAGGAGGCAGGAGAAGGCTTTCTCAGTGGCTGCTCCCCTCTGGAACTCCCTTCCACTGGAGGCTGGCCTGCTCTCCGTTCAGCAGACAAAGACTTTTTCGTTTAAGTAGGCTTTTAACACGCAATTACTCACAGGGAGGTTTCTTATAGAGGGGTGCTTTTTAAAAAAAATTGTATGTTTTTAAAATTATTTTTATCTGTTCTAATATGATGATTTAAACTGTTTTTAAAATGTTATTGTCAGGTTTAAATGACCTTGGATTCTCCAGAAGAACAGTAGCAAGATATTAATACTGATACTAATACTAATAGATGAGGCATAGATGAAGCATGGACACGTCTCTTCTTCATCTTTCAGTGCTTTCATCCGGATGCTTTTCCCAGAAAAACTTGATGCGGACAAAAAGGGACGGCCAACCACAGCCGGAAGCAAAATCAAAGTAAGCCTCTCTGCTTGGTTTGTTTTCCTAGATTGGTTCCACTTAGCCATGTTTAAATGTTTGAAAGCATATCACGTGGAAGATGGGGAAAGCTTGTTTTCCGCTGCTCCAGAGACTAAGACGCGGAGCAACAGCTTCAAGCTTCAGGAAAAGAGATTAGTCCTAAACATTAGGAAGAACTTCCTGATTGTGAGAGCAGTTTAATAGTGGAATACATTTCTTAGTTTGGTGCCTTCACTCTAGATACTTACCAGGCCTTTATGGTGGTAGGAAAATATTACTACTACTTTTGCTATCAGCTTCATCATCATTGTCCTATCGTTACAATCCTTGCCTAAACAGAAACAAGCAAACGATCTTGTGAACACGCTGATGAAATGCACGCCCCACTATATCCGTTGCATCAAACCCAACGAGACTAAGAGACCCCGTGACTGGGAGGAAAGCAGGTGAGAAACAGATGTACGAGGTCCATCTGCACTATTCAATGATAGCAGTTTCATCCCACTCCAATCATCATTGCAACATCCCGTGGAAGCCCGGGAACCTGGAGTTTGCCAAGCTTCTTAAAATTCTCCCAGGATTCCCTGGAACGAAAGCAGCACCAACCTGATGTTTCTGTGGAGTGCAGAAACATGCCAGGGCAATGTTCTGCCCCAATGAGATCACAATCGCCTTTTTAAAAAGCAGGCTTCGACAAGAATTCAGAGCCTGAAGGAGCAAATCCAGATTTGCTTCCCCTGCCCCTCTGCACTTGAATTTTTAAAGAAATCTCAAACTTTCCCTGATGCCTAATATGAAGAGATATGGAAGTCTCAAAAACAGAAAGTGAAAACATATGAGGAAGAATGTGGGAAGCTGCTGGGGGGTTGTTTGTTTTCTGACCAAAATAGCCCGAATGATTTTGACAGTCAGTCCCAAAATACAGAAGTACACAGATATGTAAAGCAGCAAGAAAAGCAACCAAGGGGAAGCTATTTTTTTAAAAAATGACTTAAGTATCTCCTTCTACCAACAATGGGATTCACTTGGTCTAACAGTGCAGATGGACTGCTTCTCCCAGCAGCCTCTAACTAGCATAGCCAATGCTGAGGAATGCTGGGAATTGGGTGTGCAGGGAGGAGCTAGGATTTCAAAGAGGTAGGAATACAATAATGACAGATATTTTAAAGAATATTATGCTTTAAGATCCCCTGCATCAATGTATTTGAACCCAGAACTTTTTAGCCTTTTCAAATGTCTACCACATAGGGTAAAATGTCCCTTCTTTCATTTCCTGTATATGTTTGAGAAGAGCAGATTACTTATCTGGCTGGGGAGAGCCTTCATTTTGCTCCCTGTTCCCTATATTCTTTGCATCTCCTGCACTCTGTCTGCACTACCATTTTGCCCCCTAACCATCTTGGGGAATTGTGGCTCCAAGAAAGCAGGACAAGGGACACGTGGAGTCTTGTGGAACCGTCAGACCCAGGTATCGCGAGGGCAAACTGCTGCTTCCATATGAAATGAATGTTTTAATGGAAGCCACCTTTCCCACTCACTGTGCTTTTCTAGGGTGAAGCATCAGGTGGAGTACCTGGGTCTGAAGGAGAACATCCGAGTCCGCCGTGCTGGCTTTGCCTACCGTAGGCTGTTCCAAAAATTCCTGCAAAGGTAAGGGGTATCTTTAAAGAAGGCCCTAGCTGTTGGTTCCTTTCCAAAGGAACTCATTACTTTATGAGTAACTACTTGGCTACTATAGTCCATAAAACTAATTTGCTTGGTTACTGGTTCCTAAGGATTAGATCACACGAGGCAAGTGAATTGCAATTAAATCAGGACAATAGTGTCTTTGGGTGGGACTTATCACACCGCATCTTTTCTCTTCTGTTGTTCTCCCAGTGGTAGACCAGTTGAAAAGTGCATCTGTTATTAACAAACACACACAATCTGTTAATGACCTCCTCTGTAAAAGAAATGCTTTCCAAATGGTCTCCCACTGGGAGGACAACAGAGGAATGCGGTAGCACAGTAAGTCCCAGCCAAGGAGGCTGGTTTTGTTGTTGTGTGCCTTCAAGTCATCTCTGACTTACGACAACCCTAAATCAAACCTTATCCTGCTGCAATTGTGACTTACTTTCCTTGTGTGATGCAGTCCCAAGAAGCTGCTGTTATTGCCAGTCGCGTCATTGGGAAATACAGGAAGTTCCTGGCCAATTCAGATACCACCCCTTAGAAATTCTGAGGAAAAAATTGGAAAGAGCATTATAAAGCCATCTTTCCTGGCTGGAAACCCCAGGTACCTTCCTCCAGCCCCTTCCCCTGCCGAGATTGAGTCGCTGCACACCTCCAGTAAGAAATAACAGGCAAACAACACCTTCCTCTTCCACTAAAAAGTACTGAATTACTGCCAAATGCAACTGTGTTCGACTTTATTACTGTGTCCAGGATCCTCCAGGTGACTTTATGCACCACAGACAAAGGAAGAGGTCCAGGAGATGTGTGTTCTTCCTTCCAGGTATGCCATCCTGACCCCAGAAACCTGGCCTAGGTGGAGGGGAGATGAGCGCCAGGGGGTCCAGCACTTGTTGAGGTCCGTCAACATGGATGCCGACCAGTATCAGATGGGCCGCACAAAGGTTTTCGTCAAGAACCCAGAGTCGGTAAGAGTTGGCTATGTCCTTAGCGTTGTCCGATACCAGGATTCTAGAAGGAGGTGCTTAGCAGCAAAAAATGTGCTTAGGGCTTTGGTAGCAGTTATTTTGCTGAATGTCTTCAGTTTGGTGGGAGATAAATTTGCTAAATTTCCTCAGACCGGTAGCAGTTTTCTGGGTTTGGTAGCAGGTATTTGCTGTCTCCCTTGACATATTTTGCTGACACTTTCAAAGTTTGGGAGCCAATATTTTTCTGAATAATCCAAGTCGAACTGGGGATGGAGGCCTTTCTAATTCTATTGGCTCTGATTCAGCGTGGCTAGATGGACCAACAAACTGTCCAAGGCAACCTCCCTGTGTTCCTATTTAAGTAAGCTCTTTCTTCTCCATCAGGAGGATCAGAATCTTAGTTTACTTTTTTGGGAAAAGATCACAGCTTGGTAACAAAGCACTTGTTCTGCACGCAAAGGCTCCTAAGATATATAAACACAACAAATGCTATGGAAAGCCACTGGGTGGCCTTGGGTGTATCACTCGTTCTCAGCTCCAGAAAACCCCATGATAGGTTCACCCTAGGATCGCCAAATAGTAATAAAAGATTTTGCTTTTTTACATACCGACCCTGCCAGCTCTTCCTTCTCGAAGAGATGAGGGAACGGAAATTTGATGGCTATGCCCGGGTCATCCAGAAAGCATGGCGACGCCACATCGCCGTCCGAAAATACGAGCAAATGCGAGAAGAAGGTAAGAAATACTGGCATTCTAGGACACAACAAGGAGTGTATCTGCAGTACATAGTTATGGCATGGCTTTGTCCTACGTAATCCTGGGATCTGTAGTTTGGACTACCACTGAGAAGGCCCTGTAACTGTAGTGGAGAGGAATTCAGGAGTGATAGATACACCTATATGCCCCTGCCTGTATTGTATATTTATTATAAATAATTAAAAAAAAAAAAGGAATTCAGCCTTGGTCTGTTGGTCACTTCTTTTTCTTCCCTCTCTCATCTCACCCATACACATACACACCCTTGCGATGTAGCCTCCCACATCCTGTACAACTTCAAAGAGAGGCGACGCAACAGCATCAATCGAAACTTCGTGGGCGATTACCTGGGCATGGAAGACAAGCCAGAACTTCGCCAGTTCTTGGCCAAGAGGGAAAGGATCGATTTTGCCGACTCGGTCACCAAATACGACAGACGGTTTAAGGTGAAGCCGGAGCCAGTTCACCTCGCATTACCCCATTTTAAAATATTTATATGGGGGGAGGTCTTGCTCCTAAACTTGAAAGTCTACAGGATTGCCTTCTCTGGTACAATCCACCCTGCACGCCCAGATCTTCTGGGGACATTTACTTCAGCCAGCCAGGTCTGGCAACTGTTAACCAGAAGACTTTTTCATTAGCCGCTGCCCTCGCATCTTACAATGTCTTCTTCCTCCTTCTCAGCCTATCAAGCGCGACTTCATCTTGACCCCCAAATACTTCTACCTGATCGGCCGAGAGAAAGTGAAAAAGGGTCCTGAGAAAGGTCAAATCCGAGAGGTACTGAAGAAGAAAGTAGAGGTCCAAGCAGTGAACAGGGTTTCTCTCAGGTAAGAGTCTTACTCCTATCTGCATCTCTTATCTCACTGAATTTTAATAAGCTACCTTGAGTTCCAGTGCTGGGGGGAAACACAAGATACAAACAAAACAATAATAATTTGGGCTTAGGGTGTGTTTCCACCATCTTGGCCACCTGTTTTCCACAATCCCACACCAGGCAGAGGTATTTGGCCAGACACAAAATAGGTCAGGATTCTTACACCTTTAATATTCGTGCAGAAAAGGGTATGTCAGCAAGAAACAGCTTATCAAAACTGCAGAAGCTCTGTTCCATTTTCCCCCTCGATCACTATAACCAGGGCTTGAAGTTCTCAATAGGTTTTTCTTATGTTGATGTTCTCAAGTTTCTCCAATGTGCTCCAAGTGGCATTTAGACATCCAACCAACCCCAAAATGGAGTTTCGTACCATTCCATGCTGTGCCTCCCAGAGACTGGGGCATCTGCGTCACTCCCAAAACAATGGTTTTCACTCCTTTCCTCTGGCTATTTTCTTTTGTGTCCTATCTGTCTGCCAGCACCAGACAGGATGATTTCTTCATCCTCCATGAAGCCGAGGCAGATACGTTCCTGGAGTCCATTTTCAAGACTGAACTCATCAGCTTATTGTGCAAGCGGTATGAAGAGGCGACCCAGAGGAAACTCTTGCTCAATTTCAACGACACGTAAGTGGACCAAGACGGCTGGCTTGGAGACTAATTTAAAGTGGCTGTGTGGCAGGAGACCACCTATAGCCAAAAAACCTTATCCTAGAGCAGTGAAATTCCAACTCAGAACTTCTCTTGGCTTCCAAATTGCCATCTGATCTGTCCCTAGGAACCTTGAGGACTACAGACTTGGAGGGATGCTTTTAAAGAGGATCCAGACTTTGCAAATTCTGTGACAAAATGTGGAGAGCCGTGTAGCACAAGGCACGTGTTAGACTTGCATTGGCTGGGCTTCATTTAAGGAATATAAGTGTGAACAAAAAAGGAACCTCACTGGATCAGACTAAAAATACATCTAGTACAGACTTCTTTTATCCACAACTATTCAATCAGATGCCTCTATAAAGAGTTTTGAAGGGAACAATCTGTTCCACGACAGCTGCTATTCAGATTAGAGCTTGGAAAAGTTATTTTTTGGACAAAAAAACCCTGGGGCCTGCATTCTCTCCAACCTTGCTGTAGTTTTATTGAGGGTGTCCCATCCTCAATTGCCCTTACCATCAATCCGCCTGATGGATTTTTCCTTCTCTTTCACCCTCAGGTTACAATTCCGTGTGAAGAAAGAAGGCTGGGGAGGCGGCACCCGAACGGTGACCTTCGCGAGTGGCCAAGGCAACACCGCCGTCCTCAAAGCCGCAGGGAAAACGCTGACCGTCTCCATCGGGAGTGGGCTGCCCAAGAACTCCAGTAAATATTGGTCTTTTCTAATGTACTCATCGATAAATTTTAACACAAAATAATGCAAACACAAGCTAACATTTTTAACATAAACTAAGATAAAACACTAAGCTAAAAACACCAAACACTAGCTCACCAAAATACTAAGAGACAAAGGGCTCGGACTCCCAAACCAAGCTGTAAGGACAGAGAAAAAAATAAGAAAAGACAGGAAAAAATATTATTCTACCTTTACGGATCTGGTCAAGCTAATTACTAATAATCATATTAAAAAATTATTGCGTTGTGTGTTTTCTTATTGCTCAAATAGTCCATAAATCTTCCAAGAAATCTTCAACCATCTTAGCCTTTAAGATCCATGTTAGTTTGGCTGGTTCAGCAACCTTAATAATCCAGTCTTCTGTCACCAGAATTCAACCCATTTCCAGGTCCGAACAAGCAAAGAAGCAGTCCATGTTAAGTGGAAAAGTTCCAGACAAGGAATTCTATCTCGCATCTTGCTCAGTCATGGCATTTTCTTCTTTCCCACCAGAGCCCACTAGGAAAGCAATTCAACAGAGCAAAGGCTACCCTCGCAAGCAAGCCCCATCTCGACCAGCACCGGCTCTTCCAAGAGGTAGGAAGGTCCGAAAACTCTTTCTCTCTAAGTGGACTTCCCAAAAGGTAGAAAGTAGAACAAAAGAAGGCAATTAGAAGGCTTGGGAAGGTGAGCAGAAGATGTACTTGAGAATGTAAGAGTACTGTAGGAGGTGGAGTTAAAAGCCAAGAAAATCAGGTTTGGACCTACCCTTTAGCTGCAGTTGTCAGCTAGGACCAAGAGCTTCAAACTACAGGAAAAGAGATTCCACCTAAACTTTAGTAAGATTTTCCTGACGGTAAGAGCAGTTTGACAGTGGAATCTGCTGCCTCAGTGCGTGATCTCTTTCTTTGGAGGTTTTTAAACAGAGGTTGGCTGTCCATCTGTTGGCATTGCTTTGGTTGTGTTTTCCTGCATGACATGAATGGGGTTGGATGGGAAGGCCTTTGGGGTTTCTTCGAACTCTATGATTCTGTGAATCTATTATCCTGCCACCAGTGCTTGTCTGAATGCACCCCATAGGCGAGACAGCACTACAGATCTCCCTACCCAGGGCACTGATTTTTAGCACCTTGGAAATGTTCCTGTTGGGGCACTGCCGGGGTGCAAAGGTTCAGTTTTGGTATCACATGTAGGTTGTTCACCATCATAAACGAGAATCCCCAGTCATTACAATATGGCAAATTCGGCTTACAATCTCATAACCACTGAACAGGGGTGTCAGCCAAAATGATGCAGATTCATTTGCAAAGCTGTTCTTCCCACCCTTCTCCCCAGGGGGACCTCCTTCGGGGGCTTGTAGGAACGGAGCGGCACAGTTCCCCCGCAACAGCAGGCCGCAAGAGCAGGCGTACAGCACCCCCCGAAGGCCTGGGCAAGGGCCCCCAGCCACGGCACTCCCCAAGCAAAGCATGACGAGGCGGGCAAAGGCCAGGCCGCCCTCTGACCACAACATGGAGTTCCTCAATGTTCCAGACCAGGGAATGGCAGGGTAAGTGGTGCTTTGAGAATCCTGCTAACAAACGCATTGTGCAAGGAGATAACCAGAAAAATGTCTTCTTGCACAATGCCTCCAGAAAGTATTTACCCTAAAATATTTACATAAAAGGCCAAAATCTCCCAGGGTACACCAGGTATTGCAATAAAAAAAGTAATTATTCCCAGCGCTGTAATGTGGAGCACACTCTCTCTCTCCTGAAAAGGAACACTCCCTCTGCAATTTTGCTGGAGGTAAACTAAAGAATAGAAATGCAAAGAATATTTGAAAAATGGTTGCAAAACATCCAAGTAACCCTAATGATAAGAATCCTGGATTGATGTGGACCACTGCAGTTCAGGACTGCATCTGTGCAAAGTTCACACAAGTGTTTTCAACAGAAAAGAGTATTTCCTGCACAGCAAATACTGTCATTAGGACTTCTGCACAAGATTTGCACAAGCTTGATTTGCAGAGAACTTCCTGTGCAGAATGATTATTTGCACATGCAAATTGTGCATCAAAGAAGTCCTGAATCGTGAACAGGCTTTGGACACAACGTGGCCTTCGAAGTCTTTCTCACAGTGGGAAGAAAAATGCTAGAATTGTTCACGGCGTCCTTCAGGAAGAAAATTCATGAAGGATAACACCTACTAGAAAATCCTCCACAGATCTCTGCACTGACCCCATTTTGTTTCCCGCACACAGAACACAAAGGAAGCGAAGCATTAGCCAAAGGCCTCCTCCGGCTGTAGGGCGGCCCAAGCCTCAGCCCAAGGTCTCTGGACCACGTTGCCGGGCTCTGTACCAGTATCTCAGCCAGGATGTGGACGAGCTGAGCTTCAACGTGGGCGACGTGCTAGACCTCTTGATGGAAGGTAAGAAAGCTTTGGGACTAGTGCTTCGTATGAAACGACCCAAACCAGAGTTTCAGGAACAAGTTATCACAGCACTTTCCAAAGCTGGGTCTCTAGACATTTTGGAATTTTGACTTCCAGAAGCCCCACAGGGCATGCTGGCCAATAGTCAAAGGGATGCTAGGAGTTGAAAACTCCAAAACGTTCAGTGGGCTAAAGAGTGAGAATCATTAAGACAGCCAGTAGCCACAACACCAACCAGTGGATTCACACTAAAGGAGATTAGGAACAGCTTATGAGGAACAGCTGAAAGAGACGGGCTGGAAGAAAATGAAAGGTGATATGATAAACCATGTTTCAGAGTTTGAAGAGATGTCACATAGTAGATGGAGCACCCCTTAGCCACCTCTACTGCTAACATTTTAAGAAACTGTTGGGAAAAGGTTGGCATTTTTTGGCAGTCTCTGCAGGACTCTGAAGCTGAAAACAGGCCTCTGGATCTGCCGCAGCGGCCCACCAGTTTGAGACCTTTGGGGGGCACGGTGCCTCTCAATGGTCTCAAACGGTTGAGCCGCTGAGGCACTTTGGGAAAGTTACCGGTACTCTCTCTCAGCCTCAAAGCGAGGCATGGGCAGACTCACTCTGAACAAACTGTTGGGGAAAGGTTGGCATTTTTGGCGGGCTCTGTGGACTTGGAAGCTGAAAGCAGGCCCCCACAGTGTGAACAAATTTTGCCAAAAAAACCCCATGATAGGTATGTCTCAGAAGTGACTTGTAAGCGCACAGACCTACTGCAGAGTAATTGTAGCTCCATGCCTTGTAGAAGAAGCGGGGAATCAGTGTAGTAGCTGCACCCTTGTAACCTGATGCAAAACAATTGCATCTTCAATTGAGATCCACTGGGATCCTCCAGAGGTCTCAGCAGATGAAGTAATTATTTTGCAGCCGGCTACAAGGAGACAGCAAACACTACACTGACCTCCCATGACTCTCAGCAAGCATGGAATGGCTGTGGTGGGGAAGTGTATTGGTAATTCCACAGTAGGACTTCTGCTGAGGCAAAGGAAGGGAACATCAACCTCCGCACTAATTGATATAAGTTTGACTTACACCTCTGCAAGCCACACTGCTACAGCATAGAGAGACTTGATAAATGTTCCACCCCAATTTGATTCTCCACAGATCCCTCCGGATGGTGGAAGGGCCGTCTCCATGGGCGGGAAGGTCTTTTTCCCGGGAATTACGTACAAAAACTGTGAGCAAAGCCATGCTGGAAGGAAGAAGGACCCAGCCTTAGCAAGAATGTGCAAACCCGCCCTCCGGAGGAGCGAGCCTGGTTTCGACCACGAGTGGAAGTTTAGGCACAAAACAGACAGGGATGTTCCTGAAAACACTGACTCTGAACAGCCGTTTCTCTGAAAGGCACTTTGGTTTTTCGAACCTCATTTACAAAGATCTTACAAAGGGAGCAGAGGAATGGAGCCAAACCTAGCAAGCCCATCATATTATTTTGGATGCTCTGGTGCTAATTTACTAAGGAGGGGAGAATATAGAGTATTTTAAATAAAATAAAAGGGGGGATTTCAATGCATGCCACAGCTAATGCATAAAAGCCTTAATATTTTTTGTACATTTGCAGTGCATCATGTAGACGTGGGAGTCATGGGAAGGAATTAAAATATGCTGTTTTGAAACACAAGGATTTCATCCTGTTGCTTTTGGACGCAAGGGTAACCTCCTACATTTCTCCTTCCAATTTCAGGATGGACAGTCTTAGTATGTCATTAAGCCACAGAGCCTACCTACTAGCTCAGGAAACCAGAACCACTGCATAAAATGAGTTGTTCAAATACAAACAGGAAAACGTAGCGCTCTGCTTTATTGCTGAGGTACAAAGTCTATTGGCAGAGAAATTTTCCAAAGTGCTCTGCTGGATATAGATGGAGAAGCAGGCCCCTTTTCTGTTTTGTCACTCAGTATGTGTGTTCAGTAAGGGATTTCAGCTGCTGTTTAATCTGCCTGCTGTTGGGAGGCACACATGGCTAACAAAGCAGGATCAGCTGGAAAAGAATCCCTTTCTTTCCCAGGTCAAGCTTTATCGCATTGTACACTAGACATGGCTTTTGCAAGTTGATACCAAAAGCCTATACTTCTCCATCCTTCGTTCACCATTCTCCCAATGTTGATGCTGTTAAAAAAAAAATCCAGGTAGACAGAGGACAATAACAAAAAGTGAGACCTGAACAGGCAGACTTTGTGAAAAGGAACTCCACCATCAGAGGCTTTGTTACTTGAACCATGCTTGCATTTAGGGAAATGCTACATTCAGGGGAATGCCCAGGCAAAATGTCTTCCCCTTCTAGCGCCACAGCCAGCCTCTTTTTAAACATTTAAAACGAGCAATAAAGTAAAATATAAACTTTTATTTAGAATTAAAGCAAATACTTCAGTATCACAAACACACAATATTAAACTTCCAAGAAATATACTGCTAATTTGGAGTGAGCATTTATTTTTGAACAGTCACAACAAGCAGACAAAATGCAGGGGGAGAAAAAAAGAGAGAGAGAGAGAAGACAAAAGTCGGAAATTTTCAACATCTTCCCCAACCATCACCATCACCAGAGCAGCCTGACACAATAATTCATACAAAGAAATCATTTATGTGCACACGCACGCAAACACACACACATACATATATGCGTATGTATAAGATGTTGACAAAATTTCTACAGATTTCATCTTCTGACAAAGAACAAGAAAAGCTCTACCAAGGCAAAAACACTGCAAAATCTAGTCTTCTTCCGAAGAGTCTCGTTCAAAGGTGTAGGCCATAAAGCAAGCGTCGGGTCGCTTAGGGACGAGGGGATGCCCCGGTCTCACAATCTCAAAGCCCAAGAAGCTGAAAGTACGGAGCAGCGAGGCTGCCAGGGAAAGGAGAGGGTTAAAGATGAGTGAATACCAGGCTGGAAGAGCCACAAGCTCACAGCTAGCCAAAACCAACAACCCCCTTAAGCAGTGGGGATTTTTTCTCTTCTTTTTTTTTAAAAAAAACGGTGGGTTTAACACAGCCTTCCTCCTTCCGCTTACTCACCTCTGTCATCTCTGTTCTTGTGGAAGCAAATAAACACATGGTCTACTTGAAGCTGTTCTTCAGCAAACTCGAGAAGAACTGCAAAACTGAAAACAGGAAGTGAGTGAGGCCCTCTTCTCCTCGCCTCACCCGTACTTAAAATGGCTGTGGTTTGGGTGGAGGATGCATGCAGGAGGAGCGAGCAAAGCCAAGCGCAAGCAACTTCACTCTACCAGTTAAACTGCAGCTACAAAGCAGCCCCTGCCAATTACATCTTGATGCTCTTTTCTGTGTGCACCAGACTCGGAAATGATCGGCTATGTACTCCTACTGCCGCAATCTGGTGCTGATAATTTAAGATGAATGCAGTCAGGTGAAGGAAAGCAGTGATGAGTGCCTTTTAAGTGATGCTCCTTTCTTCTGCATTCTTTATCTGAACACGACAGCCTCATGGACAAATGTTCCTCCATCAGCTGGCTCTATTCCGAGCTACCTCAATGAGCAACCATCCTACACTTTGGGCCAGCATGTCCGCTTCTTTTTCGCTTCTCTGCCTAAGCTGCTCTCCCAAGCGTTGAGTTCCACTCAGCAAGAAAGAGCTGTGGGACGTGGCTCGGGTACTACGCTTCAAGAAGGATACTGGCAAGGTAGAACATGTCTATAGGACAGCAAACAAGGCGGGGGAAAGGTCTGGAAACCAAGACTAAAGGGGAACAGCTTAAGAAGCCAGCTCACGTTTAGCTGGCAGAAGAGAAATTATAGGCAGTATGATAAATCCTCTTTCCCTCTTTGAAAGGATGTCACAGAAAAGATGGAACAATCTTGTTTTCTGCTCCAATGGATTCAAGTTTCAAGGAGATTCCACTTGAACATTAAGAAGAATTTCCTGATGAGTTAGAAGCTGTTCAACAATGGAACAGACAACCTCAGAAGACAGCAGCCTCTCTTTTATGGGAGGTCTTTGGATGGCTAGCCTCCAGGAGTGCTTTGCACTCTGGCTTCCAGCAAGGCAAGGGAACGGATTGGATAGCTGTTGGGAGTCCCTTCCATCTCTACGATACACACTGAATGCCACAAGAGAGACAGCACGAGACACCGGAAAACCACACCCAAAAGTGTCAAAGCTCCATCTGTGGGACAGTTCTAAGGAAGAGGCTGAGGCAACAAGCACACATGATGACTAAGCAGGACTTAGCAAAAGCCACCAATGCCCCCCATGTGCGATCGATGCAAGAGTAGCTGAGAGGTACCACCCCACTGGCAGCTTACCTATCTTTGCTCCCTTCCGGCAGAGCGCCATTGGGAATTTCAATGTACAGGTTGTTGTTATTCAACACTGTTCTCCAACTGATGTGTTTGGCATCCGTCAGCCTGGACTGGACATGGAGGATTCTCGTCCTGTTATTTGATGTTATCTCCTCTGTTACATTCAGCCGATTATCCTGGGAAGGCAAAGAAGATTTAGTTATTTATAGCCGAAGGGGTCACTGAATTAGAAAGACACCAGCCAAAAGCATGTGGACTTAAGCATGCCTTGCCCTTCCTGGGCGATACAGCTTTACAGATCCCCTGTGGGTGTAGTCTCTAGCATCACTGTACAAGGTACGTTGCTATCAGAAGTTACTGGATATTGGTTGGAAGTCACCCCACCCCGTTCATTAAACAGCATTCATTAAACAGAAGATCCAAGAACATTTTGCTGATAAAGACTACACATACTTACAGAATAAAATAAATTAGCTGAAAGATTGTGATCCCTCTGACTATTCCCTCGCCCACCTGGGATCTTCAGGGGTGGGTGAGGGACATCAGGAGCACCACCGAGGCCCCGGACCCAGGTTACTACAGCAATTGAAGGCTACCCTGGAACTGGAGAGAGAGAGAGGGGAAAAAAAGGATTAGTAATCACCCTCCAATTTTGTTGCAGAACTAAGAATCAGACCTGAAAGGAAGGTATTTTAGTACACTGTCACCCGGATGGGTTTTTCGTTAGCTAAGAACCCCAGCTTATGGATGAACAAAAGGCCTTCTTTGGGAGCTAAAAAACAAGGTAACACATAAATAAATACATATCCAGTTAACGTGAGGACACTATTCTATTTGCATAGAGCCTGTACGTACCTACTGAAAATCAACACCACAGAAATTTCTGAGCCTGAAACTCGGAAACATGACCAAAGATGGCCTCAAGAGCCATGTGTTGGGCTTCTGTGGCCACAGGCCATTTTCTACACCTTCCTCTAAAATGTAGTCTCTGGCACCTGGTATCCAGTGGCAATCTCCTACCCTATTACTAACCAGGGCTGACCTGCTTAGGTTCCAAAATCAGATGGGATCTGGCCCCTTTCAGGTATTTAGGCCCCTAAAGCCTGCATACTCCTATTTGCTTTCCACAGTCACACTGCAAAGGAGTTTTGACAGGTGACATGAAACAGGCATCACCCAGGACCGGACAAGACTGAGGTGAGTTTAATGCCAATGGTAAGCCGGCTTGGGCAAACAAAATCCTTTCCCTTCCCACACCGATTGCGCTTCCTACCGCCCCTTCCCTCTGCATCATTCCTCTCACCCTGCAGGCTCACTCCGGCTGCTGCGTCAACACAGCAGATGCAGCGCAGCCTCGGTTCCCCTCAGGGAAATTCTCACAACCCATCCTGCCAGCAGCCATTTGCAAAATGGTACAAACGGGCCCAAAAAAAAAAAAAAATCCTCATCCACCATTTTGAACAACCAAAAAACATCCCACCCCCGCCTGTCTAGCCCTTCCAACATTTTGATTTCGGCAAACCCAGCATTTGTCAAATAATTGTGTAACAACCCAGTTTTGCCTTATGTGTTCAGGTCCCTCACTGAGGTACTGTATTACAGAGGAAAGAACTGGCCAAACCACCTCTGTGCATTCCCTGTGAAATTCACAGGCCAGTCCTAAATTGACAGGCGACTTGAAATCACGCAAACATACACAAAACTGCAAATCCCAGGACTCCACAGAACACTGCCATGGCAGTTTAGAATGGAATCACAGTGGTATAATTAAGCAGTGTAAAAGAGCCCTTAATGACCACATTAGACGGGAGACTTAACTGTTTTAAGTCCTGGAGGATTTAACTGTTTGGATTCATTACTTTTAAGTGTTTACTGTCCCAAGGTAAGCAATGCCCAACCTCTGTGTTCTGCAATTACCAAACAAGCCCTGAAATGCTCATTGAAAGATAGATAGATAGATAGATAGAATAGATAGATAGATAGATAGATGGGTGTTATTTTTGGAGGATCGCCTCATGCCTCAGATCTGTCCAAAGAAAACTGGATTAGGAAGGCCTTGACTCAACCCAGCAAAGGGAATTCTGACTGGTTCCCAGCAAAGAAATGCATCAGACCACTTTCGACACAGCTTAGTTACACCTTAAGCTGTGTCAAAAGAACATGGTCTCCTGCTTTTTAAGGCTGACACGCCTTAGCAAGATTAGTTCAGGAAAAGCGGACCACACGCAGTTGGATTCAACCCACTCCTGAACTATAGCCTCTAGACCAGCCTTTTCTAACACTGAGAGGCTGTTTTAGCATCTCCGAATTGAATCTTTTCACAAGGCACGTGTGTTTCACTCAGATGCCGCACTGAAGCCCACTGTATTTATGGGCAGCATTACAGCTGACAGAAGGCCAGTGGTTCAACTACTAGATTGGCAATTTAGGAGACTTGAGCTTCTTCTCAGTCATGAAAGCCAACTGGGTGCCATCGGGCACACCACAAGACATCATGACAGCAGTTGGGAGAGGGCCCTGTCCTGTGACACACCTCCACCAGTCTCAGTTTGGTCAACAGGGAAATCTCTCTCCTTGAAACAAAGGCCAAGGCAGGTCCTTTCCCAGGTTACCTGGAATGTTATCTTTGTGTCTGGGAGAAAGGAACAAGCCGACGGGTTACACAAGACCTGAGTTCTCACCCCACCTCAATCCCAGTAAGTACGTTACAAATGGAAAGGCAGCAACAAAAGAGTCAGGTTGACTCAACTCTCCAAGGAAGAGAAACAGATGCCAATGCCAGGCAACGCTTTCTTCAGCATCTCCTTGGGAAGGACTCTTCCTCCAGGGATTCAAACTGCCTCCCGCACAGCAGCGCCCAAGGTCTCCCTAGCGAAGGGTGGCTTTGTGGGGCACGGGAGCCGGCTACGGTATGCTAGTTAAAGTGTTAGATTCAGGACAATCAGGTTGAGGCACAAAACTGGAGAAATGTGGGTGGACTGAGCCTGACCTTCCTCACAGAATTAAATGTCCATTTGCTCACAAAATAAATGCCCATTTGCTCACTAGATAATAAATATAACTAGGCCCACTTGCTGTAGTGTTGGACTAGGACTCTAGAAGGCAGGGTCTATACTCTCATTCAGCCACTGAAACCCACCGACATGTCCTCTCAGCCTCAGAAGCAGGCACTGCCAAACCACCACTGAGCAAAACCTCACATCAAGGCTGCCATACGTCAGAGTGAAGGGCTTGCGCTTGCTTTAAGCCACAAAACAGCTCCAATGCCCACAACAAAAATAAAGCGTATGTGTCAGCAGTCTATTGTCAACAAGGCTTTGGGTCTCACCACGTCTCAAGTCCCAAAGAGGAAGCTGGGTGCAATGAGCCCACGGTGCAAATGGGGAAATTCCCCCAGCATACCCTCCCCTTTTTGAAATGGGCAGCTACATCCCAACCACAACCAGCCTTCTGTGCCTCTTCTGATTTGCCCAAGCTGGCAAGACAAAGGCCCTCCTTGCTTACGATAAGAAAAAGGGAAGCAACAGGCCCCTATGGCTTCCCTTCAGCTAGTCAGCAGTGCCTGCATCTCAGGTTCTGCTAATGCCTCCCCGTCCACCAGCTGAGGTTCTGCTGCCCCAGCCAAAAAGATCACAATCTAACAAGAGCATGATCAAGGGCTGGCACTACAAGAGGCCTGCCTGTCTATTTTCAATTTTGATGGATGGATGATTGGGTAAACATGACTGATCTTATGAAAACTGATTTTGTAGCACCTTTTTGAGATCAACTGAGAGAAGTTTGTAGCATAAGCATTCACCGGCTGGGCCTATGAAAGCTTCTGCTACAAAGTCTTTGCCTAAATCTCAAAGGTACTACAGACCCATATTGATTCAAACTACGACTTTAAATGACTGGTGTTAAGCGCCTTGATTTTCATTAAAGGTTGAATACACACATTTTTTAAAAAACAGCCAACCGCCTGCCCATCACTTTGCAGGGAAAGAGTGTTTCTGGAGGGACCCCTTTTCCCAGGACACATGTAAAGGTAGAATGGATGGTGTAGACCAAAACCTCTTAGAAGCACCCAGTTGGGGAAGGTTGTCTAAAACGTGTATAAATAAAACGCTCTCCCTTTAAAAAAAGAGGCCCTGGCTACCTTTCACAATGTTACTCAAGGTCTCTCCTTATTTTAGCAGCCTAGTGCCCAGTGTGTTACGTAAGTCCTTGAGGGCTCGTTTAAAGGCGGTTATTCTTGCTACTCATCCCAAGGAGAGGGGGGAAAACCCAGGAAGAATTCATCATTATCTTCCTTTATGGGGGGGAATATACCCTTGGGAGAAATACCTACGCAGGCTACTTAGCGGAAGGTCCCTATACGTGACCAACATCCCTGCTAATGGTTACTTTCTACACCATTCCTTCCCTCCTGTCACCCAAAGGATCTAAAAATGTAGATATGAAGGCTACAAGGTACATAATCCGCTTCTCCATTCACTGAGCACCTTTATAATTCACAAATGGGGGAGAATGTAGGTACCCCAACAAGGGTAGAACACTATCTTTACTAGCAGCCCCTCCCCTGGCCCTGGTATTCTGGATGATGAAAGAACACAACAATCTTGCTGGCTACTATATACTCCCATATTCCACGCAGGGCTCCTATCTTTCCTGGGCGCTTAAATCTGTTTTTGGCAGGGGAAACTTGAAAAAGCCACCAACTTGCCCGCATGAATAGGCATCCTGTGTGTATTTCTCTCTCCCTCCCTTTACTCTGCCATACAGTTAAGGCTTCATTCTTTCACAGCCAGTGGGTTCCTAAATATGCAGGCTTCTCAGTGGAAGGAAGAGAACTTGTGCCAATGAATAAAGGGTCTGTGTTTCTTCTTCCCATTTAGATCAGAGGAGAAATCCTATATAATGAATGAGCCTTCTGACCGACACACACTGAAAGGACCTTGTTCTTTCCTGGGTGGCAGTGAATATGCCCCTGCCCCAGGTTGGAGAAAGCCCCGTTTCCTCTAGTGATTACAGATATTGCTTTCTCTCCCTTTCAAACCATGCAGAAGGACCTTCCTCTTCCTGGAAGGATTATAGACAACCCATGCTATGGCAACTCCCCCTTTCTCACAACACCCTTTTAAACGGGGCACTCCTGTTTCGCAAATGTTAGTCGCCTGAGCTGCAGCCCTACGGGCTAGGCAAGACTTGGGGTCCCCCAATGATCAGGTTCTGACTAGTGGGACATGACTCATTTTGGCCCCTTTCCCCTCACCTAGTAATTTTAAGCACCCCTTGCCCCTGAGGAGACAATACAACAGCAGTGCTATTTGGCGAGTCTCATTATATCCTGCCCACCCCAAAGATATCTACACAATAAAATAGGTACCTATGTTATACAAGTAGGACTTCCTTCTTTCCTGGTTTTGGGGCACACAGAAAATTTGGGATGACACCAAGGGGAGGAAAGGAGGCGACAGATTTGAGCTTCCCCTCGTGAACAAAAGAAGGGCAACCCCCCTTTAAAAAAAACAGATTTCTCATCTTCTCCTAAGGATGATGGGCAGCCATTTTTGTTACTGACGGAGAAAAGGATAACCAAACGCAGATGCGAGTTCTCTTACCCAAGAAAAGAAAGACCCACCCGCCCCTATTCGTTACCAACCACCCTATTTCACCAAGGTCTCAATGCCTGGGCTGCAGAAGATTAGAGTCTACATTTTGAATGGGGGAGAACAGAAGAGTAAAGATTTAAAAATTCTTTGACAAGTGAATTTTTCTCACTACTTCCCCCAACATATACTGGGCAAAATCTTATTTCTTCAATGATGGGGTAACCAATACATGGGATTGGGGAAGGATAAAATGCTTTTTCTGGAAGGAACAAAGGGTGGGTCTTTGTTTCACCTCCTCTCACACCTAATTTTGATACTGAGATCTCCACCCTCTCTCACACACAAACATACCCTTACGGGGAGTGGAGGGAGGGCAACTTATCCCCCTCACCCTAACAACTGTGGGGGAAACGGGGTCCTCCATGCCGAGGAAGGGGAGGGAACAGTGGGATCATTTTGGGGAGCAGGGAGAGAAAAATGGTGCCTCACCACTGACAGTTTTGGAGTGGGAAGAAAAACAAAAACCAGGTCCCTGAGACCTGGGGGGGGGACTGGTGATCTGTGGGGCATTTTGGGGATTCAGAGAGAAGTTGCTTTGTGAGATCATTTCAGGGAGAAAAAAAAGTTGTACCTCACTGAGGCGATGGGGGGCGGGGTGGAGAGAAACCTCGTCTCGTGAGGTTGTTCTGAGGAAACTGGGGGCTTGTGAGATCCTCCTGGGGAGGGAGAGAGACGGTTCATTTTGGGGGAAACCAGGGCCTCACCAGGCGATTTTGGGGAGGGGGAAAACAGGCCCCTGGAGACTCCATTTTGGGGAGGCAAAGTCAGGTCAAGCCAGGTTATTCGCCAAAGCTGATCGATCCTTTCCTTCTCAAACCTATTTCTCCTAAATCCAAGGGACTATGATTAAATCCCCCCCAAAGTCGCGGGGGAGGGGCGTGGGGCTACCCAGCCCCTCCCTCCGCCCTCCCTGCTCGCCCCGGGGCGGCGGGGGGCCTACGTGAGGCGAAGGCGGGGCTTGCAGGGCGAGGCCGGCGGGTAGGCCGCGTCGCGTGGGCGGCGACTGGGTTTCTCCGTTCGGGGCTTAACTTTCCGCTCCGAGCGTCTCCTCTTCCTCCTCACCTCCTCAAAGCGGCGTTAGCGGGCAGGGCAGGCATGTCGGTCTTTTTATTTCCTTCCTTCTCGCGGGCAAAGCAGTGACTGTTGAGGATCCGCTGCAGGGAGGATTTCACCATCCGGGCCGCCCCCTGGTCGCCGAACCCCCGGTCGGGTCTTCTCCCCCGCCTCCTCCCGGGCCCCCCCTTCTGGGCTCCCTCGCGGCGCCTCTGCTGCTTCTCCTCTTCTCGGCTGCACAAAATGGCGGACGCAGATGCTCCGCCAACTGCCTTTATATATCGGGGAGGGGCTTAAAGGGGCCACGCCCACGCCTGGCGTAAAAACCCGTAGAGGCACGCCCACTTTGTGCGTGTTACGTTAAGGCTACGCGCCCAGACCTTCTCATATAAGGGCAAGGCCACGCCCGCCCCGCCCCACCCCACCCCTCCCACCCTTAGTTTTTTCCTCTCTTTTCTCTCTCTCTGAGGTAAACAACGTTTTTCCTCCTCACCTCGCCCCGCCCGTCACCTTCAAGGGAGAAAGACTTCTCTGATTGGCTGAGCGGCGCCAAGGGGGTGGAAATAAAGGGAGGAGGGAGGGAAGGCGCGTGCGCGCGCAGCTTGGCCGATCTCCGAAGACTTTTTTTTTAAAAAAACCCTGTTTTGGTTTTTTTTAAATAAAGCAGAAGGAGGGTGGGGCCCAACCCGAGGGGAGGGGAAAGAGCGCTGTCTTGCTCTTATTGGCTGAAGGAAAATAAGCGTAGACATGTGATTGGCTGAGGTGGTTTGCTTTCTTGAAAGAAATAGTCGGTGATGAGGGGACTGGCCGTAATAATAGAAAAAGGGGGAGAGAACCTCTGCTGAGGTAGTTGCGCATGCGCAAAGGCTTGGAGAGTGATTTATGGGGGGGTACGTGACTCATCCCTCACAAATTACATTTATCTTATAAAAGAAACGCACATTGTTCGTGTTATTGCCATCGCTGGCATTATGCCTATTCATACTAATAAATGAAGTGAAATGTTCTCCACAGTAATCTCTCAGTAGGCACCCCAATAAATATATGTATACACAGACACACACACACATATATATATGCCTGTAGGTAGGCAGATATAAAGACCCCCAGGGCCTTGGCTCTCAACTGCATGCTGCCAACCCCCCCTCCGGTCTCCTCCTCCTCTGCCTAGCTGGGGGTTATCTAGCCCTTGGCCTTGGGAGGGTGGCCAAGGGGGGCTGGCGAAGGCAGGCCTTGGGTGTCCAGCAGCGTCCCTGCCATTCACACAAAGCCAAACGCCTGAGCCAGGCAAGAAAAAGGGGGTCCTCTGGAAGCCAGGGCCGTTGGTGGCCTCTGTGCCCTCCTGCCACAGGCGAGGTGAGCCACCGTTGCCAAGAGAGCCCCGGCTGAGCCCACGTGGGCAGCAGATTAAAGGGGGGGGCAGAGGAGGTTAAAAACAACACAGCGGCGACGGCAACGAGTGCGGAGTTGGCGCACAACGTTGGCCGGAAGACATTTCTTTTCCTAGGTTTGGCAACAGCCCTTCGACTAGAAGATCATCTATGCCCAATGCCTGGGGCACGTCCAGGTTCCTTTCCTTGTCCGGTTTGTGTCCCGCAAGCCACACAACACCAACGCCAGCACAGCGGGCTGAGGCCTGGGTCCTCCTTTTCTCTGGAACTTTTCCCGCTTCCCAGCAGGCATTTGCTGGCTCTCTGGGGGGAGGACTCGGCTGTTCCCGCTCTGCAGGGCCCCCTTCCATGCTGGGTCGGGACAGGGCCGGGGCACCCCCGCTCTTCCCCGTCCCCGCCTTTTGGCTTTTGGCTTTTGGGATGATGAGCTGATCCCCTTTAATCTCTTGTGATTGTTGAGCTGATCCGCGCCAGGGACGCGGGAGCGCACGCATTGTTCCGTTGCACCCTCGCCCCTCGAGCGGGAAGCGCTACCAAAACAAGCAGAGGCCCAGGCGTGGGCGTTTAGGCAAGGGATTCGGTCATGAACAAATTCAGGCTCAGTTCTGCGTGCCCAAACGCTTCTCTTCCAAACAGCCCCATTACACGGGAAAATGGGCGCGCTTGGATAGGTTCCCTGCCACTCTGCAGAGCAACTGACCGTTGAAGACGCTCCCATGGCCTCAGATAAGACGTTCTGTAAATAAAGCGGGGATACAATCGCTCTCGGTGATCCCAGAGGCTGTGCCTCCCTCGTCAGCCCTACCTACCCCGGGATGTGCAGGACCGCCTTGCTCTCAAGCCGACCACCTTGCTGGGAAAAGAAGACAGGGCCTTCTCAGTGGCTGCCCCTAAATTTGGGAACTCTCTCCCTAGGAAGGCTAGAAGGGCCCACTATTTTATTAAACTGTATTTATCAAATTTTATTAAGCTGTACTAGTTTAAATTTTATTAAGCTGTACTAGTTTAAATTTTATTTTCAATCCTTTTAAAGTGCATGTTTTAAATTGTTTTAATATTCTTATATGACTTCTTGCCCCAAGGTCACTCAGAGGGCTTCCACGACTGAGCACGGATTCGAATCCTGGAGTCCCCAACAAGCACCCAAGTCACTAATCCACACTTCTCTTTCCTTGATGCATACAGCGGAACTATACGTGGTGCAGTTTTGTTTCTGTCCAGCTGAATTCCTTGACAGACTCCTTTAGAGGAGATAGTCCTAGGACTGCGTCCTTCTTTCATGGAGCACAAGGCTTTGTTTGCAGTGCATTGGGTGATTTCAAATCCATTTCCACCTTATTCTCCATCCTCTGACCTCATCCTTCCTCTAACGGATGAACAACTCTGGCTATCAATTAACTTTGCTTTGCTTGCATTGACGTCTCAAAGTTGCGAAACGTCTGATTGAAACATCGGATCATTATTTAACTGAGAAGAACGTGTCCAACCAGTTTGGGTTTCTGGCCCCCACAACAGCAGAAATTCTGTATGCTGCTTTTCTCCAAAAAAAAAAAAAAGGCCTCTCTTGGGCCTAAACTGGCTCCTGGGGGCAAAAATGTGGCAAAAATGCCCACCAGAGAGGGCACCTGCCCCTCCCAAAAAAGCAAAAGAAAAACATTGACCCCACAAGGCAATGAGGCATTCCTTGAATCCTTTCTGCCATGTGATAAATCACTATATGAAGAAAACATGCAAGGAAGAACTTTGCTCTGCTTTGAGGCTTAAGAGAAGAGGCCTGCACAGAATGCTCTTAACGTGCCTCTGAGGAATGTGGTTTGGAGCATTAGGAAAGCGGTCGCATTGGTCACAGTTGGCCTGAGCAAATATTTCAAATAGCTCGGCTCCACCACCAAGTTTCCAGGCACAGAATAGATAAAAATAGGTTTTTCTGCCTGCAGTTATTGATATGGAACTCTTGAGGTCAGTGAGAATAAACAGGTATCAGTTTCAACCTAAGAATTTCAAATGTTGATGAGTACATTAACATACCCTTCAACTCTCCTAATTTGGCAAGTAAAGTCCCAATTCATCCTTTATCTCCCCTTTTCTGAGCTGCTTTTTAAATGTCCCTGTTTCTCTTTCCTCCTCCCACTTCCCCACTTCATCTTCAAGTTCCTTCATTTGCCACAAAGTGAGTTCAATGTGCAAAAAGCAGTTTGCACTCAATTCATTTGGGGCAAGGAGAAGAAGAGAATGAAATCTTACACTTTCCAGGAAACTCAGGCAAAAGCAAACGGCTGCAACCACTCCTAGCTTGTTGGCTTTTTTTCCCTAATCAATAGCTTTTGCTATTTTGACCACACTCTGATGTTGCTTGGCCACAAAAGGCAGCACAACCCTATGAGATTAGTCCCATTAATAGGGTGGGATGCTTTGTTTTGGAGGAAGGAACTGGACAAACCACCTCTGAGTATTCCTTGCCTAAGAAAATCCTACGAGATTCATGGGGTTGCCATAATTTCACAGTCGACGTGACCGCACATACAAGCCAAGATCCACCAAAAGGGGGTGCTGTTTACCCATTACATTTGGAGGATAAAAAACACCCCCTTATTATTTTCTTGTTAAATATCAGTGGGAATATAACAAGCATAACTGAAAAGTTCATGGCTTTGATACAAATAAATAAAATGAACATGTATATGGGACCTAATGCACTCCCTACTTTGGGATAGCCATTAACTTACTGCTCTCCAAGCTTTTGGACAAAGCTTGGAGAGCTTTGTATTAACCCATCGCTATTAACGAAAAATGGAGATACTAGGGACTGAACTTGTTGTTCTCCATAGGAACATTTTTTTGATTTGGTAAGAATTTCCCAAAATTCATGTGTGTATTCCAATTCAAGATGGAAAGAGTGTGAAATATTTAAAAAAAGAAACCAAGATGAAACTCAGGCCCAGAGCTTGGTGTGCTTCAGTGTCTGGGTTTGATTTCTGGCTCATTCAACCCTGGTGTTGATGATTAATTAGGACTGCCTCCTCTTTTGCCTTCTAAGAAGTGGCTCGTCTTTTACTCCCTATACACTAAAAAGCAGCATGGCGTAAGTAGTTTGAGTCCAAGACTTGGACTGTGGGAGCCCAGGGTTCAGCCATGGAAACATACCTCTCCAACCCGAGTCTTTCAGCAGGACTTACTATCTGCAGCGTCCGTCAGCAGACAAAGGCAGGGCTAATTCGGCTGTGTTAAGAAGAGAAGGTCTTTCAGAGATTCCTCCGTCAGTCAGCGTGGCCATCTGGGTCACACGTGGATCGACTGGGTCTTCTACGCCGGGCACCTCTTATTGTCTGGAGCTGAAAGGGAAATCAGCCACAGGGGATTTGAAGTTGCTTTGGAATTGATTAGCAGAGGCATTTTGTCAGAGTGGGAGGCCCTTTCAGACATGAGATAATGACAGTGCTATAAAAGAAGAAGTTGGCCAAGTGCCTTCAGATGTAGCTACAACAATGGGATTCCATCATCCCAGCTACTACTGCTGCCCCCAAAAGTTACCCCTTAAACCAGGGAACATCCCAACTGAAGGGTTTCCAAGGTGTGGCAGAGAATGGGGGCTGGAGAATGGCGACTGTGGGGCTCTCCCACTCAAAAAGCACATTGAGACGGGCAGCTGGAGAGAGTCCTGCTACAACTGCTTGTCTCAAGGCACCCCAAGACAGGGAGACCACGGCAATCAACACTTCCCAGAACCCCAATCCACAGCACCTCAGAAATCCCTTGGTTGGGGCTCCAAGGTTTTGAGGGTCATGGCTGGTCATTAGCAACTGTAAATGTGAATCCTAAAAGTTATGAGATTGTTAAGTCTGGACTTACACTCTTGTAAATACTGAACAGCATTGCTTTTTTTAAACACACTAGTGTCTCTTCTCTGTGATAACCAAAGGCAAACAATATAGAAAGAAACAAGAGATGAGGACACATCTGCCTTCAGAGGGGCAGACAATATAGAAAGAACAGGCAGCTTGTACGCATCTTCATCCCATTCCTTGGATAATTTCAGTCCAAGAGCTGATATATTTTCCTTTGTTCTCAGTGCAAAAGTTTGGTCATGAGCCAGGGAATTGTTAAGTCTGGCCCATATTCAGTTGAACTCTTCTCTGTATTCCATAGAATTGGATAGGTGACCCCAAAGGTCATCTATCCAACCCCTTCTATCATGCAGGAAGACTCCATCAAAACTTTGGAAGATGGCCATCCAGCCTTGGTTTAAAAACCTCCAAAGAAGGAAACTCCACAACACTCCTCCAACAGTAGGGCCAGCCCAGCTGTGTCCTTATTCCTTCTCCCTTTTCCTCTCTCTCCTGATAACAGAGCTGGCCCACCAGTTTGCCTGATTCTTCTTCCATTTCTTGTCTCCCCTACGGCATGGCCAGTCCAGCGGGGTGGCTCAGCCTTTCTTCCGTTTCTTGCCTCTCCCAACAGTAGAGCCGGCCCGCCTGCATGCCTGATTCTTTCTTCCAAAACAGTAGGACCAACCCAGCTGCGTGCCTCAATCTTTCCTCCTTTTATTCTCTCCCCTGACAGTAGAGCCAGCTGAGCTTCATCTCCAACCCTTTCTTCCATTTCTTGTCTCCTCCAACAGTAGGACCGGCTCAGCTGTGTATCGCATCCTCCCGTCTGCTCATTCTCTCCCCCTGCCCCTCTCAAGGCAGACGTGTCCTCATCTCTTGCAAAAACGAAACAGGGCGAGCGGCCCCCTCATTGGCCGGGCATCTTTCTCGAAAAGGATCCGGCACCTGTTGCTGTATATTACCCCTGCACGGAGTGGAGAGAAAGAGGGAGGGGGCAGAGCGCAGACGGCCGATGCAGGCGACAAGCTGAAGACGGGACAGAAGGATTTGAGCCCTGGATTGAAACACGCATTGGGGTATGTTTGTGCGCCGGGCTCTCTCAAAACCTTCTTGAAATGATTATTTTAAAAAAACCTCTGTCTGCTTGTGTGTTTTTGACAAACTCCCAAGTCCACACTGCCTGTGGCCTGCGCCCGTGGACCTGTATGTTCGGCTGGGCTGGCTCGGACGCTGGAGGATCAGCGCCTGGCTGAAGTCCAGCACCCCTGCCTTGCATGGGTCGGCCTGCCTGCTCAAGGGAAGGAAACTATTTTTGGATAGGTCTTTGATGTTGAGTCAGCAGCAGCCGCCCCACAGCCCTGCCTTCAGCTCCCTGAGAGCAGTTGTGGTCCTGGGTTACTTGAGATTCTAATCACAGGCATGAAGGTGGAAAGGTACTTCTTATTTTCCTTTTTTTTTTTAAATTGACTAACCTCGGATGTTTTTCAGGATCTTTTTTAACCCAAAGCAACTTAACCAAGCAACTGGCAAACAGAGAGGGAGAAAGGAGAGTACAGGTATACTTTAGTTAACCAAGTCCGTGTGTCCCTGGGTGTGCATTATTTAACAGAAAACTTGGTACCTGAGGCAGAACTAACATCGACAGAATAGGAAGAGTCCCTCCGCCCCAGAAAGGAAGAGCAGTTCCACAAGTTTCAGCAAATCTCCTGTTCAAAACTAACAATATGCATGTGTGAAATGAAACCCCAGGTCCGTTTATGTACGTCCAGCCAGAGATTCCAGGGGCAGCTGCTGTTTACCTTGCTTGTGTAGGTGGGCACACATGGCTACAGGAGGTTCAGCTGGCGTTCCACTGTTTCTAAGGTTTGCATTGTGTCCTGGAGACACACTCGTGCAACCTGGCAGTCAAAGCCTGTGCTTCTCCTGCCCTACTTCACCATATTTCCAGTGCTGCTGATGCTAATAAAAATCCAGCTAGACAGAGGACAAGAGGGAAGGGGGGTACGCTGTGTGAGCATAAAAAGAGGCTTCTTTGTTAAGGCTATGCTAACTGAAGTATGCCTGTTTGTCTACCTACTTGCAAACCATTTACAGGTTTGGAGAAAGAGCTGGTAATGGGGGAGGGATTGGCAGAAGGCATTATGAAGCGGTTGTGTACGTTCAAGTTGTTCCCAACTCGTGCCAACCCTAATGTAACCCTATCGTAGGGTTTTCTTGGTCAGATTTGTTTAGAGGAAGTTTGTCCCTGCCATCACTGAATCACAGAGGTCGAAGAGACCGCAAGGGCCATCCAGTCCAGCCCCATTCTGCTATGCAGTCTTGACAGACAGACAGTCATCCAGCCTGTGTTTAAAAACCTCCAAAGAAGGAGACACCACCACACTCCATGGAGGCAGCAGTGTATTCCACAGTCAAACTGCTCTTACCATCAGAAAGTTCTCCCTAAGAATTAGGTGGAATCTCTTTTCCTGAAGTTTGAAGCTACTGCTCCATGTCCTAGTTTCTGGAGCAGCAGAAAGCAAGCTTGTCCCATCTTCCATATAACATTCCTCCAAGTATTTAAACATAGCTATCATGTCACTTCTTAACCTTCTCTTCTCCAGGCTAAACATCCCCAGCTCCCCAAGCTGCTCCTCATAGGGCTTTATGGTTTCCAGGCTCTGGACCATTTTCGTCGTCCTCCTCTGGACACGTTCCAGCTTGTCAATATCCCCCTTGAATTTGTGGTTTCCAGAACTGGACACAGTAGTCCAGGTGAGGTCTGACCAAAGCAGAATAGAGTAGTACCATTACTTCTCTCAACTTTGTCCATTGCTGCCACCCAGTGATAAGAAGGGTGTATCGCTGGCTGGGGGATTCTGGGATTTGCAGCACCTAAAAGTAATCATAGCATCATAGAGTTGGAAGAGACTGCAGCAGCCCTCGAGTCTAACCCCCTGGACTTGCACGTTCTGCAAAGAAACACCCTGGCTGCTGCTGGAGGTTTCTGGTCCTTGTGATGGGCTCACTTTAAAAAGAAACAAATTCAGTGCAGGCACAATTTTATCCCCTGCAATTCAGTGTGGCTCGGTGTAGCACAGCAGTAGGGTCTGGAAACATTTTCTTGCTGCACCTTGACTTACCAGCAGGATTGAGCTCCATCACTTGGTGGGGCTTCTGGCTGTTGAAGCAGGTTGGGATATGAGAGCGTAGCACTATGATCGTAAAGAGGAATACTGAACAGTTACAAAGGATGGACTCTAGCTTTCACTTCTGTTAACTGCTCAACAAGATGCTCACTGTAACTTGTTTCGCCAAGAAATGGTATAAATCCACTCTTAGTTTGGAGCAAGATGGTGGTGGGGAAACCGGGAGAAGGGGTGTTGGGAGAAAGTTTTTACATCTTGCAGCACCTGCCGGGGAACGAGAGGGCCAGGGAAATCCAAATTCCCAGATTGGAAGCCCTCCAGCGTACTCGGTTTCACATCCCTATTCTTAGAAAACGGCCACGGGGTTTTTAACGATGACTGTACAGGCCTGGTTTTATGTATCCAAGTGTGAATGAAGAGTTTGGCGTGTCCAGAAGGGGGAAACTCGGCAGCCACCTAAGAAACGAGGATATTCCTTTTCTTTCTCTCCTCACATATATCTTCCACTTCAATCAACCAATCAATCAATCGCTTGGTCAAGATTCTACATCACGGTTTACGTTTTGTAACTTTACAAATCCGTAGGCAAATTGCAAAGGTGAGTACCTGAACCCAGCATTAAAGATGACCAAAGGCTGCAGGACAACAGCATTTATATCAACACGAGGATTTAGAGAGAACAACGATGACGACAACAACCGGAAAGCTGATGAGAGATCTTTGTTCTCTTCTTCCCAGTGTGTCTAGTAAGGATTTCCAAGAAGCAACATGGCAACAGGATCGTGTGAGGTATTGGAAAGAAAGGAAGAACACCCAGAACCCATAAAAGAGACGCCAACCCACAAGGAGGACATTCAGAAACAACTGATAGAAGACAGGAAAGAAGGTATTTCAATGCGGAGTTATGACTCTGGGACTCTGGCTGTGACTTTTCTGGGGGGGGAAGTCTTTGGCAACTTTTCCACTTCTGTGCATAATAGTTTTTGATATGGGTTTAGATGACAAAAAATTGACCTGACCGTGTATGTGTCTCTGTCTTTTAACAGATGCCAAGATCCCTCCAAGTAAAGAAGAGGTGATCAGCACCCCCAATGTAAGTAGACCTCTTCTGTTCTAGCACACATTCAGACAATTAGTTGACCAGTCTTATGAGGTCTGACTTCCTCCTCCTTGAATCAAGAGGGCCTTGAGTGATAACACAGAAAAAGAAATGTGACACATAGGCCTTGGAGAATGGCCCAGGTCTTTAGGAATGATGATAGATTTGACCAGATGAAATGGCTTGTTAGTAACAGCCAAAGGATTGAGCAACCTTATTCCCTTCTCACAAGGTTTGCTCATATCTTCCAATCCACGCCCAACTAATTTACTGTCATCCCACTTTTCCAGCTGCCTTTAAAATGTCCCAGTTTCTCTCTCCTCTCCCACTTTGCCCCTTTGTCCTCAGCTTACCGCAATTGCTGCTAACCGAGTTCCAAGTGCAAAAGCTGTTTCCATTCAATTAACTCATCAAGGAGGAGAGGCTGGAGGAAATCCTGCCCTTCTCAGTTGGCTCAGGCTAAACAAACTGCCACAACCTCTTCTGACTTACATGTCTTCCTCATTAATAACGTCCACCATTTTGTCCACCCTCTGATGTTGCTTGGCCACACGTCCTGGTTTTCATCTATAAAATCTTGGAGGGTACGTTTGCTGTGCCTATCCAATTACTTTCTGTACCTCAATGGGCAATAGCTCTCAGCGGGTCTCATGTGGAAAGAGACCTCTTCATTTTCCTTCTGCTATGATTTTATTCCATTTTGCCTGAAGATAATGAGGACCCAGCTCAAAATGTCGTTAAACCAGAGGTGAGACGTACATGGCACTCCAGGTGGTGATGGACTGCAAGTCCTAGCAGTCCTAGACTGGACTCCTCTCCCTGCACTATAGTATAACTATGATGGTGTAAGCAGGAGGAAGAATGGCTGCAGGTGGAAGGAAGGAAGGAAGGAGGAGGGAGGAGGGACATTTTCGACACGGCTGGCAGAAATGAAAGACCTTCTCAGTGGCTACCCCTAGGCTCTGGAACTCGCATCACCAGATCATTCTAAAAGAAGCTGAAAAAGCAGGACAACAACCACAAAAACTTAATTGGGGTTATTCCTGCCAAATCAGGGTAGCTGGAGGCTGTGCAGCTTTGGGTTCAGAACCATTCCCCCTCTTCAGTTCCTCCGTAGGAAAAATAAGAAAGCTTGGCAGCTCCTTCCAACATTGTTGCTGGGTGAGCTCAGCAATCTCTCCTGGCGGAAGGCGAAGGACAAACAATCCACCACAGCCAAGTGCCAGATGAAAACACACACGGGCAGCCGGTTGGGCCACGGGGGCCGGTCACTTGCAGCTTTCTCCTTTGGCTGGCCGCAGAACATTCAGGCGTTGCCATCTCCTTCTTTAAGAAAAACTGACAAACCCTAAACATTTTTTAAAAGGTCTGCGGCTCTAAAAAACCAATAAATCTTACTGCTGGCTCCCCTTCCAAGCAGAAGCTGCTTACAAATCTGCCACATTTTTGAGAATGGGTACCCAAGACAGAGAAAAAAAGCATCCAAGGACATCGAAATTCCAGTCAAACGGTCCAGGGAGAAAAAGACTCCACTTGTAAAACCCACAAGATACAAAAGAAACTCCCCTTCCTTGAAATGCAAAGGGCTTAACAGGAACCTTGACCTGTCCTCCGTGTTCCTCCTCGGAGAGATTGCTTTGTCCTCTAACAATACAGAAAATTGAGAAAGTCCTTTGCAAAGTACCCATGAAGTCAGCCACAAACTCTCCAACATTTCACAGATGAAAACCACGACACGCATGAGGAAGAAGAGGCAAGCTAGGAGAGGCTGCAGCAGTTTGCTTTGTCCTGGGCTGACTGGGAAGGACAAGACTCTGTCGCCTCCTCTCCTCTGTGCTCACAGAGCACAAACTCTTTTTGTCCTCTGAATTCGGTTTGCAGCAATTAAGTTAAACCTGCTCTAATTGGAACTAACTTACAGAATGAGGCTTTATATGCTGAAATGGCCCGAAGTTCCCAACTTTGGCAGTCCAGATGTTTTAGACCTCAGCTCCTAGAATCCCTGACAGTTGGTCAAGCTAGCTGGGAGTTGAGTGTAAAACACCTGGAGGGCCACTCTGGGAACCACTTCCTTTTGAATATTAAAAAACAACCCAACACATTCACAGAGGCTTACATGTGGAATTTAGATGCAGGACTTTTTTTTAAACAAAATTTTAGGCGGTCAAAGGCAAACTATACTATTTTCTCTTTTTTCCCCTCAGGGGATAGAGAAGGGAGACGCAGACAAGCTCCACGTGGTCGAAAAGGACCTGGATGAGTTTGTGGACAGCATGGCCGAGGCTGCGTCCACCGAGGTCCCCAAGCAACCACCAGAGGTCGAGAAGCCCCCAGCGGTTCCTGAGAAGGCCCCTGCCAAATCGCCCCGAGCCGAGCAGGTGGCTGAAAAGGTGCTGCGGGCAGAAAAGGTGACCGAGAGGCCACCTCCGCGAGCGGAGAAACCAGCGGCGGTGGAGAAAGCGCCAGAGCCCAAAGTGATGCGGCCTGAGAAGGCCCCACGGGCAGAGAAGACGGGGAGGGCAGAGAAGACGGCAGAGAAAACACGGCCGGTGGCCTCAGCAGGTTTTTACTCTTCTACTATTTCCTATGATAATGATAATACACCACCACCATCACTAATAACAACAGTAATAGTAATTCCTCCGCTGCCCATTTCTTTGGGGAGCAATTCCAAATGGAGAGACAAAACATCTGACAGAAATTGCCAACAATATCTTGAAGGCTACGTGATTTATGCCCTGCCTTAAATGGAAGGGACGAAGGAATGGAACTAGTGAGCAAAGAAAGCTGACTGATGAAAAAGAGAAGAGAATCAAGAGCCTTGCTCACAGCAAAAACCTTTCACTGGTTTATTTATTTAAGTCTATCTAAAACAACTCCTATCAGTCTTAGTCACTGGTGGTGGATACTGAGTGCTGCAATCCAGCAGCTCCATGCAGGGAAGCTACCCATTCCCCATCTCAGTCATAAAGGACCCACTAGCTACTTTGGCAAGTTAATCTACCACTTTCCTGTTGTATTTTATTTTTCTTCAATCTCTCTCTCTCTCTCTGTCCCCCAAAGCCCCCAAGACCACCCCTGTTAGGAGGAAAACGGAAGCTCGAGGGGCCGGGCCTGCAAAGGACACACTCCCCTGGGAGGGTCTGACCCTGAACAAGTGTCTCCTCGTTGCCTCCTTTGTGGCCCTCCTCAGCGTGAGCTGCCAGGTGGTTCAAGGTAAGCAAACAGAGTCTTTTCACACCCACAGGGCGGCTGTCCTTTGCTGGCCCCCATGTCACTGAACCCGTTCCAGATTTTAGAGAGCGCTGGAGGAACTCTCCAAGGTTCTGGACCCTGGGCCCCAAACTAGATTCAGCACTTTGGATAGCTCCTTTTAGAAATAATCCAAAACTTGGTGAAAACACACTTAAAACATGAGTACTGATAAAAGATAATAGAAGACAGTACATTGCTTTATATCTCTAAGACCTACCTAATAAGGAAGTTTTAACTTCCTGGTGGAAAGAGAACTGGGGGGGCCAACCTGGCCTCCCTTGGAAAGATATTCCAGAGGGCAGGAGCATCCACTTCGAAGGCCCCCTAAGCTCGAGCTGGTTTCCACAGGGAGATGTGCTGTGTACCAAAGCTGCCTGTGTTACAGGAGTTCATTTGATATTCTGTCATTTCCACAGATATAATAGACTTTGGCGAGAACGTTCTCATGGCCGAGTTGAACGCCTGGAGTCTGCAGGAAGGCACCGTTGGGGAACTGGTGAGTGAGGATGACCAAGGATGTGTCACAAGGGAGGCAGCGGTGGAATGATAGAATACCTCTGAAGGAATCTGATGGACTAGCATTACACCAGGAAAAAAAAAACCACAAGAAAGTGAATTTTTCTGGGAAAGAGCCCACAGGAGCTAAAATTTCTGCTTCACAGAATATTGGTGAAAATCTTTGTCTTTTTCTGATGCCATTTTCCGGACAGATTCCTAGTAAGGGCATCTTTCTCTCACTGGGAGGGGTTTATTAATATTGGTTACTGCTGTTGTGTGTCTTCAAGTTGTTTCTGACTTATAGTGACCCTATCATGGGGTTTTCTGGGGGCTGAGAGTCTGTGATGTGCTCGTAGTCATCCAGTAGGTTTCCACGGCCAAGCAGGGAATGAAACCCTATTCTTCAGGGGGACAGTCCTGTCCTCAAATCACTAAACCATGCTGGCTCTCAATTAACACTGGACGCAGATAAAATAATTTGAAATAGTTTTCGAAGCCAAAGGGATGGGCAACCGAGGGAGGTCAGGGGGCCACATTAGCCCTCCAAGAAAACACGGAGGGATGTTCCTGCCACCACATCTTCAAGTTCCCTGTTGACTTACAGCAACCCCATGAATTTCACAGGGTTTTCTTCCCCAGAGGTGGTTTGCCAATTCCTTCCTCTGAAATCTAACCTACACACCTCGTTTTTGCCAGTCTCCCATCCAACTACTAACCAGGGCTGACCTTGCTTAGTTTCCAAGATCAGAGAGGAACTGGTGCCCCAAAATAAGAATTCTGCTTCTCCCCTGCTCCACATGAAACTTTCCTTCAGTCTTCAGATTTCTAGAACTGCAGCCACTTAACACCTCAGCTGAATATTTGGGCACCCAAAGCAAACGGGTCAAGCGAATGAGAACACAGCAAAGAAAGGAATGTGAAGTGTGAACTGTTTTCAAAGCTTCACTGTCTAAAATGCTAGAAATTTGGGGATTGAAGGAAACTTTCATGGGGGAGGCAGAATTCTTACCTGGCGCCCAATGTCCTCATTCTGCCCCCCTTCCCTGGGAGCTACATCCATGAAATAACTTGGCCATGATCAAGACCTAAGAAGACACCCACTGTGTTAGACCCCAGTTCACACAATCAAAGGCCAGGACTCTTGAGAGTCAACCATCTTTTTTGTTGTTGTTGAAAGTTGCTGCTGTGTTCCCTTCCAGGATGAGCGGTGGTTCTACGAGAGGTGGTTTGACTGGTCGGACATTGAGGAGCCACCGGACATAGAGGAAGAGGAGGAGCTTGTAGAAATTGAGGAGGAGGAGGAAGAGGAGGAACCTGCAGAAGAGGAGGAGGAAGCAGAACCAACAGAAGAGGAAGAGGAAGGAGAAGAGGACGAGGAACAACAACTAGTAGAGGAAGAAGAGGAGGAGGAAGAAGAGGAGCTAAAGGAGGAACCAGTGGCCAAGGTAGGACCCAAGAAGAGCCGGGAGAAAGTGAGGAGAGAAAGGGTGCCCAAAGACAAGAAGGTCAAAGGTCATAAGGTCCTGGAGGAAGAGGAGGAGGAGGAGGAGGAGGAGGAGGAAAAACATCCACGTGGTAGACCTCGCCGGGAGAGGAAGGAGAAAGAGGAACGGCAGCGGGGCCGGGAGGAGAGCCAGGCCCGCTCCATCAAGGAGTCCAAGAGAGAGCGGCGTCCCAGGGAGGAGCCCGAGAGCAGGAAGGGCCGCCCCAAGCTCGAGAAGGACTCTAAGCGCCATGAGGAGAGGAAGTCCCGGCAGGCAGAGCCCCCTTTCTTCTCTCCCCATAAGTTTGGGAAACACAGGGCCCAGGAGGGGAAGAGGCGTGACTGAGACCTTCCTTGCAAAGCAAGAGCAAAGCTCCAAGATACCTCCTGCTCCAACCTCCCTACACTCAAAAGAGGGCGACTGCTTGCCAAAAAGACAGACTCACTCACACGCCCCCAAATGTCCGATTTGGCAGGACAGTCCCAATTAACCCTCTGCCATCCCACTTTTTTTCAGCTGACTTTGAAATGTCCCGGTTTCTCTCTCCTCCTCCCACCTTCCCCCTTTGTCCTTGGCGTACTTCAGTTGCGGCAAACAGTGTCCAAGCTGTGAAAGTAGTTAACTGCTCAGCTAGCTCAGCAGGAGGGAAGGGAGAGGAGGGGCAGAATCCTTCCCCTGCTGCAGCCTGTCCTAGCTGGTATGTGATCTTCCTCATTCATAAATTTTGCCATCTTGTCCATACTCGGATGTTGCTTGGCCACACGTGTCCTCATTCTTATTTGTGGAATTTTGGAGGGTATGCGCACCCCCTTCCTGTCTGTAGATAATGCTTCCAGACACAGTCTCTTTGGAAACGCTTTGCCCCCCACGTCACGGACATAGAATGGGGAGCAGTATGGGCAGAGGCCAGCTCTTGAGATGCAACTTTTGGGGGCTGAGCTGGACAGATTTGCCTCACTCCTGGTCTCTGATTCACTGCACTCTCCCAACTCACTGGGTGACCTCGAGAAAGACCTCTTGTTTTGTCTGCTTTCCTGTGCCTTATTTTCCCAGCTCCCAAAATAAGAGATTCTTGTTCGCCCACAATCCTAGGTTGCCGTGTTCAAATTGGTTTGTGATGCTGACGATAGCAATGATGCAGCTCTTGGCCACTCCAGAAGAGAAGCTGAATTTCTCTATCACTTTTTATGCCCCACCATTTTCCTAAAGCTGAGAATCAAAGTGGCTTACAAGATAAAAATGTAAAAGAAGCCAAAAAGCCGGTTTCTAGTGACCTCACTCTTGCACTGTGCCCATGAGGGCCTGCCGCATGGACTTGGAGTGGAAGTTGGGCGAATAGCCCGGTGTCACAAAATTAATGTTGGAGGTGGATGAGACCCCAAGGGTCAGCTAGTCCAACCCCCTGCCAGTGCAGGTATCTGGAGCAAAAAGTGACAGAAAAGCTTCAGTAATGTTGCTTAATCTGTGATAGTTCACTCTCTGTCACACACAAAGAGCAGCACACATGCATGCTGTTAGAGATTTAAAGCAATGGAATAGTTTTATTCCGCTGAAATCCTTCCTGTATACACTTTCAAAAACCTGAGTTTCCTGCTGTCCTTTTGTTTCCCCCCTTTTTTAAGCATGGCCATTTGATCCCTTCTGGGTTTCTCCCTATGAGATTGGAATAATTTCTGGATTTCCCCCATCCCTTGCACAAAATAAAGTAAGTATTTCTTCCAGTCCAGCGTCATTAATGGTGTGTAACCAAGAGACTAAGTATATCCCACTAGGGGTATTATTCCTTGCTTATTTTCTTCTCAAGAAAGGGCCTAAATATCTTAAAGGTGCCAAATCCCATCTTGCCTTGGAAACTAAGCAGGAGCTAGCCCTAATTAGTACTTGGATGGGAGACCACCAATGAAAACCAGGTCCTGTAGCCTATGTTTCAGAGGAAAAATAGCCCTGAGGATTCTTTGCTTAAGAAAACCCATGAAATTCATGGTTTTCAAAGTGCATTCACAGTTCAAGACTTGTTCTGCGTAAAAGTTACCTGGAGCATTTGGACACAGGAAACGGAATTTTCTAGTTCAATACTTAAAACCCCACACCATGCTGGGTCTCAAAATTCAATCCTCCTTCCCCTATCCAAAAGCTTGGCTATCATTTTTAAAAAAGACATCTCAAGTTTCTAGCCCTTATTTATTTTAGAACGTGCAGACTGCCAGTATTTATCCACTCTCTCAATGCAACACACAACATTTCAAAATAACCTATAACAACACTGTACAAACCATAGGATCCATGAGCTAAAACACACCCAGAACTACAAAATATTTTCACCAGCAGAGTAAAAGAATAGGACAGCATATACTCTGGTAGCAAAAACCATCCTTAAAGAACTAAATAATATTTGTAGTTAAAAGTTAACAGCAACAGAACATCAAACAAAAATATCAGTTAAGAGTAGCTTGGAATAAATAAGCCCTCAAAGCCCAATACAGGGAGATGAATGCAGGGCTGTTCATACCAAAAGAGTGGATTTGAGAGCTGTGTGGAGCCACCACTGAAAAGACTGTGTTTTTAATGCCATTGAGAAGATATGCTTTAAAGCCAGAGAGGTAACAGCAAGTCAAGGCAGTGACTGAATTAAGATCTTCCATGGGGAGGTTGGGACAGGAATATGTTATTTCCAGACATCTCACTGACTCACCCCATGCTAATCTGTGCAGAAGTTTTATTTCATGACATATAAAAGAATGCAAGCAAGAATCAATTCTATGAGATGACTCGTTGAATGTGCATTTATACAGAAGGGAATTTAAACTGGTGCCCTAAAGAATCAGAATTATTATTAGTGCCTTGTATGCACAAGACAAACAGGATGACAGAGATCCAAGCAACTCACTGGAGGAACATCCTCTGCTAGATGACAGAGTTGCACAGTAACTGCAGAAACCTCTTTCTGCATAACTTCTGCCAGCATAATTTGCTACTGAGGTTATGTACTTTTAGGAACATTATGGCAGGAGATATCAAACACCCAGCTGCCTCTATGCTAATGGGGATAAGATCAGCATAAGTACTTCAGGAAAAGTTGTGGAAGGAGCTACGAGGTACCTCCTTCTGCCAGTGTAATTTGCAACCACAGGTTAAATCGGTATCCGTATCTTCGTTAACGTTGTGAAAGGTGGTGCACAGTGCCTTTTTCTGCCAGAGTAATCTGGGATTCTGAGAGTGGGGATTCTACGTATGAAGACAGCCATCCAAAGCAATAACATGGCATCCTTCCTCTGAGAGAAGCTGGGAAGTGTCTCTCTCTCTCTCTATCGACATCCACATGCCTTAGCCACCATATCTGGGTAAACCTTCACCATCAGCCCTTGATCGTTGGTGAATGTGACCATGTGACTTTGGGAGTACTTGACTGGGACGCAGCACGGGGCCCGACCCAGGGGCATGCCCTGCTCGTGCATGCGCAGCAGGAAGACAGTGTGGGAGTAATAGTCAGAGATACGGGTGGAGAGAGGGCTCCGGCAAGGACCCACGCAGTTGTTGGCATTGTATGATTCCGGTAAGATGATATACCCGGTGGAAACGAGATCGATCTGGAGCTCCCTCAGCTGGCAGTAATCGTCCTGGTTGCGGGCGCTACGGTTTGCCCGGGAGGAGGCCTTCTTTGACTCTCGCCAGCGAGCGCGCACTGCCTGGAGGGCCTTGAGGAGCAGCAGGCTGTGGATTTTCTCTTGGGTCCTCGGTCCCTCCACCTGTCCGGAATCACCATGGGGAAGGATTCCCAGACCGCCAGAGGGGTAGTAGCAGAAACCCAAGAGAATGTGGAAGAGATCCGCATTGGCTTGGAAGGAAGGCAGAGACTTCAACTCCCAAATCACTGAGCGGAGCTTCTCAAGCATCTGCTGTAGCAAAGACCCCTCCAAGTGCCAGTTTCCCACCTGGTCCTCTGTCAAGGCCTGGCTGTCTTCCGGAAAAAGAAGCACCAAGTGGTCCTCAGCCTGTACCAGCTGCTCCAAGGCATCTTGCTCAGACAGGTTGAGACGCTGGTGAGGGAGGGCCTCCATTGTGTCGAAATCCAGCCGGAGGTGTGCCTTGGAGGTGTGGGGCGGCTCACCAGAGGGACTCAGGACTTTGTGAACGAAGCGAGAGAGGGCCTCCAGAAACCACCCGGTACTGGTGGGCACTGGGGCTGACATATTTGTCAAATTGGTGGCTCCATTATTGGAAGATGGCACTTCAGTCATGCCAAAGGTGGGCGAACTGCTACAGAGACAGAAAGCAAAACTAATCATCAACATGGTCTCATTCATTTATACCTGATCTTAGAAGCAAAATGAGGACTCACAGCAGCTTTGAAAAATTAACCTTTTAAAAGCCTGAAGATAAAAGTAAACAGAACACACTCTCAAAAGCCCTTGCAGTCAGTTCCAGAGAGCCTTTTAGAAGAGAACAGTGCTCACTTGCTGACGGAAAGACAGCAAGAAAGGGAGCCACCCTTGGCTGCTGAGGGCAGACACCAAGAAGGTCCTGTTTGGTGTTCCGGCCGAGGAAAAATTTGGGCTTGAAAAAGGATGGTCTAGGGACTCTGAAGCAGTCAAAAATACCTGGGGTGGGACACTGCCAACATACCTATTTTTGCAAATCATGCAGCCTCTATTTCATGGGTAACATCAATATCTATTCACTTATTTATTTATTGTATATCCCTCCTTTCCTACAGCACAGGATTCAAGGTGGCTTACAACCATTTAAAACAAAATATAACTGAAAAACTATTCATACCTGGGCTTCAGGTAGGGGACTGTGTCCAACCTGCCACTGGCAGCTAGGAACGAAGAGGGGGCAGGAAGAGCTGCGTCTCCGGACCTTTGCTTCACCAACAGCAACACCATCGGGGTCATGCGGGTGAAACACTTTGGATCAAAGCCGAACAGGAGGTCTTGAGCTTCCTGGGAGGAGATGGCAGTACCTGGAAGTCACAAAACCATAGAAACTGAAATGAAAAAGGGATCTAAAGGTACTATTTGATCCTGTCTGGTCTGGGGAGCTAAGCAGCATCAGCCGTGGTTAGTACTTGGATCTGAGACCAGCAACAAATACTGGGTGCAGAAAGCTATACTTTTAAGGAAGGAACTGGCAAAACCACCACTGAGTATTTCTTGCCCCAGAAAACCCTAGGGGGATCACCATAAGTTGACAGGTGACTTGAAGCTGCATGCACACAGAATCTGGAGCTTAGAAAGGTGACTTTTTGGGACAGCAACTACCAGAACCCAGCCAGTCAGCCTGCTAACAACACATCTGGCTGAGCCTACTGAGGAGGGCAGGATTCTGTCTCTTCCTTTTCTCTCCCTGCCCTCACTGAATTAACTGTGAGCTCCTTTTGTACTTCAAAACTCAGCTTGCAACAACTGAAGTAAGCTGAGGACAAAAGAGGAAAGTCAGAGGAGGAGAGAGAAACTGGGGCAATTTTAAAGGCAGCAGAAAAAGTGGGCTGGCAGAGGATTAGTTCAGACTGTTCCCACCAAACTGGGACAACTGGAGGGTAAGTGGTTGCCTGTGGAACTCACCAGCACACCCATACCTTTGTTACTCTGATGCCTGATTTCCAAGGAAACGTCAAAGCTCAAATGCCAAGGAGTGTGCCTTCCCAAAACCTCTGAGATGTGGAGGACAAGGAACCGTGTTCTCCTGGAGAGACAGACCACCTACAGTGGGAAAATAGAAAGAAAAAAACACATCAGCTTTCACAGAACCAGCTAATGCCACTCCCAAATGCTTTTAAACAGGACCTGGGCGGGCACAAGCTCAATTGTTGCTCTCCCCACCCCACAGCCTTTTCCTGGAGAAGGATAATCTGGCCACAGTAGGACAGAGACTGGAATCTTCCCAATAGACAACTGTAACAGATTCTGCATGGGACTGCCCTTGAAGACAATAGGGAGGCTGCTGTTAGCGCAACTCGTAGCAGCTGGACTGCTGGCAGGAAATGCATGGGGGCCAGGGGACAATTCCTCTGCCAGACTGCCCCTGGGGCCACACACTCGCATACATACCAAGCCCAAAAATGGGAGATGTAGTGGGACTCAGAGGACTGATCAAGATTATGTAGATTGGAATCTTGGTACCTGAAGGAGCACGTCTCTCTCCCCGTCCCAAGTGGGTAATGACAGTCCCAATTGATTATCTGCCATTCCAATCTCCAGCTGCTTTCAAAATGCCCGTTTCTCTCTCCTCCTCCCACTTTCCCTTTTTGTCCTCAGCTTACTTTCGTTGCTGCAAACTGAATTCAGAGTGCAAAAACAGTTTGTACTCAACAGCGGGGACAGGAGGCAGCAGAATCTTGCTGTTCCTAGCAGGCTCAGCCAAAAGCAAACTCCTGCAGCCTCTCCTAGCTGGTGTCTTTTTCCTCATTAACAACTTTTCCCATTTTGATCACACTCTGATGTTGTTTGGCCACATGTGTCCCAGCTTTAATCTATGAAATATTGGAGGGGATGCTCTTACATACCTGTGTCTGGTGGAGACCTTCCCCTCCAACGAGGAACTTTTCCTGTGGGGTGGCTTCCTCCTCTCTCCCCCCTCGGTAAAACACCAAAAGAGAATGCTGAAGAGGGCCTAAGGATTCTTCAACCTCCTCTTGAAACATCACTTTGAAACGGAGTTTTGTCTTGGCTTCCCATTTCACTGTGAGAAGAAAGAGGCAGAGTATAAAACAGACTTTCCATAAGGACAACATCCCCTTCGCTTGAACATTTAAGGTGCTACAAGATGTAGTGCTGTTGATTTCAGCAACTTGTCCTCCCAACAATTGCAAAACAGAAACTGCTCTATCTGGAGACTTTAACATACTAAGCATAATAAACCATGCCCAAACTGCCAAGAATTTTTCCCAGATCAGCCTGTCCTTCCAAAATATATAATGCTCCCTTTTTGAAATACAGCAGTACCCTACTCATTACAGTCTGCATTTGTACTATCTTCAGAAAGATTTGGGAGTTTTATCTTAAACTATGTGAACTTCTGGTTCCAAGAGGATCTGTAGATGATGCTTTTTTGCTGCTGTTGGTTTTCAGGGTTCTATTGTTCCTTGATTTGTGATTCTGCAACCTTGTGTATTTTGACACTGAGACTTGCAATGAGATTGTGTTATTTGATTGTGCTTCTTTCTGCCTCTGTGTTCTAAATCTTACTTCTCTCCTGCTCTGAATTAGATCAATTTTATGCTAGCCCTTCGGGAAAAAGATGAGCTATAAGATAAAATCTGCTTATTCAAAACTCAAAACGACCTATTCCCAAAGTCCTTTATTTCCATGCAGAGATTGCATGGGTGACTTGCGTTTGAGACTGCCAACGTCTTGAGATCATCTAGACAGGGCTTTCTCTCTGTCCCATCACCTACACTGGTACCTTTTGAGCATAGCCAGGGATGAAGGATCGTGGACATCAGAGTCTAACAACATCTGGAAGGCCACATCTTGCCAGTCCTGGGCTAGATTAACTCCCCCCCCCATTGACCTGACAGATCAATTCCTATCCCAAAAACAGGGATGGAGAAAAAGGGAGACCCTCTAGGTAATTCTGAACTTTAACTCCCATCTTCTGTAGTCATTGGTGGGGGGCACTGGGAGCTGCAGTCCAATGGCATGTGGAAGGCTGCACTTTCCCCCATTCCTCATTTATAGGGAGTTGGTGAAGGGAAGGAAACACGTAGCATGGAAAGGAAAGGAAGACAGATGGAAAAGACAGAATGTGAAAGAACAGAATGGGCTGAATTGCAGTTCCTAGCATTCCCACTCTTGGGCTGTGGATATCTGGGGCTGCTGGGACCTAGATTCCAGCAATATCTGGAGGGATACATGATTCTTTGGAGGCAGCGTGTTTGAATGTTAGACTATTACCCTGGAAGGCAGAGTTCAGTTACCCACTCAGTCATGGAAACCCATTGGGTGAACTTGAGCACATCATACACTCACAGCCCCAGAAAACCTCATGACAGAGTTATCATAAGTCAAACAATTTTTGGCCTCTTTCTTTCCCCACCTCACACTTACCTTCTTCCAGATGAAGCAGGAGAAACCAGCTCTCCCCCGGATCAGCCAGGCTTTCCCCAACGCGCTGGAGAGACAAAAGAAGGCCACGGGAGGTCTCCGTCAGGCACAACCCAAACATCTCCAGTTCTTCTTCGCTCCAAGTTGACCTGCTCAGAGCCTTCAGGAACCTGCTGTCGTAGCTGGTCAGGAGTCCTACCACCTCCACATGGTTGGGACCCCACACACTGCCCCGGTCCAGCTTCACCCGACACACAGGCTCTTCTGGGACTCCTTGGGGCCATGGTCGGAAGCCGGCTCTGGTCCGTGAACCTAAGCTCCCCAAAACTTCTTCATTTGCAAAGTTATCACCAGGTTGGAGGTGGCCAAGGTGGCCTTGATGGTGGACCAAAGCCGGAGAGACCTTTGAGTGTCGTCCAGTGACGTCTGACACGGCTGTGATTTCATCCTCTTCTGGAGTTTCTGCTCCTCTCAGCTTGGAGACCTCTGCTTCTCTCTGAAGTCCTTCTTCCAAGAGGTTCTTCTCAGGAGTAGTGATGACCTCAAGGATCAGCAACAGAGCCAGCAAGATTCCTCCAGCCACAAGCTGCATGGTCCAGCTTCCTCCAGAGTCACAGCACTGTCCCTGACTTGCTCCCGGGAAGTGCAGAGGCAAGAAAAGACATCTCTCGCAGGAGAACAGGGGAACACCACACATACAGACACAGAGCTGGCCTGATTCCCCCTCTTTCACCCTCCTTGAATGGCGTCCTTGAATCGACAATACACACCGTGCCCTCTTGAAGGAATTCTCGCAAGGTGGGAGGGGAACGACCAACTCAAAGGAAGACTTTCTGTTCTATTTTCAGCCTTTGATTATCTTGAAAGACGAGAGACTTCAGAAAATTCACGCTGGCTCTCAGTTAGACTCAACCTTGACTTAAAGGGTCTTTTATCATATCCCCCCTCCAAAGGATCAAAGCAACACAACTATTGTGTATACAAGCACACACACACACACAACACCAACAGTCTAGACTTGAACATCTCCCTGAGATAGCTCTAAATGTATTATCGCCATGGGCATCTCAAAGGGTTGGATTCAGACTTTGAAATCAAAGGGGCTTTTGTGAGTCGCAATGACCTCGAGAGTAGCGAAGGGGTGGCCCTCCAGGTGTGACTGGGCTGAAACTCCCAGCAGCCGTCACTTATCAGCTATGCTGTCTGGGGTTGATGAGAGTGGAAGTCCAACACAGCCCTGAGGGCCACACACTTTCCACTTCTGCCTCACTACATCCCTTGGGTTTTATTATATTCAGTGATATGCTGAATATTAAGAGGAAGTCATTCTCTCCAAGGGAAGACCAAGCATGAGTTGGTGTGATTTTAAAACTGTGAAGTCCGTGTGCTTATTGACAATGCACATGGCTACCTAGCTGCCCATTACTTTTTGGATTACAACTACCCCTGGCCATGCTACTTGGGGGATTCTGAGAATTGTAGTCCAAAATGTTTTGCAAGAATCCACACACACACATACGCAATATTATACCCTGCTGGAACTTGCCAGAAAACCTTGAATTAAAGATTTCTCCACTTTACCAACCTCAAGCATGCACAAAATCATTAACATCCCTAAGGTTTCCTCCTCTGGAACAGTAATCAGCTCAACCTCCACGTGAGGGTTTTCACCTTCCATCCCAGCCAGTCTTTCACTTCCCTTACAGAACAGAACTAACACTCACACTTGACACTTCACCCCAAGCACTTGGAATGTCCCTAAACACTTCGTGTATTGGTAGAACACTCAGCTTTTAGCCCGATTTGTGTGACTGGAAGCAAGGTATCAAATTTGTTGTTAAATGCTTTTAACAAGATGACAGTTACATCAGTAACCATGATAGCATGTCACAAGCAGCCATGATCTGATTTGTTGCAGCCTGACATGCTGTGACATGACAATCCACTTCTGCTAACAAGCCACAGTTTGTTAATCAATTAAAAAAAAAACTACAATGAGAAGCCATGGTTTGAACTCTGGCTTGTTTAAACCATGGCCACTTGAACCGATAAAACAGGGGCAGATACGTCTGGGGGCCTAACAGATCTCTGTTTGGTCAAAAGGAAATCGTAAGAGAATGGAGGTTGGTGAAACAGAAAGCTACTCCCTGATGTATTTTGGGAAATGCCTTCAAGTCATCTCTAGAAGGTTCAATTTTTTTTCGCATTTAAGCAAGGTGTACTTGATATATGAGTTCATTTCACACATGAATATTGTCACTTCTGGATAAAAAGTTTGCTGAAATATGTTCAAATGCTCTTGCCCCCCCCTTTTCGTGTTATTTTTGTCTCAGATTCCAAAATTTCTCTTAAAGAAGCAAAACCTAGGAACACATCTGGCTCACTAATTGACCTGTACTGTCAATAAAAAGTCTTGCTGGGTCAAACAATAATTAGATTCTTAGGATGATTCTCAACTTTCTGTGTGATGCTGGTTCCTAGCATGCCTCTTTAGAGAAGGCAGGAATTCCAAACTGGTAACTCATACAGAGATACAACAGGGTCTTCCTCAAGTGGTAAAGAGCTTCAGAACCACAAACCTGCTCTTCATTAGTTTGCTAATTCATTTCTCATGGTACATTAGCTTGTGAATTCCCAATCTACCCTTCCAAGCAATAGAGAACAAACACAGATGCTTTGGGCGCACAAGAGACCGGTTTCTGGAGGGGTTCAGAAGTCAAAGATTTACACCAGCTGTAAAGAAAGAGATCCGTGCAACCAGAACAAACATGGTGGTTTTTGTTGTTTTTAATCGAACTACAAGATTATCAGCAAAAGTCACTGGCATATTCTCTTTAAAAAACGACAACACAAAACCAAGATGTGGGATCGTTCGACACTGTTGAAAAAATGGCATTGCAAAAACAGAGACAGGGAGTAAGAGGAAGTCTCCAAATTTGAGATGTGTGGGGGATCTTTTCAACTGGTGGGGGGTGGTGGAGGGATGCTCCCAGGGCCTTCTGTGGGGAGAGGGGGTCTGAGCATCGGAGGCATCGGGGCTGGAGGAGGAACACCCGGAGCCGGAGGAAGCTGAGGGGGCCCTGGAGGCCCTGGGGGCAAGGGCACAGGCCCGGCAGGGGGAGGCATTGGAGGCATGGCCATGCCTCCAGGAGGCGGCGGCGGGATGGACTCGGGGAGCGGAGGCCGAGGGGGGAGGCCGTTCATGAGAGGTGGGGGAGGGGGCCTTTTCACAGTGGCTGGTCCAGCGGGGATGCTTTGGGGTGCGGGGGGCTTCTCCATCTTGAAATGGAACTGAAGGAAGAACTAAAGGAGAAGAAGAAATGGGAAGAGAAAGAGAGAGAGAGAGATGGGGTGTTATTTTCAACAATAAGAGCAGTGGAGTTGTGAGAGATAATGGACTGGACGTTCAAAAAGGATGAATACAGAAATGCTTCCTAAACTTAGTTTGGTACTGAGTGGTTTTCCCACCCTCAGGCAACCTTTCTAAACCCTTTTAACCCTGGACAACCCTTGAAATAATTTCCACCTCTCCAGGAAGCACTGTATAAAACTCTTGTATCATCATCATCATTAGTAGTAGTAGTTCCCATACAGCCTATTATTATTGGATTTACTCCTTCTTACAGCGTCATCGCAAACACTGTGTCTTTTCCCCAAATTAGATGCAAACCAGCTCACAACATAAATTGAAACAAAATATAAGTTAAAAAAACCTATAGATTTTTGAAACTATTCGTTTGAAATAGCTGAAATACATTGAAAACAAGCATTTACGGACTGCAAAGCTGCCTTCCCTTGGCTTCCATCTACCTGTTTTGTTTCTCTGTTCCAGTGAGTCCAGAACTTCCCTTCGGCTTTATCAATTTCCCTGCTTGGGACCTGGGAAAAGAGAAAGGGAAGAAGGCATCAGTAGCAATGCCAAAGCTGCTCCCAGGTGGCACATCAAGGAGAAAGAAGACCAACTGGTCTGAGGAAGGAAAGAGGGAGGAGATGCGGTCACCTCAGCTCAAGGCCAAGAAGGGAAAGCTGCAGGTGCCCCAAGTGTGACTGATGCCCAGACTGAAAAGAGAAAACCATGGACGTGGGATGGGGGGCAGCAAAGAGAGATGCCGCTTGCAGAATAACTCATCCACAACTTAGTTTAACACATCAGAAGTTCTCTATTAACACCTTTTGCAGTGAGTACAGCCACCTACACCCTAAAGAGCAGGGTTTGATGCGTCCATAACAGTGTCAGGTTTTCAAAACAGTAACAGGTCAAAATTCACGGCATGCAGGTTTGACAGTCAGGAAGCAGCAATTAACACCTTCATATTCTACCTAAATTCCAAGTGAAAGTATGAAGCCATGGGTTTCTCTGTAAAATCAGCATACTCATTTTATACATCAACACTCATATACAGGATGTTCACATTTATTTTTTTATGAAGGGCCTGCATCCCTAAATATAGGACTTTTTTTTTTTTTTGGTCATCTTGTTCAGTTTATGGAAAAAGGAAAATTCTTCCACCCCTCAAACAGGGGACACCTACCAGCCTCGGAAGGGACAAGCTTTCCAGTTCTCAGATAAGAGACATCCCTTACAAAAAGGGACATCTGCCAGCCCTATAAGGGGCAAACTTTCTGGTCCTCAAACAGGGGACATGCCTTAGAATAAGGGACACCTGACAGGCCTAGTATGTATAAATAAAACCCACTAATTCCCTTCCAGTGCCTATAAGCAATTGTCCTCCACCGATTTTTCAAATGTAGGAGGGGGAACCTAAGAGACAAAAAGACATTTGTAGAGTACATCTTTCATGCAACAGCAGTAAGTAACTGACAGGTGACATGCAGCTGTAACTGGTAGTAGACAGTCCCCAATGTGGATCTGTCTATAATGAAAATAGGAGCCAACAGGCAGCAGTAGTTGGGATGGTAAAAGTTTCCATGCAACAGTAATGAGTAAATTTCAAACTAACATCACTCAACTGCATAGCCATGAAGTGCCCCTTAAGGAACAGGTAGAAGACAATCACCAGTCACTCAAATTTCTCCAAACACACTCTTCTGGTTAGTATTTTGCATCAGATTTGGAAAGAAAAAGCCCTGTAAATATTCTGTTTTGTCTCCCAAAAATTTAATTTCATTTTCACCTCACAAGTTTCTGGACCCAAACAAAATTAGTTCTTTCCTCTCCAGTTTTAGAAGCAAAGGAACTACTTGGGAAACTCAACCTCTGGAACTGCTTGAGATTCCAAATCAAAGCACATTTAAATAAATAAATAAATAAAATGGAATTAGTAAAAAAAATGGCAAAACCCAAACAAGGAAGCCAGTCACCTTGAAAGCAATGGTCTCATAGGGTTCGGCGGCCATCAGGAGGTACTGCCAACGTCGGTCAGGGGGCTCTATCCGTTGCTCGTACGCTGACATGAACCGGTGCCGTGGCATGATGCTCTCAGCAATCTCTGGGTAATCAATCTGTAAGGAGGGCAGAAACAGTTCAATAGAAGAAACTGGGCCAAGCAGTGGTTTAGATGCCCCTTATAGTTCAATGCTTTTTAAAACTTTTGTACTCCTCATTGTCTTAGATGATCTGTTTTAATTTATATTGTATGCTGCTTTGGGTCTCACTGGAAAAAAAACAGGATAGAAATCAAACAGGTAAATCTGAAGAAACCAGAATGAAAATTCTACATGAGACATTTTTCAAGAGGACAGAGAAGAAGGGACAAAAAGATCTGGGATCAAAGGGTCAGGAGATCCAAAGATCAAGAGTCTGAGACCAAAATGGAGGTTGTATTTTGGGTATATCATGAGATGTGATTCATGGGAAATGACGGTGATGCTGGGGAAAGTGGAAGGCAGCAGAAAGAGCGAGGCCTTGGCAGATGAGGAGTTACTCCACAAGGAAAACTCTGGCTTCTCTGAGTTTGCAAGACCGAAGCAGGCGCATTCATAACTGGATCTCTTGCAGATCTCTCACTCACATGGTTGCCATAAACCAAAGCTGACCTGGTGGCAAACAGTAAGTAGAAACTTGCCTTGAGACCAAAATGGTGAACAGGTAGGCTCCATTTTTTCCAAAACAAGATGGTATCTCAGTTTGTAAAAGCAGCACTGAACAAAGCACTGAACAAAGCCACAGAGGAAGGAGGAAAAACCTGGGACCTACCTGGAAAAGGAGGCTTTGCTGGCCTGTCTCTGGATCCCTCTGTTTGGTCACTGAGGGAGAAAAAGAGAAGACACGTTTAGTTTGGCACTGCAAAGAAGCACTGGCCTCATTATGTCAGCTGTTGTATGTGCATTACAGTTCCATAGGTGCTTAAGCAGCATCACCTCTGAATTCCTGAAAGCATCCTCTTTCATTAAAAGGGTAACCAAAATTCTAGTCCTGACGGATGCAGACAAACTGCACATAATACTAACAGACTGGTAGCAAGTTTCCCAGGCTTTTCACCTTTCTCATAACCCCATGGAAAAACATGCATGTCTAGAGAGGCTGCCAAATTTGGGGTACCTGATTCCATGACTGCGAATACACACAGCACACAGGTCATCGTGTAAGCCACAAGGAGGTCTTGTTCCCTGATATGACTTTAAAAGGGCTTTTGTGGTGGAGTCTTTGAGAGAGCTTCATGCACGGCCTAATTGTCACCTACCCTTGTAACCTGGCCGCCCAATCTTCACAAACTTTTTGACTTCAACCTTCACCTTCTCGGGGGCAGGCTGGGCCGGCGCTTCCTTTGCTTCTTTTGCAGCTCGCCGGGCTCTGAAATAGGAGAGAGAAAAAACAAAGAGCTGTTGAGCTCCCCCAGAGAAAGGAGACAGAAACTTCCACCCACAACTCTCCATTGCAGGGGAGCCAAAGCTGTGAGTTAGGGAGCCCTGAGCGGCTATTTCTGGAGCAGTTTTAAGAACAGATGATGTTCTACATCATAGTCTACATTTTGTAACATTATGAATCCATAGGTACATTGCCATTCCAAATGGACTGACAAAATGTCTGAATGAGCTTGTCCACAGACAGGACTGTAATAGCACAGCTACAAAACTGACATAGATTTTAAAATGCAAATCAATTGAAGATTTTCTTTGAAAGACTGGGGACCATTTATGGGTTTTTCGAGCAATAAGAAATCTAATGATGTTATAAGCAGTGGTTACAATTAATAGACCTGTAATGGTAGAGTAACACATGGGGTATTAATCCATTTTTCCTTTTGATTACAGTTGGTATTGGGGAGTTACTTTTGCTTCCAAATATGAAGAGCAGAATGCACCAATACATCAGGGGCTACCATGGCAGGAGAGCTGTTTTGACCTAGTGTGTGCTTTCAGACAAGGACTCACACATCGCCTTGGGAGGAACTGGGAAGCAGCCAAACCCCGCAAGATGCTATGCAGAGACTGTCTGTTATCAAGTGGAGTCTGTTACCATTGAGTGCTGTAAAATTGATACTTCCTAGACAGCATCAAGGTCACGTTCAGCAAAAAAAGAGAAAAAAAAGCACAGCTATCTCTTTGTAAACTGCAGGCCTCTTTCTGAGTTCCAAAGATGTTCTTTGCTCACAGCTGGTTCAGGCCCGGACAATAAGAAAGGGTGAGAACTATGGGGGCAGAGAAAGAAGTGGTGGGAAGAAGTGGGAAAATGAAAACTCAAAAGACCTGTCAAATTATTTTTGAAATATCTCTTCCTGCTGGGGAGAGAGCTGAGGGGACGCATTTATGCATTTCTGGGGTGTGTGGTTTCATGGAGGTATTTGGAATTCTCTGCCAGACAGTTCTAGTACTGCAGTACAGAGATTTATGGACTCTTCCAACTCCAAATCCCAGATTTCTATAGGATGGCGCGGTGGTATTTCAAGCAGTATCAAACTGCCATCAGTTCAGATGGTCTGGACACAATTAGATTTCAACTGCAGGTTTTCCAACTGTGCTTCCGATGGTTTCTTTTCTTGGAGATGAAGGACTGATTAGCAGAACCTCAATTCTAATTTCAGATTTAACAACACTCACATATGAAAAGAAAAGACTCTTTTTTGATCCTGGAGAGCATTCAAGAGACAGAGAAAGCGAAGGCTGAAATAATTAAAAAAAAACCAAGGTAATTACTTACAAATTGGTCTGATGCTTTTTCCCCTGAGTGTGTGCCAAGTAACTTCCCTGTGGAATGAGAAAAAGTAGAACTGTAAGCAGAGCTTGAGTCCCAAAGGGCAGGCAGGAACAAAGAAGTGGAGGTTCAGGATTTTAAAAACAACAAAATAAACCAGCCAGAAACATTTGGGAGGACAAACGGCTCCCAGAAAAATTAAGAGGAAAAAAATTTCCAAGAAAAATTGGATTAAGGAGTGTTTTATTTTAGAATGCTGAATTAAATGTCAAAGACACAAAGTGTCCACATATTTACCAACCCTAAATCCTTTCTAAGCAGTGTGTAAGAGGAAGACATTTACATAAGACTATGTGTAGGATCAGATCATTACAGTTCCTGATCTTGATTTTCCTTTTCACAGTTTTTAGGGGTTGGGAGTATATGGTATCTACTTGCCATTATAGCTCAGAATTGTTTATACTAACAACAATAACACTTCAGGTTTCCAGGCTGAGGTCTTTCCCAGCCCTACCTGGAGATGCTAGCAATTGAACCTAGGATCTCAGCTAGGCCAGGCATGTACAGCCCTCCCACTCAAGCTACCAACCTTTCCCAAGGAGCACAGACCACATGGCAGACACAGAATCTCACCTCATTGTTGTGCAGGGTCAGGCAAAGCTTGCATTCATAAGAGCCCAAGTGATTTTTCATAAAATAGGGATCCTGAATGGAGAGAAGGAAAAAGGAAAGATTAAGAAAAAAGTGAAGTTAAAATTCAGGCTTGGCTGTGCAGAAGCCTCACAGACACACAGATGATGGCATCAAGGGCCGCCCACTCACTCTCTTTGTAATGCTACCAGGAAAACTATACCTCAACTATCCTGTGGTGTAACAGGAGTATGTTTGGAGGACAACTGATGATCAGCACCACCAGGTCAACATTAACCACAGTATGACAGCCGCTCTAGCCATTAAAATGACACAAACCTCCCGTCACCAAGTAGCAGCTTTCCAACTTCAGTCCTTTGGATCTTTTGGTCTCCCCAGTCCCAGTTGGCTGGTGATTTGGAGAAGTGAAGTCCAAAATACATTGTCTGAGAACCATTGTTGTAAAATAATGCTTCCAAAGCTATTTAATGTGGGGGACTGGCAATTATATTTTTCCTCCAATGTGCCAGGGACCAATACCATATTTGTGCCCACTGGCTACAACTGTTTTGTTCTTTCCTGGAAACTCACCAAAGACCAGCAACGGATGGCTCATGGATTGGCATCACTCCACAGACCACTCCTTTGAGTAGCACCATTGTACACCAAGCACGGGCAACTGCAGAAGGGCCAATTCTCTCCCCTGACTCTCCCACAACAAGCCCACTGGCCTTTGTCTGCCTCTGCAGTCCCTCTCAAAGCGGCAACAAGAAATGAGGGGACTTCACTTTCTGCCACCATTTTGAAATGAGGTATAAAAAAATGAAGTAAGGTGTTCTGGGGTGATTGTTTGAATAGGAATATTTTTGTGTGCAATCATATATTTGGGGAGTTTTCTCCATGGTTTTGGGACAAAAATAACCTGAAGTGAGGTAAAATTCTTTTTTTTTAACGGGGTGGGGAAGAGTTGGAGAAACTTTAGGGACGCCATTTGCTCCCTTCTGTTGGTCAGGATACTTCCTGTTTAATATTCCCTGGAAACAAATTAGAAATCTACCTTGTTGATATCGATGGTTTCCAAGGCCAACTGCCTCAGCCTCTCCCTGCGGTCTCGGTTGCTCTCTGATGCCGAGGCAACACCTCCGCTGCCCGTTTTACCTCCAGGACGGTGCTGGAAATCCATATTGGATGCTTTTGTGCTTCCAAATTATCCAGGAGAAAAGGCCTAGGAATCAGATAAAAGGAGAGAGAAAGAGGGAACAATTCAGGTACTCAAATCATAACAAGGTTATTTCAGGTGTACTTCAGCTAAAGCAGCAGACGGGCTCCGAGGCCTTGTTTCTTTAATGGAAATTTTGGAAACAGAGACAGAAATAACGCAGATAACGCAGCCCAAGCTGAGGGGAGGACTGCTGGGAAAGCTTCCCGCCCAAAACTCTGCCCCCCAGCCCCCCAAGAGCCCCTCTTCAGGACCCCCCAAAAGCCCCCCAAAAGCCCCTCTTCAGGACCCCCCTCCAGCCCCCAAGAGCCCCTCTTCAGGACCCCCCAAAAGCCCCCCAAGAGCCCCTCTTCAGGACCCCCCAAAAGCCCCCCTTCAGGACCCCCCAAAAGCCCCCCAAGAGCCCCTCTTCAGGACCCCCCAAAAGCCCCCAAGAGCCCCTCTTCAGGACCCCCCAAAAGCCCCCCAAGAGCCCCTCTTCAGGACCCCCCAAAAGCCCCTTACGCCGCTCTCGGGCCGCGCGGGAAGACGGGGGGCGGCGGCGTCCCCCGGAGCCCGTCTTTCCTCAAACGCCTTTCCCTCAGCCCAAGCGAAATGCGGGGGGGGGCGAGGCGGAAGGCCAGGCCCGCCGCGAGAGCACCCACTTCCGCCTCGACCCGGCAACGTCACCGGCGCGCGCCGGAAGCGAGGCGCCACGCCGCCCGCCACTTCCGCTCCCAGACCGGGGAGGGTAGGTTTATTTACCTTTCGAATTTTAGTCCTTATTTCACTATATAGCCTATTATATTTATATTGCAACATACAACGTTCTAGATTCTATTGTCATTTTTACATTATTCTATTCCAGCCTATTATAGTATAGAACGGGATGTTATAATAAATGCCGTTACAATTATATGCCACGGAACGTGTTATGCGATACACAGAATACGCGATATCGCCACAGGATATAATTACTCCTCTGTAACTGTTATATTGCAGCTTATAATGTATCCTAATAGTACAATACAGTGGGATGATGTTACAATAAAGTCTACGTAATACGGTATTTATAAGATATAATATACGCACTAATACAGCGTAATTATGACATTTTTAAAATAGCAAATTCCGTATAGTATCGATTACCTCGTGTGTGGAAAGGGTTGCGGGCCTCACAACCGGAAGTGAGCCTGAGGGGAGCTTCCGGTGCCGTGCGCAGGCCGAGGCGGAAGTGAGCGGCGGCGCTTCAGCTCTGGAGGGCGCGCGCGAGACCATAGACGTGAGGGGCTAGAGCGGCCGGGGGCGGCGGCAGCGATGCGGTACAACGAGCGGGAGTTGCTGTCGCTCTCCCGGCAGCCGGCGGAGAAGGCGGCCGAGATCCTCATGCGGGCGCCCAAGAAAGGGAGCGGTGAGGAGAAGGCGGGCGGGCGGGCGGGCGTGACGTCACGACGCCTTGTGGGGGGACGCCGCGTGACGTCACGGCCCCGGGGGCCCGAGAGTGGCCCCGTGACGTCACGCCGTGCTGAGGGGAGAGGAGGGTCCTTGGCCTCCCCGGGGGGTAGAAGCTTCCAAGCCCCCCGCAGGACAGTATTCGGCCCCGTTCATTGAGCGTCCTCGGGGGTTCCTGGGCCCCCCTCTCGCCTCAGGGACCCCGTTTCCTTCTTTATTGTGATTTTGTGGGTTTGCCGCGTTTTCAGACAGTGAGGAAAAAGCGCCAAAAGTCCCTGACGTGCCGAGTTCGCAGCCAGGAAGTCTTCGATTGACTGGAAAATTGACAGACTGGCCCCATTCCTAAAAGGACGGGGCGGACATTTTGCTGTCTTTATGGCCGGCCCACCGCAGAAGATACAAGGATTTGGGGGCAATTCTTTGGCCTTCGCGGTCCTCAAAGAGGGGACACCCCATAGGATAAAGCCCAACGGCTGGTCCCGTAGGACACAGGTCTTCTGACCCGCAAAAACGGGGCATCCCTTATAAGGAGGGAGGTGTGGGAACCCAAATGTGGAATTTTTTGTCTGGTGGGCAGAGTGGAAATATTTGAAATAAAAGAAATATAGGCCTCGGTGACTGAAAAAGAAAATAAGCCCCACCCTGCCTTGTCAGTTTGACTCTGTCGTTGGTTGTCCGGCTTTGCTTTTCCATCCACCGGCTGCTCCCCCTGGATTTCATTCGTCAACTTCTGGTCTTATCTTTTGCAGCACTGAAGAAGCGCCTGGTGAAGCTGGTGGTCAACTTCCTTTTTTATTTCCGGACAGACGAGGCCGAGGTAAAGGCTGCCAGCGGTTAACGTCCCACCCGAGGACTAGAAGCTTGGATGGGAATTGTTGTTAATTGCCATCAAGTCAGCTTCGACTTCTGTCAGCCCCACGGATGGGAGACCTCTGAGGAGTGGTTTGATGGTTGCACTGGGACTCCAGGAGGCCAGGGCTTGAAAGAAACAGAAGGATGGGATCCACTATCAGTTGGAGTTGACTTGAAGGCAAACCATGTAGCTTGAGGCCTGGCTTGTAGTTTCAAGCCCATTCACGAAGGTCAGGGGTGGAGGCCCCCCACAAAAGTGGAAAACCCACAAATATCAAAATGTGTGTGTGTGTGTGTGGAAAGGGGGCTGAGGCATGGTGGGGAGACAGGGGTACCCAAGGTCCAAACTAAGTCAGGGAAATGAAAGGGAAGGGGGTGAGTTGGCATGCTGGCTGTATATTTTCTCTCTCTTGCCCATCTCCATCTTTGGGTGGGGGGGCATCAGGAGAGGATTGGTGGTGCTGAGAAATTGGGGTGTGATCCATCCTTACAGCAGTGGCTGATGGACGAGGAGGAGGAGGACCAGAGGTGGGTTTGTAAAGGGCAGCACAACTTGATCAGAGCCACCGAGAGAGAAGTCCCCCCAAAAAGAAGCTCCTGAGATGGAGGGGCAGGGACTGGAGACACAAATAATCAGATCCATGAAAGTTAACCATGCAAATGTGGAGGCCTAAGTGTAATTTTATTTAGAAGGTGGAGAAGCCAATCTGAACCTTTTCCTCTCTCCCCTGCGCGTGCCGCAGCCCATAGGTGCTTTGCTGCTGGAACACTGTCGGATCAGCCAGGAGGAAGAAAATGTCTTCTCTATCAGTAAGTCTGCAAAAGGAACTTCAGGGCTGCAGCAGGGTGGGGGATTTCTACACACCTCTCCCACCTGGGAAATGGGCATCCTTTTAAATTTGGTGGACAATTGTGGACAGCCCAGCGGCTGTGTTGGTACTATAGGAGACTTTGGGTGGCTGCTATCTCCACCACCGGAAAAAAAATTGCCTCTCAATGGTCCCCGACCTAAGGGCTGAGCGGGGGAGGCATTTTTGCCATGTTTGAGGCCCAGGAGAGGTGGTGGGAAAAGAACAGAGGAGCTGGAGAAGCCAAAATGACAACTGGGCTGCCTTACAGGTTTCCTGGAGGAGCCAGAGAGGAAGTATTACTTTGAGTGTGACACAGAGGAGCAATGCCAGGAATGGATCGAGGTCCTGAGGCGGGCCAGGTGAGGCGATTCCCCTCTGGTGGGAAATGTGATAGAGGTCCGGAGAGGCAGGTTTGTTATCTTGTTGTGTTTGCCTGGTTTTCTAGAAAAGGAAAAATGCTCTATCGGTAACAGTAACTATTTAACACTAGGTCTTCCAGAATTCTAGTCCCACACTCAAACCACTACTCCGTGGTGGCTAGCTGTAATTAATATCCTGCGTCCTGTCATATCTTCCTCCTTCTTTTTCCATTCTTCTCTTCTTCATAATCATCTCTTTAAAAAATTCAGAATGAAAGAAGATCAATCTCAGTTGTGTGATGTATTTCTTCTCACCTGTATTCTCTCTCCCACAGTTATGAGTTCATGAGGAGCAGCCTGATCTTCTATCGAAATGAGATCCAGAAGATGACTGGGAAGGTGAGTTACTGCTGGGGTGTCCTTGCAGGTGTGGGGGTTCCACTCCAGAGAGATACCCTAAGTTTGACATTTCCAGTATCCCCATGCCTACAAGGCTGAGATGTTTGAAAAGCTGAGAGTAAAACTGGTAAGAGCGAACATGAGAAGTGAATTGCCTGCTGGGAGGGAAAGGGATTTTGCCAGTTGTGAATGAGGGTGCCGGGCAGATCTCTCTCAGGGAGTCATTCTGAAGAGAATGGAGCTTCTACAGAAAAGGTTCTGCCCCTAGAAGCTGCCCATCACACCGCTGTGGACAGCAGCACTCAGAAAACCCTCTGAAGTTGATGTGTACAAATCATCACCTCTTTAGAAGATGTGTCCAGTATAATGAGCTGGTGTGGCAGTTTTAGATTGCTGGAAGGCAGATGTTGGCCAGGTTTTTCTTAGATTGCAAAGCAGTCTTCTCATTCTTCTAGAACAGGGTGAAAAAACTCCAGGTGAGACCAACCATTGTTCCCAGCCACCACAGGAAGGAAGGGGGTTGCAATGGTGGGACTTGTAGTCCATCTACACACTCGGCAGACCACAGACCAGTTTGAGAAAGAGAAGCTGGTTTTTCTTTCTCTGTATACACATCCCCACCATGCCTTAAAAATGTTTCCCACATAGGACTTTAAAGATCACAAGTAGCACTTTGAATTATTTCCAGAAAATGGACCAGTAGCCAGCGGAGCTGTTTCAGCAAGAGAGTTATGATACAACCAGCTGAGCTGCAAATAAACCTTCTCCTTTTTCTTTTCTTTGGCTGCAGGATCCCTTGGAACAGTACGGCATTTCAGAAGAAGCTCGCTTCCAGCTGGGCACACGGAAGGTGTAACCTTGAATGCGCGGCGGGACGTCTTAAGGCTACTCCAACTCCCATCTTGCATGGAGCCTGCCAGCAGCCCAGACCTTCTTCTCAGGGCCTTTCTACACAGCTGAAACGTTGACCAAGTGACTCTCCCTTCCTTATGTTTATTTGAAATGAGTTCATGGGAGGATCTTTATTGCTTTTTCTGTATTTTTGGGGAGGGGGGTCTGTTCATACACACCCACCATCTTCCCCTTCCTTCTTCCCTCTCCTTGGCTGGCATCGCCAGGAGTTTTGAGCCAAGTAGCACAGAAAAATTGCCATTCTTAACATATTAAAATGGTCAGTTTTGGTCTAAGTGGAGCAGAAAAGAGTCACCTTAGGAACACTGTCATTTATAAGTTGAAGCAGCAGCTGCCTTATGTGCAGCTTTGGGGCTCACTACACCTTGTGAATGAATTCTATCTGCAGTGGATTGAATTTTCCGATCACAAGCCCACAGATACGGCAGGCCCCCTATATCCTTTCCTCCTTAACCAAGCTAGTAGATGCTAAAGATCACTCAGAAGACACAGGGATTTTAATTTTCTCAGTCAGACTATCATTCATCAGTTGATTAGCACCCATGCTCTTGCATTTGGTTGGTATCTGGAAATGCTTAGGCATTCCCTTCCTCAGACACTCCAAGAGACGATCAGATTATAGAAAGGACCGGACAACTTTTGGCCCACCATATGGTTTGGACTTCAGCTTCCAGAATTCCTGGGTCATGGCCAAGTGCACGGGGCGTTGTGGCCCAAACCATCTGAAGGGCCAAAGTTTACTCACATCAGGGATAGGCACACCCCAAAGTGGGATATGATGCAGGAGACAATTTTCCGTTGTGCTATGCCTTTGCTGGCAACCTCCAGAGGTGCCATTACTGTCCGTGCCAAAGGCAGAGGAAATGCAAACACTGCACAGGGTTCCCTGTTCTTCCAGACTCTGTGCCTAGACTGTAAGGGACAATGTAGCCATTCTCAGCGCCAAAGAACAGTGCAGTACTGAATCATGCGCGGTCTGGCTTCCACAAAGCCTCGTGTACACAGACTAGTAACATGGTGCTGGTTTTTCTTTTGTTGCAGAATCTTTTATCTAGGGAAAAAATATTTTGCAGGGTTTGGTCTTTATTTCTCTCTGTCTCTCTCTCTTCTTTTCTCTCCCCAGCCTATGGGGTTGGCAGCTGAATGTATATTAAAACCTGCTGTGAAACTTGTAAGGGCATTCTGAAATCTTACTTCTGTGGGGGATAAAACATGGATGATGCCCATCAGAGCATTTGTAATGTTTTTGGATGCTTCAGAAGTTCAATGCTTCATCTGTTTAGATCCAGAAATCTTCTCCCTCTGTTCTCCTCACCACTCTGTTCCCTGCCAAGTTGCTTATTTTCTTACTTCTGTAAAATGAATGAAAAGAATGCTTTCTGTGTGAAATGTCTGCGTATTCTTTTTGTCACATGTACACTAGTTTTCTTGGTTTCCCCCACAAAATAAAACTGTTGTCTTGTTGAAGCCTCAAGTACAATGACTTGTTAGCTGGGCTTAACCAGAAGCACTGGTGTCTGGCAGATCCTTAAAAGTCACAAGGGGAAGGGCACGGATGGTTATCTAAGCCTTCCTTGCAAGGCTGTTGTGCACACAGGCCAAGTAATATGAGACGTCTTGAAAAGTAGGCAGGAAATAACGAGCTGAACCTTGACATCTGGATCAGAACTGTGACGCCTGTGGGTTAGAACAACGGAACTACCGCTTACCTATGGGTCTGCTCCGTGTCCTAGTTTCTGGAGCATCAGAAAACAAGCCTGCTTCATATTCCATACGACATTCCTTCAGATATTTAAACATGTCCCCTTCTCTTAACCTTCTCTTCTCCAGGCTAAATTTCCCCAAGTCCCAAAGCCACTCCTCATGGGGCTTCATGGTTTCCACGCCTTCCACCATTTTGGTTGCCCTTCTCTAAACTTTTGGAAAAACCATTGCGAGCTGTTCGACAGCGGAAGGGACTGCCTTTATCTTTCAACACAGGTTGGATGGTTCTCTCTCAGGGATGCTCCAGACTGCCCTGAGACATCATAGACTAAGAGAGTAACTTTTCCAGAGTCTGCTCTGAACAGCCAGGTTTTGGTTTGTCCATGAGGGTGATTAACAGATTACCCCCTTCTATGTATTTGTCTATTCAACTCTTAAATAGTTACTAGATCTAGCAGCCTTCGCCCCCTTTTTTGTGGTAACAAATTGCTTAAAAGGTGACTTCTCCCCAGAATTCAAACAGCCAACTTCAAAAAGATGGAAGCATAGCCATGGTACAGTGTATTAAAATACATACATTTTTTTTTAATATAAAGACAAACTTCAAAGCCTTTCTTTTAAAATTACAAATCAAGGTGAAGGGGGGTGGGAGGGAGATTTATGGTGGAGATTAGAACAGAAAGAAAACTTTGCAGTGCAGAGGACTGGAAGGGCCAGAGAAGTGGAAAATATATAGATAAGATTATTCTTATTATTATAATTAATATTATTACATATATACACACGCAAGGAGATTTTCACATGAGCTCTATGGAAAAATGACAAGTTAAAACTTACGGAGCAAAATTTAAAAAGACAAACCAAAGACACATTAGAGAAGAGTTTGGATTTTAAATAAATTTCATTTTCATGGGCTAATGTGTACAAATCAAGTTCCTAGTCCCTAGGAAAGAACATCCCATATCACCACCTCTAAGAAAATGGGTAGTCCCTTCAATCCATTTACAAAGTTTTTTTTTTACATATATACTTATATTTATACTTATATCTTACAAATGAATTCCTGAGCAGCAGTAATTTCCATCACTGACTGAATTTCCCCTTTTCATCAGCAAAGCAGATTTCCACTCCTGGGACAGGGGTGGGGGTAATTTAAAAAAAGAAATCAAAATCCATACATGGTACAATACTTTTTGAACGCTCAGAAATGTGGAACGCTCAAAGGAGCAGTTAAGTTAGCTAAAGTTAGCTATGTTAGCTAGTCATAACTTTCCCTTACCTCGTTTTCAAAAAGTTGCCACCTCCTTGGGTTAGAATTAGCAAAGGCTACATGAAGAGCTCAGAGGACCACCAGTTTGGAATGGCGGGGCCGGGGGAAGGAAGTTTGATAGGTGAGGAAATTAGAATTGTCCTACACACCTTGACCCTCATGAAGCCCTGTCTAAGTTCTGTATTAAGTTTGAACTCAGCAAGTCTATAATCACTCCAGGAGACCAGATAAGGCATTTTTGTAAATCAGGTCCTTTCCCATAATTCAATGCACCCCAAATTCCTCTTGCAGTGATGCAACTGTTCTTGCCAGAGATGGAAGAACCCAACAAGGCCTCATTATTTTCATCTTTCTTTAAAACTGCAGAAGTACTGAAAACACAGTTTCACTCAACAGCAAGAATCCACTCAGTTCCCTGTCATTCCTTCTCCAAAGGCAGCTCCCTGTCCCAGATCCTTCTGCTTTCAAGTAATCTATACTTGGAAATTAAACAAACCCACTGAACACAATGCAAGGAGACCTACTGTCCCTATGTGCACGTGCACGTCATAGAAAGAACACCTCACACTGAACCTTCAGTTCAGCCAGCCATTCTTCCATCTCTCAGTGATTTTAAAAGTTGCTCATGGTTGTAGCAAGCTGGGCAGACACACTTAACACCACCATGACTCAGTGTAAGGTATAAAAATACCAGAAGAGCCAAGCTATTTAAAAGCAGAGGAAAGCAAAATGCAAAGGAGACACAATTTTCAAGGTAAAAGCACAGAAAAGGGTTACCTTTTGCTCATTTCTGCTCAGGTGCCAACAGAAACCAGGTAGATCTCTGTTCACCAAAGGAGGTGTCGTTCTGGTTTTTGTAAAGTTGCTAACAAGTACAGAAGGAGCCCCATCCGGGGAAAAATGGGAGATTATTCGTGGAAATACGAAAAAGCAACCAACAACTTCCTTGGTTAGTCTAAGAGACCCATGGATAAGGCGGATCCCAGATCAGGCAGGTGAAGAGAGGGGAAAAAATGTACAACACACACACGCACACACATACACACAGCACCATATTCTGCATTGGAATGGGGGTGGGGTTTAAGTGTTTGGGGGTGAAATAGGGCGTCTCCCCCATCCAAAGAGCGCATTGCAGACAATCCCACGACAAAACTCAACAGAAAATCTGTGCACTCAAAAATGATGACATACTCTTCTAATGTTTCAGTTGAGATTTTAGGCATCCTCCCTAGCAGTGGTTAAACAAGGGTGCTGCGTAAAAGACTGAAGCCCTCAGGTCATAAAACGAGTATTTGTACATAGCACCAACAAAGAGCCCCACGGCCGATTTCTGTTTCCAAACACACACGCGCACTTCAGCTATTAACATAGGGATGGTTCCCGAAAGGACTCCGGAGGGCTGCGCTGGCTTTTCTCTTGTAGCAGAAATAAAACTCCGCATCCCAAACAGTGGTGAGTTTGGTTATTGCACTAACCCAGCGATGGCAAAGGCCGTCAGGAGCGTTTCGGAGATTCATCGCTGCACCGGGAATAGCGAGATAACGAGAATGTGCTCGTTGAGAAAGGCGCTGGGCTCTTGCTTTTGCACAGTTCTTGCAACAACAACAACAACAACAAAAAAGCATCAGCACCGGAGGAAGTTGAAAATCACACAGTAGAACTAGGTGACCCGAGGAGGAGGACCTTCCCCAAGAACTTTGGTGCCCCAAATTTTAACAGCCACCTCTTTAAAACACAGGTGGTCATCTTGTTTGAAATGGCTGGATTAATTTTGTTGACAACACTCCCTTCTGTTTTTTAATACTATTAAACCACCCACTTATTTTATCCTGCAGCTGGTCTCCGCTGGGAACAGGAGGGGGATCTCTGAATCCCATCTCCTTGACCAAACAGTGCCACGGAGGAGTTCTGGAAATGCAGAAGACAACTAACAGTGGAATGGGTTGAATCTGACCTTCTCTAGAGACCATCAGGCCAGAAGCAATCTTTAACAGTGGCCAAGGACAGCGGAAGAGCAAGCGGTAATGTGTTTCCTCTGCAACCTCAGCAGTGTTTGGAAATGAGTGTAATTGATCCTGAAAGTGAGAAAGAGATCATTTCTAAGTACAGGAAGTGATTGCTCCCTTGCCAGGTAGGGCAACCCCATTTTCTGCTGCTGCTCAGACACACAAATCCTACCCACCCGAGTTTCTACTCACAGAATTTCCATTATTCTCCTCTGATTGTTTTCCCAAACTTCGCTCTTAAACTATCCTCTTCTCCCCTTCCTCTAAAGAACTAACAGAGAAAACGGGGAAGACAAGATCCTCCACTTTTACTAGCATTGCACCCTTCCCTAACAGTAAAGTGTGTTATGTGCCCTTGCAAGCTTGCAGACAGTTCAAAATCCAATGTATCTCTCCAGACCTTCCACTGCCAAAAGTGTATGTTGGGTAGACCTCCAGATATCTTCAGATACTTGATAAAACAAAACCAGGTTGCTATGAAGTTGTTTCTGAATCTTAAATCTAACGAATCTCATTTTGGCAGCGAGCTTCTCACTAAGGTTTAATGCAAAAGTTCTTCTAAGCTGAGGTGAGCATCTAAGGATGCAAAAGATCATCAGAGGTACCCCAAACAGGTAGGGAGGATGAGGAAGAGGAGGAGAAAGCAGCAGCAGAGGAAGAAAGAGCTGGCTAACATTTTGAGGAGCAGAAGAAGCTAGAAGAATCACAGAATTCATCTGAAAATGACAGATCAGTGTTCTCCCTCCATGGCTTGACAGAAATGAGATGAAAACCAAACTACTAGGTTCATTCTAACAAAAGCAGCCAAGTCCTCCAGCAATTTATACTCAAGGATGAATTCTTAAAGGGTGGGGAGAGGAGAATGGTGCAGGCCATATTGGCAGGAATATTTTTATCACTTTTCTCTCTCTCAGCCTTTCCCAGCCAGGATGTCCCTCCAGACATCCTTAAGCTAACCCTTCTGCCATCTTGCCTGCTGTCCACAGTGGCTAGGGACTTGGAGAAGGCAGCTTTAGAGGCAACCACGTGATGACTCAAGGATACAAAATGCCATTTTCTCACACTGCCAGAATTTTTTGAGGAGGGTAAGCAGATGTCATCTCAATTCCATCCACCCCTAAACCCTTTTTTATGAAGTTAGTGTCACACATCACAGAAGCACCGTAATGTTTCCACCTTGCACAGTTAAAATAATGTGAATTATTGCATCGTCTCTTGCTTATCAGCTCACAGATAACTAAATGCAGAGCCAGGGTCAAAGCTGGGGAAAGTGTTATATTTTCCCCTTCCATCCCCTGCTTCACACGCTTGAAGACATAAAACCAAGCTTTGATATCCCCCTCCCAATTTTACTACAAACAACACACCCTAATAAAAGCAAATGAGAGTGTTAAATCTTTTGACATATAAATGTTGTTGCCACACTGATATAAAATTCTTGTTACTGCCCAGAGGTGGTATGCCATAAAACAACAAAAACAAAAGCAGAACCTTTCTGTACACTCATCACCCAAGTCACAGATAACTTTTTTAAAAAACGCACCAAATATATTAAGTGTGATATTAAAATTGTGGTGTTTTCTTCTGATGTGTGAAATGGCCTTAAAACTCTACATTAAATGCAAAAGCAGTACCAAAAAAAATAAATAAATCACAAGCAAGTAAGCACAAGGTTTAAAGCTGATAAAGCACTACCAAAGCAAAACTGCTTTACGGATCAAGTATCAAAATTAGCTAACGATGCCAAAAAAATTAAATAAAATATGCTGAACTGTGAAGGAACAAACATAAGTGATGCAAACACTGACCCTGACATAACACCATTCAGTCCTCTGATTTCTTAAGCTCATTGAAAACAGTCTGTTTAAACCCCAAAAGAATTACTATGTGTGGGGCTGATGCACTTTAAGCTAGTGGTTCTTAAATCTTTGGTCCACCAGGTGTTTTGGACTTCAGCTCCCAGAAATCCCCAACCATTTGCCAAGCTGGCTGAGGCTTCTGGGGAACTGAAGTCCAAAACACATGGAGGAACTCAGTTGGAGAACTTTGCTCTTAAGTGTCTGAGCGGTTTAGTCTAAGCAAATGAGTCGCGGGGCACAGGAGGGAAAGAGCAACTGCAGTATAGCACCAGTATGGGTGGGAATGGCCTTAGTTCCTCCATCCACCTCCACAGCTCCAGACTAGATTCCAAACCCAATGCAAAAAAGGTGAACTTTAAAGCAGATTCCCCATGCAAAAAAGGAAAGGACAGCGTGCCAAAAAGAAAGGAGAAAGACTATTCAGAAGATGGCAAGGGAGGAAGGAAAACTTTCTAACACCACTGAGATTCCTAACCAGAGCTTTGGGGGGGGGGGAGTGAAAGAACACTGCAACCTTCCAGATGTTACTGGAACGCAACACCCAGCATCCAGGAACTAGAGTCCAGCAACACACAGAAGGCCCCGGTGTGAAAGAACCAGCAACTCAGAACAGCAGAGATTGGCTTAAAGAGTCACCCACAGCAGAATCGCTGCCACCCTAGTCAAGGGCCAGGACTGCTGAAAGCTGCTGGACTGCAACTCCCATCAGCTCCAGCCAGCAACGGATGCTGTAGTTCAAGGAGGTGGTGGAGGCCCACGAGCTGCCCAATCTCACCCACACCCCAGCAAAACGGCCAGTTTGTTTCAGCTACGCATTTTGGCATTTTGGCTATCGTGTAGTTAATAAGGCAGAGAGACACCCCTTCAAAATGCACCTGGATGTCTGAATGCCTTTCAGCAAATGGTCAGGGGGACGCACTTGGCGACGAACAAGCACCACAACTGAATTCAGCCTAGGGAATGGAAAGACGGAGCCTCGCAAGAGCGTCCGTGGGTTCGTCACCTTCCTGTTTGCAATATGCATTACACTGATACCTGGACCTATTTCAAAACAAAACAAAGCACAAGTTTCCCCCACTACAAAAAGAAAAAAAAATGACTAATTTTGCTGATTTCCTGGCTCTGAGAAACAAGCAAAATGCTCAGTTGACACACCATTTGAGAGCAGACAGAATAAATACACAAACAGCATCCAGGAACAGCTTGAGTTTGGTGCTGGACATTCCCACCAAGCCAAAAATACAAATGAAAGTTTTTTTTTTCCCTTTAAAAAGAAAAAAAAAGCACCATGGATTCAGACCAGAGAGGCACTGTTCTTACTGGAAGTCAATAGCACCACGAGAAGCTCTGTTACATCTCTGCTGGTGTTCCAGTCCTTTATTTCACAGAAAGCTGTTATTTAATGGTTAACGTTACCCTCATTTTCTCTTGGCTTTACCGGTCTTCTTTTTCAGTTCTACACCTTCAGGTGGAAACCCTCCTTCCTCAAAAATAAAGTTGTGTCTGTGTGTGTTTAACACATTTAAAAATATATATATATAAATATCTAAACTATCAACAATACAAACCAGCTGATTCTAAGCATTTTCTTCTGCACTTTGAATATATATATATATATATTTCTATCTATCTGTGTGTGTGTATGTGTGTGTGTGTGTGTGTGTGTGTATATATATTTAACTTAAGATTCACAGTAGCATTTTCTTTCCTCCTGCTTTTATGATTGTTTCTGTCCAGTAGTAAAAGAAGAAGAAGAAAAAAGAGGGGGGTCTTTTAGCTGCCTAGGCAAACAGCACCTTCGGTGGAAGCTGAGAGAAGTTGGTCCAGGTTGTTGTCCTTGCATAGGTCACGTTGGGTTGAGGTAGAAATCCTAGTTACCTGTGGCAAGAGGGAGAAGAAATATCGTTATTCAGCCTGTTTTTGAAAAAATCAGAACTGTGAAAGAGAATAAAAGAGAGAATATATACACAACTGCACTGACAACAGAGTCCTGCATGGTATCGTTCCCAGCCAAGCAGGAATACTCACCTACGGTGCATATTTCAAAAGGAGGGTGAGGGAAGAAAAAATCATTATCCACTGCTAATCGGAGCTTGTCTAGTATGTTTATTGGTGAGCCAGCAGTCCCTGTCCCTGTTTCCAAAGTAGGTACGATCTCAAAGGCTGCCCGATCATTTGTTCAGCAGCGCAGCTGAGTATCAATCACTTTATTTATAGCCCACTTTTGTCCAAAGCTCACTCCCTCGCCCCCATTTTACTGGAACATTTGAACTGGAAAGACCAGCAGCCAGAATCTGGGATCTCCTGGGTGAAAATGGGCTTGAGCTGGGACATACAAGGGGCCCTCGGTTATCTGCTGGAGTTTGGTTCTAGCACTCCCTGTGGATACCAAGATGTGTGGATACCAAGATGTGTGGATACTCAAGCCCTATTATATACAGTAGCATAGCAAAATGGTTTCCTGTATATAGAATGGTGAACAACTCACACAAGTGGCAGAGAGAGCCTGAGGATCTGTGAAATGCTGGGAGGCCACAGCAGGGTGTGCCCACACAACAACATACGGCTTGGCGCACGACAAAAAGTTTGCTTTTTGGATTTTTTTTTCCTGAGAGTTTTCAAGTCATGCTTGGTTGAGTCAGTGGATACTGAGGGCCAAGCATACTTGCTTTTCTTCTTCGTGCTTTTTGGTAAACTCATGGCAAAATACAAACCTGAAAGGGAAAGCTCATCCTGTCTCACGCCTGATTTTTTTTTTAAAGCACAAGCCGCCTGCCCACAACCTCCTTACACACACACACACATGTGCACACTGCCTGCAACTCCAGACCGGCTCTTACCTTGCAGAGCGCCAACTGCTTAGCAACCTAAGCCGAGCTCGCTTTATCGCGGCTTAACCCCCGAGAGGTGCGAAGCGTAAGGAGACTGCGTGCCAAGGGGGACCCACAAAGCAGGCGCGCCGGCCGCCAGGTTGGTCTGTGGGATCCCGGGCGCGGCCTGGGCCAGCGCCAAGCGAGGCAGAGGCGGGTGGTGGACAGTGAAGGAAGGGCGGGAGGTTTTGTGCTGGAGAGAAGCTAGTTTAATAGACAAAGTGGAGTTAGCGGTGGAGGATGGCGGCAGGGCGGACAGACTCTGGAGGAGGATGGGCTCGGGGTTAGAAGCCAAGAGGGGAGGGGGAGGCGGGAGGGAGACGTTTGGGGGAGGCGGGGTACGGATGGAGGGGTGCACCGCGGCTCGGCTGGGGTTCTGGGCCTCGCCGGGGAGCGCGTGGAATGACGGGGAGCCTGCCGCCACCGGCAAAGGGTTTAAGCTGAGCACGGCACAGCTGGAGATGGCACTGCTGCCCAAGGCGGCCCCAAAGTGGAGAGAGGAAGTGGAGGAAGTGAAAGAGGAAGTGGAAGGGGAAGGAGTAGAGGAAGAGGAAGAAGAGGAGGAGGAGGAGGAGGCAGAAGGCACCACATGGTTAAAAATACCTGCAAACAGGAGAGAAAAAAAAAACCCTCAGCAGATGGATTCTGTATAGCGAGAAAAGCCAACAAAGAAAATAAAATAAACAAAAGGCAAGCAAGCAACCAAGGAAAACCAAACTGTAATGGCTGCAGCCCGGACGCCGATGAGGTGTAGCATGGAAAGGGCAGCAAAGGTGCAGCAGGCAGCAATGGGACAAAAACCTAGAGGGGAAGGAGACGTACTTACCTGCCTCCATTTGGGTCCTAGCAGCACCAAGGGGAACTGGACTCGAGAGACTGCCCACCCCCAAGAGCCCCCGCCTCTCCACTGAGATCTTCATTGAGACCAAGCTGTCCGGACACAACCGCCTCTTCCACCCAAAGCTATTATTTCATGCACACACTCTGGAGACGGGGCTGGGAGGAAGGGGGAGGCCTACAGCCTGGGAGAACCTCAGCTACTATGTTGATGGGAAACATTAGTTAAGGGAAGATTTCCATGTGAGATAGCTCGGGAGTGTTCTGCACAGAGACCAAGAAAAAGGCAGGAAAAAAAACAGAGCAAAGGTATTCCACCCACCCTGTCTGCTATTAAACTGCATATTCAGTGTCAACTTTAGAACAGCACTTCTTAGCTTTTTCAAATTTGGAAAAATGGCACATCTCTTAAATCCAATGTGCCAAGACCAATACCCTATTTATGCTCACTGGCTTTCACTGTTTTCTTCTTCCCTGGAAACCTATCAGGAATCGGCAGCTGATGATGGCTCTGGAAATCCTCACTTCTCAGCAGCACTGCTTTAGAACGGGGTGGGCATGCACTCTGCTTTTGTGATCGCTAAAGTTCCCCATCAGTCTCTCAAACCCTTTCACCCCCTCCATTTTTTAAAAAATTCAGACAGATTTTAAGGCAACTTTTGTCTGAAACCACACAGAAAGCCCCTTCAACATGTTGAAGCTCACACACCCCAGAAGGACTCCAGAACCAACTACCACCTCCCAATACCTATTTTCTTCCACAGCCCCTCTCAAAAAAGTGACAGGAAGTGACACAACATGGAGACAGGAATGGACATACACTTCCTCGGGTGGGATGTGGTACCGGTGAGCAGAGCATCACTTCCTTTTGCCATTTTGCGGGACCACAGAAGAAAACAGAGGTATTTGGGATTGTTTTTGAGGGGGCTGCAACCTCCGTTTAAAATCCTCCAACGAAGGAAGTACTTCTGTGGTCCTTCAGCAGCTGAACCAAAAGTTTCCAGCAAGACAGAGAAGCGTGAAAATTCTGATATCAGGAAAAGATTAGAGAATGACTGAGAAAATACTGGAAGACTCTCTCCAGAGGGGACCCTTACGTACCTCCAACTGTTCCGCCCGTCACCCCAGGAGAGAAGCTCCCCATTGCGTGAGAGCTGGTCAGGCGGGTGGCGGCTGACGAGACGTGGACCAGGCCGGCAGCCGGCATAGAATTAAATAAGGACTGCAGTACCGAGGAGTTGGTCACCATGGGGCCGAGGGGGAACTGCGACCCAGCGCTTAAGGAGTTCAAGAAGGAGTGGTGGGCCTGGGCGGAGGCGGCGGCCGTGACGGGCGATCCACCGGAGGGAGGGGCGGAGAGTCCTTTGCCATTGAGGAGGCCGCCAGAGGGAGGGACGGCGGCAGCCGCGGCAGCAGCGATAAAGAGGTTGTGTCCGTTCTTGAACTCCACCTCCCGCTCCCGCCCTTTGCCGGCTTTGCTGTTGTGGAGCAGCGAGGCCTTCTCGGTCCCGGCCCCCAGGCGGATGCTCAGCTCGTTGCTCTCTTTGCACTTGGGTCCGGGCCAGTTTACGTCTTCCCCTTTCCCAGCTCCCAGGCCTTCTAGCTGCCTTTTGCTCAGGAACGGATTTGTCTCAGAGCCCCCAGATTCCTTGTTCCGTTGCACCAGGAAATTCAGTGAGGAGCCACTCAGGGCTGCCGTGGCGGCCATGTCGGCACTTTTATGTGGCAGCAAAGCACCGTCAATAAAGCTATGCAAACCAACGTCTGCTGACAGCCCACCATTGTACGTGAACCCATTCATGGAGTTTGTACTTTGGCCGACCCCATCGGCCCCGGGGCCGGGCGCATGTTTCCTCGGGTGGGCGGCAGCAGCTGCTGCCTTGGCATCTCCAGCTGGGCTGTCCTCAGAGGATGGCCGGAAACCGGTGAAGAGGGAGTTCTGGCTCAGGGAGGACACAGACGCCTGCAAAGGACTGTCCATGGTTTTGGTCAGATTGATGTCGGATATGGGAGAAAAGGTCGACTTCCACTTGCTGCTGTTCATGCTCTCGCTGGTTTGTTTCCTCCCAGCTAAGCTGAGGCCTGGTTTGCAAAAAAGAAAGAAAGAAAGAGACAAAGGGACTCTCAAATTTGGAAGCAGGTTTTCTCCCACCTTTTAATCCTCCTTGCGTGCTCCCAAAAGAAAGATGGGGGGAGAGAGAGTGAGAGAGACTGAGGAAGGAAGGAAGGAAGGAAGGAAGGAAGGAAGGAAGGAAGGAAGGAAGGAAGGAAGGAAGAACATCTAAGAAGTATTTGCTCTGGCCTCTGAAGGAGAAAAGAGCAGCAAAGGACAGTTCTATTACTCCAATGGCTGGTGAGGCCCTCCCTCCATATTCCAGCTGCCATTGTTCTGTCCCCTGAAGGGGAGAAGAGCAGCAAGGGACAGCTCCATCGCAGCCTTGGTCCCAGTGGTTGGTGAGAGCCCACTGGGTCATGGAAACCCACTGACTGACCCTGGGCCAGTCACACTTTCTCAGCCTCAGAAGAAGGGAAGGGCAAACACACTCTGAACAAGTTCTGTCAAAAAAACCCTGTGAGAGAATCTTCTTAGCCATAAGTCACAAACAATTTAAATGACTTAACAACAACCTTAATCTAACCCCTCTTGTTGATGCTGATCAAAAGCACCCCAGCTGCTATGGTGACCTTCTAAGCACCAAAACCCACAATTGAGATTGTCCAGACTTACTGTTTTCCACTGGCTTCTGTGGAGATTTGCTTTCTAGTGATATCGTTGCAATTTTCCTCTCAATCCTAGAAAGGAAGGGGAAGAAAGAAAGTTAACTGCTTTACAAGATACGTTACCCACTTCAATAACTGCACAAAGACTTCAAGGGAACTACAAGAAGAAAACTATCTATGAAAAAAAGAAGATGAGAAAAAAGAACAAGGGGAGAGGCAGTGTCAGAACACAATGCAGAGCGATGCACTTGAAAACAGAACCATCCTTCCACAGTTGCGCACCCCAGCCCTACAGTAAAGCAGCCTAAAATCTTTGGGGGGACATATCCCACAAGAGGCAGCGTCATGCACAAGGAGAACAGGAGGAACGTCAGGGAGCCTTAATTCACCTGGTGCTGTTTCGGTCATCCTCCGATCCCTGCTCCTCGTCGGATGTCAGGGGTGAGTAATGGATGCCGTTGGACTGGGGAAGCGGCTTCTCCTTTTTCAGAACTGGCGGCTGGTCGTTGTCCTGGTACGGAACAGGAGAATTCTTCAGGGAGTTTTCGGGGGAAGAAATGGCTGTTATTTCTAAAGGCTGGTTAATGTTACTGACCTGAAGAACAGAAAAGACAGAAAAAAATAGAGAAAAGAACATGTTTAGGATCAAGGAGTTGGAAGGACTGGAAGAGAGCTAAGCAGAGAAAGAAAAGCCTAAGTTTTTGTTTCTAAAACGGGCCTTGGGTCAGCCAGGTGTGTAGGTGGACTAGAACTCCATAAGCACAACCCCACTGTTTCCATGCTGTCTGGGGACTATGGGAGTTATAGCCACCTGAGAGGGTCTACAAATTTCCCTCTCCATTCTAGATGAAAAAGAAAAAGAGAGAGAGAGAGAGAGAGAGAGTATTTTGACAAGACAAGGCTGGCCAACCTCTGTGTTCTGCACTTGGAAGAAAAGGATGCTATTTTTTGGACAGTCACTCTGGAAACCAGGAGAGGCTTGCCAAGGGCGTGGGGAAACTAACCTTTATTCTAGAAGCCAAAACAAAGCTTCACCCCACCAAACATGAGTGCATTTCACATTTCCTTCTGCAAACTGGAAGAGGCCAGCTGGTCACTGCTAGTTTGGAGCTGAGAATGCTCTAGGCAAACAGCTGTGCTAAACAGCTCCCTCTTAACATTTCAAAAGGTGACGCCTTTCAGATGCTCACCATGGAGTTGATATTCAATGGAGACCCTGACGGCTGAGCGAAGAGACCAGCCACCGTGGGCAACGATTTGCGTTTTGGTGACACCCCGGAGTTGATGCTCAGGGTTCCTGTGGACGATCGCTTCCTCCGTCCGCGCTTTTTCCCATCCTGCATATAAGTCTGGCCGCACTCCATCCGGACACTTGGCATGAGGGGGCTGTGTTTGCTCGAGGGGGAATGCTTGATGGTTCCCGTTGCGGGAGAAATGGTGAAGATGATCCTCCTCTTGCCCTCACTCTCAGGATCGGAGAAGGCCGGGTCTGACTGCACGTCCCCGCGAGTGCATTCGGAGAACAACTTTTGGGTCTCCACGTACTGCAGCACCCCTCCCAAGCTCTGGGAGACCCCGTTCAGCCTGGGACTCACTGAGTGCTGATGGGCAGGTGAATTTTGCCCTGAGGTCCGTGAGGGCATCATCAGCAAGGAGGGGTGCTGAGGCGTGGAGCTGCGAGATCCTGAAGAATTGAACAAACTTCCAGAACTGGACACGTCTTCCAGAGCCGCATGGTCAATGCTGTGGTTCAACTGGGCAGGACTGCTGGAAAGAGTCCCATTCAGTGATGCAGAGCCAGACATGTAAGAAAAACCTGGGCAAAGGAGAAATGGAAATTATTTTTCAGAGTTGCCATGAGCCCAGTCACTGGTTCTGCCTTGCTATGCTCGAGTCTGAAAAAGGTCAAGATTCTACAGCGGAATTACCAGAGGTATTCTACAGGGTTGTGGGATGGGAGTCATGGTCAGTAGAAATCAACAAACTCTGATTCCAGCTTCAAAATAAAAAAATTACCATATTATATGAAGCAACAACACAAAACAGCAAACTGGTCCAAAAGACAAGACAGAACTGGAGAAGTCTGTGTACTAATAAATATAGAATTGAATATAATCATAAAAAGGCTGTAAGTAGAGGACAACTCATGAATTGCGTTCTGTTAGTCCTATTCTTACATACCATTTAATTTTAAGACACATCCTACACAGTGGTGCTGGAAAGAACAGAAGTGGAAAGGAAGGGACTTACCTGAGGTAGCCAAAGTCAGCGGCTTGTTGCCAGCAGCATTGCTAATGCCGTTATGAGAACTAGCACCATATTGTTTTTCAAGTGTTGAAAAGGAATCGCGGTTCTGCTGAACAGGGCTGGGTGTGCTTCTCTGGAGAAAAAAAATAAGAAAAAGGAGAAAGGAGGCTTCATTTCAGCTGATGAAAATATCATTTTGATTATCACAGAGACTGGACCACTCTGTTGTTTTAGAGGCACTGATAAAGAGTCAATTGACTCACATAAATATTCTTTTCAGTGCCATTTCATCGCTCCTTTCAGAGGCTCGCTGAGCTGCGGCCATCTGAGCAGAATTAATTGATTTGTTTCCCTGCTGAAAAGCAGTCAGTAGAGTCGTTTCTGGCTCTTGGTTCTCTGTGCTTTGCGTTTTCTGTTGGCAGAGACGCCTGAGTACTGTCAGAGTCCTCATCAGATGTTCTTTTTTGCTTCTGAATATTTTCCTTGTCTATCTTCCCTGCTTAACTGTAAGATGTCTACGAATGAAGGGAGAACACATCTTGCTGGCTAGGGCAGGAAACTCAGAAACTGAAGTGAAGGGAGAAGGAGCTAATGGTCATAACAGAAAAGGACTTTAGACTGTGGGCTCCAAAAAAAGACAGGCTAATTTCAGCAATATCGAAACCAGCACCTCGACCACAGCTGGTCAGCAATTTTAAACAGCTGAGCAAAGATTTCAACCTGCTGTCTTTCACCTCCAAAACTGGCGTTCTCCTTTCCTAATTAAAACTGGTCTCTGATTTCTAGAAGGATGCTCTGATTTCTAGAAGGATGCTTTTTAAAAACTCAGAAAAAGAGAGTGGAGGTTCTCAGGAAACCCACACAATGTATCAGGTTTCAAATGAGAATATGATGACAATGGTTTAGCAAATTTCCATTTCGGAGGGAGAAAGAGTGGGTGTTGGGCCCGAGGGCCTCTGGGTACGCCCCGTGTTACACGCTCACACATTTCAGTTCAGCCTGCTTTCACACTAACAAACATATTTTGGGGGTTAGTTCATGCTATTGCATTGCTAGGTCAGGCTGCCCTGTATGCTTCAGTCCTGTGAGAATAGCCAAGGAATGTTAACAATGGGCGCTTTGCTCCCCATGCTGTCTGGTACAGTGGGGGAAGAGCAAAGCCTGACATGCGCTACGGTTGGCGCTTTCTGTCGCAGCGCATGCCTCGGAGCCCCAAAAGCCCTCTCTCAGGGATGCCGGTGGTCAGCTTAAGCGTATGGTCCGGCTTTCACAGTGAGGGATTCCAGGGAGGGGAAGGAAGAAAGGCGCCCTTACTCACCACCTTCTCAACACGGCTAGGTAGGACTACGCTGGCCAGAGGGATGCTAACGGGGAGTTTATTGGGCTGCACTGTGCTGAGGGGAATACTGATGGGAAGGCTGGTGATCGTCTCCCCGTTATTCACAGACGTCCTCTCGCGCAAAGCCTGCAAACACACAAAAAAGCAGACAAGGACGAAATTTGCACCTTCGACCTCCGGCCTGCGTGTGAAGGGCAGGGGATGAGAGGCTTGAAAGCGCGGCTCATGTTGCCCTACTCCCACCCCAACAAATATCCTTTTTAAAAGATGCAGACAATCAGCCAACATACAAATACGCACACGCACACGCACATAAGATTTGTTGTTTCAACAGCCACATCTCACAGCCACTCCCCAGGGGAAGGGTTTTAACAGAGCCAGGTATCTACGTTTGGCAGGAATATCTGCTATATTGCAACACAGAGTGAAGGAGTTATGTTAACCATGTGCCACTATAATTGAGAGGGGAGGTACATTGAATGTTATGGCCAGATGAGACACTAGGTAACACTGCAACATTTGCCAGACATGCACAGTGATGTGATGAAGCAGCCAAAAAAGCCAATACGATCCTAAGAGGAGTATAGTGTCCAGATCAAGAGAGGGAGTAGCGCCACTCTATTCTGCTTTGGTCAGACCTCACCCAAAACCCTGTATCCAGCCCTGGGTACTGCAGTTCAAGAAAGATTATTGGAAAGCTGGAAGATGTCCAAAGAAGGACAGCCAAGGTGGCCAAAGGCTGGAAACCAAGCCTTCTGAGGAAGAACTTGGGGAGCTGGGCGTGTTTTTAGCTTGGAGAAGAGAAGAGGGAAGGATGACACGACTTGTTGTTGTTAACTGCCATCGGGTTGATCTCAATCTATGGCAACCTTGTGGATTAGAGACCATTGAGGCCATTTCTGCACTACGCTGTTATAGTGCTATTATTCCACTTTTAACCTCCTGTGGAATTCTGGGGTTTGTAGTTTCCTGAGGCCAAAGAGATCTCTGGCTGAGAATTCTAAAGGCTCATCCCTAAACTGCAAAACCCAGGATTCCATGGGATGCTGAAAGGGGAACAATAGCACTATAACAGTATAGTGCAGAAATGGCCGGAGTCACCCTGTCCTCAACCACCCTGCTCAGCTCGTGCTGATTCAGGGACGTGGCTTCCTTGATTGAGTCGATCCATCTGTAATGGAGTTTTCTTCTCTTCCTACTGCCTTCCACCTTACCGAGCATTATTGTCTTTTCTAGTGAGTCACTTTTTTTCATGATACGGCCCAAGTACGACAGCCTTATAGTCATCTTGGCTTCTAGAGAGAGTTCAGGCTTGATTCGTTCTAGTCAGCTTTAAATGCCTGAAGGAATGTCACCCAGAGAATGCTTTCTGCTGCTCCAGACTCCAGACTCCACCCTATGTCTGGTCCATGATTACACCTGTGGTGCAAAGCACCAATTTTCCCTCAAGTTGGTGCATGGCAACCTGCTACTCAGGTACAAAGAGTGTCTGCAGAAGCTCAGGGAACGACCTTCGGCGGGTTCTTTACCTTCTCGTTTGTGATCGGCGAAGCTGCCGAGAAGACGGTTGAGTTTCCAAAGGACTCATCTTTACGCCGTTTGATATTGTAGGGCTCGGAAAGGTAAGGCCGTTCTCCTTCAGATGCTCAGCTCTGAAAATTGAAAAGTGCACAGAGCATTGAAGGTTTGCCTACTTTTAAACTGAAGTTTGCCTCCTCAGCAATATTTGTAAGCCACTCCAGGAGACTTTTTGGCCAAAAGGAAGAGTATAAATCATCTAAATAGATAAGTAAGTAAAGTAAAGACTGAGGGAGAAATGTATGGGCCTGCCTAGATTCCCCAAACTGACCCCTCACCTTGGGTGATTCTCTCCACACACTGCTTTTCCACCTGCAATGTGATCCTGGTTCAAATGCCTCCGGAGGGCAATCTTGGCTGGGGAAAACCGAGTGTAATCCGGCAAGGACAGGCTCGAGGCCTTGTCTGGCTTCTGCCTGGAACTGTGGCTGGGCGTGCAAGGAACGATATCTTGGTCCAGGTGAGGAGTTGGGTACTGGGGTGTGCTCTGCTTGGAGGAGGGGCGGCTGAGGGCACTGTGGATCTCGTAGGCTGTGGCGTGGCCGTTCATGGAGAGCTCGGGACTCAAGCCGTTGACCTGGGGAGGCGGGAACTTGGAGCACTCAAGCTCCAGGTGGAAGAGGCTCTGGTCAGGCTCTGCTTCGCGGTTCGGGTGGCTTTTATGGCGGGGCGGGGCCAGCAACGCCTCCTCGGGGGGCATGTACGACTTCAGCTGCAGCAACTCCTGTTGCCTCTGGCTCTTCTCGAGCTCCACGATGCTGATCTGCAAAAGAGAAGGAAAAACGAGAGGGGAAGAAATGATTTAAATGTACCATTAGACAGGAAACATCTGGTTTTAGGGAGAAAGCTCATTTCACTGCCTGTCCTTTCAACCTTCTTTGCAGCCAGCCACGGACTTTCTGCTCCATGTGGCACACAGCCAAGAGGAAAACTTCTTGCTTGAAACAGAGGAATGAATAAATGAATTAATCCTTGGCCAGGATCCAACCGGCAGCAACTAAGAGAGATGCCAGATATTGACAAGCTGGAATGTGTGAAGAGAAGGGCGACCAAAATGGTGAAGGGTCTGGAAACCATGCCCTATGAAAAGAGCTAGGTATGTTTAGTCTGGTGAAAAAAAAGGTTAAAAGGCAACATGATAGCCATGTCTAAATATCTGAAGAGATGGGGCAAGCTTGTTTACTGCTGCTCCAGAGATAGGACATGGAGCAATGGATTCAAACTGCAGGAAAAGAGATTCTAGCCAAACCTCAGGAAGAACTTCCTGATGTTAAAAGCTGTTTGACAGTGGAATATGCTGCCTCAGAGCATGTTGGAGTCTCATTCTTTGGAGGTTTTTAAACAGAGGCTGGATGGCCATCTGCTGGGGTGCTTTGAGTGTGTGTTCCTGCATGGCAGAATGGGGCTGGACTCAATAGCTATTGTGGTCTGCTCCAACTCTATGCTTCTTTGTCCTCTACTGGCATTGTAGAGTGTGAAAATGTGTCTCCCACATCGTCTCCATATAAAACACAGCCAAAAGGGGGAGGCAGAGAGAGAGAAAAAGGGAGAGAATGAGAATGAGGAGCAGTTTCTAACATGGGGTTTTAAACCTGGTCTATGCTCTACCTGCAGTTCCAAGCAATGCTTTTGCTTCTCAGAAATCTGGTTTTTCAGTGCTTGCTTTTCTTTGAGCAGATTCTCCAGTGAAAGAGTTGACCAGTCCAGCTTCAGTTCTTCACATCTGGCCTTCAGCTAGGAGGACACAGTTGTGAGGCAGAAGCAGAGAGAGAAAGAGAAAGAGAGAGAGAGAGAGAGAGAGAGCACATTATTTATTCATTTTCTCTGACAACAGGACTCAAGGTGGCTAGCCAGATTAACACAATACAAACTACAGCTCTATAGAAGTGTAAAGTTTAAAAAACAATTAAACAAATTATAAAGTTCAAACATGACATATTAAAATATTGAATACATTAGAACGCATTAAAAAAATTATACCAACCTTAAAAACAGACCCACACAGCATTAAAAGCCCACATCAAATCAGTTTATAAAAGCCAGAAGGGCTGCAAATGCCTGCCATTGGAAAGAGAACAAAGATGGGTCCATCCTGGTCTCTCTAGGGAGCGAGTTCCAAAGTCTGGGAGCAGCCGTGTGAACTCACACAACCCCTTTTCCACGAGCTGGACGCCCTTGACAGGAACTTACCAGCTGCAAACTCTGGTTTCTGAGCTCCCCGTTGTCCTTCTCCAACTGCTTGCTCTGCTCCTTCAGCTGCTGGTTGTGAGCCGAGATCTCTTTCTGGGCCTGGATGAGGTCGTTGTACGTCAGGGCCTTCACACCAAGCTAGGGGAAGGAGAAGACAGAATGTGGTTAGAGCCCCCCCATTTACCACCATTCCAGGAAGTATCTGATGTGTTTTGGTTACATTAAAAAAGAAGCATGGTCATCACTATTTGTTTATTATAGGTTGAGCATCCTTAATCTAGAAATCTGAGGGGAAAAAACCCAAAAGTGAAACTTTTTGCCAGCAGCTGCCTGCTGCTGCCTTCGAGGTGGAGGCTACAATGCTTCTGTTCATTTGCCTCTCAGATCCTCGGTCTCTCACCAGCCTTACGTCTCACACACAACACAAGTAGTGAACACCATGGAAATCTACAAATCTCCAGGGGAGAAAATTATTTTTATCATTTTAAAATTGCTTTCGTCTGCTAATATTCATTTGCCTAGGGATCAAATTCCCCCTCAGCCACTGAAACTCACCAAGCAGACTTGAATTCTCAAAACCTCAGAGGGAGAGAGTGGCAAAGCCCCTCTGGAGAAATCCTTTCACAAAATAGAGAGAGAGCAGTATATTTGTTTGAGTGTGGGACTAAGATGGTGGGAGACCCATGCTCAAATCCCTGCTTGCCCAAGGAAACCCACCGACTCCCCTTAGGTAAGTCATATTCTTTCAGCCTCAAAGGAAGGCAAGAGGAACCTGTCTCTGAACAAATCTTGCCAAGAAAACCCTGTAACAGCTTCACTGCAAATCAGAAATGACTTGACAACACATTACAAACTTCGCAATGAGCTTGAAACCTCCTGGTATGGATCAATCCCCGATTTGACCCCCTAGAAAATGGCGGTGGGGCTCGGCTTGCCTCTTCCGCTGGGCTGGGCCACAAGCTTTCGCTACCTCACAGGCCCACGGGTGCTAAGATCGGCATCTCCAGGCGATCCCCTTTGTGTGTTTTATCCTACTGACAAGAGACCCACCCATGCACAAACCCTCCACTCCGCCTACCTCGTCTAGCTTCTGCTGGAACAGTCGCTTGATTTCTTCTTTCTGAGCCTGGCAATGAGTAAACAACTGCTGGGCCTTTCCTAGCAGCTGAGTATTCTTTTCCTGAGAAAATAAGTCAGAAGTAAGAAAAGACTTGAAGGCGCACACCACCACCGACACATGTCTCAGCAGGACTCCTGAAGCTAGCTGCTTGCTGCCTTCGGTCTCCCCCAGACCTCTCCTGAAAGAGGTCTACCCACCTTCTCCTGTTCCAGCAGCTGCTGAAGGTTTGCCTTGTACTGAGGAGTCTTCATGTATGCCATGAACTGCATGTACTGGATCTTAAAAGAGTCTGCAAGACCAGCGGGATGGGGGGGAAGAGACAGACAAACATAAACATCAGCCCTGCTGTGGGTTTTTGGTCATCAAACAGGATTAAATCATATAAAAAGTTAAAATAGAATTAAAGTAGCAACAAAATTAAAAACATGACCATAAAAATATACAGGCTATTAAACACAGCCACAGATTCGTAAAATTACGAAATGGAGGCTGTGACGCAAAACGCTGGCTGTTATTATTACTGCCCACACTTTCCACAATTCTGGGGTAGCGCTGACCCTTCACCAAGAGTGAAAGACGGCCTCCTTACCTAGCAGCTTCTGTAGTGCAGGAGGGGTGGGAGTGACCAAGAGCTGGTTCGACGAATGCCGCTGCACTTTCGGAGGTAGTTGGTAGAATGGACTATGAGGTGACCTGTAGGCATCTGGAAGGGAAAAATCAGGTAAGGAGAGAGAATAATACATTTGTGTGAAGGGAGAAGCTATGGAAGCCTGGCCAGAGCTCAGGGAAGGCTGGGAAGGGATACAAAACAGGGGCTTGTCTCTGGCAGAAGGCAGGTAGGGGAAAGGTGGCCCAGAGGCAGGGGAAAGATTGCAGAGAGACAGGGAAAGACAGCCTAAAGATAGGGATAGGACTGCAGAAAGTTAGGGAAAAGATCCTACCCTGAGGAGAGGACGAGCACGTCTGCGAGACAGTTTGAGAATGAAGCAGCTCCAGCGCCATCTGGTTCTTTTTGGGCTTGCGCTCTGCGTTCCCAACGCTCATTTTCTTGGGCCGCCCACGTTTCCTGCCGGCCATTTTCCTTCCCTTCTTGCTGAGCTTCTTCTTGCGCGCTTTGGACGGAGATGGCTTTTTGATGGTGTTGGCTCCGGGGGGCTTCTCTTCCTCAGTACCATCATCCTGCTTTTTTGTTTTTTTTAAAAAAGGGAGGGAAAGTTAGAAGAAAAAGGGGAAAAAATCAAATTTGAGATGAGTGATAGGAAGTTCCTAAAGAATTTCTCCCCAGGGAGGTAGGGCCAGGGACTCAGTGGTCAAGCAGTCGCAAAAGGATCTGATTTTAAATCCTCACGGTCAATCCCTTCACGCATATCCCATATTTCTCCCCACATGGAGCCTTATATGTAATCTCCAGAGTCACAGTCCAGTGTTCAAACCAGTAAACCAAACTGGTATATTAAATATTTAATAGAATTAAATGTACGTGCTGGACTTAACCTTCTCCCACACTGTCATCCTCTTCTCCTTTTGTGTCGTATCTTAATTTAGATTGTAAGCTTGAGGGGCAGGGAATTGTTTTGTCGTTCTACCACTGGTAAAGCACTGTGTACAGTGATGGCACTGTATAAATAAACAACTACAAGGATGCTGATTCAAACCATACGAAACATTAACTTTAAAGTGCAGTCCGAAAACAACACACCACTAAAACAGAAAACCCATATGCATGCTGGAACAGAAAAGCTTTCTCCTGACAAGACAGACAGCAAAGAGGATAGCCAGACAGGCCTATAAAGGGTACTAACATTGCTTTCCCCGCCTGATTTTGTCAAAAAACCTCAAGTATTTTTTATCAAAAGAACCCCACCCCCCCAAGGCTTCAACATTTCTGTAAATGTTATCCTGCTAGTGCTAATAAAGACTATGCTGTATTGCAGAATTGGAGTTTTTCCCCTACTGTCAGCCAATGCAGCTTTTTCCCCAGCAACTGGCATGCTGCCACCCTGCAGCCGAAGCCTGACCATTCAGAGAGAAAGCCAGAGACAGGAGCAAGGAGTGTCAGTGGGTTCAGACCTTGTTCTCTTGGACTTTTGTTGGCGTCGTCGTGTTACTCTTGTTTTCTCTTTGCTGCCTGCGTCTAGCTGCCTCTTGTTCCTCCTGCAGAGAGCAAGGACAGGAGAGAAGAGTGAGGAGAAAATGGAGAGAGAGCCCCGAAGGCAATCAGGTTTAGGAGACTCAAGAGATCCCCAGGTCTCTAAAAATTATTATGGAGCAATGGCCTCTGGGATGGAAAATTATCGAAACAGGCCACGCCAATCCAGCCAAATTTACGAAGGACCATGTTGATAAGTATATCAATTACTCCAGTTATCTGTCTTTGTCTATGCTGGCATTTCATGACATAAAGTATCATGCTACATAAACCATATCTTATAACCACATGGGAGAGAAAGACCAATATGTAAGATACACTTCACACCTTATAGTTTATATAGACAGACAAACAGATATATTGCTTTATATAGTGAAATACATCTATATATCTGAGCCAGCCTAGCATGGTGGTTTGAGAGTGGAGAACAAAGTTCGACTGCCCCCTTGGCCATGGAAACCCACTGGGTGACACACACTCTCAGTCCCGAAAACCCTGTGACGGGTTTGCTATAAATGACCTGAAGACACACAACAACAATCTATCTGCAGATACATAGATATGTATCTATTTGAACGGGTTGTCTGAACAGCTCCTTCCACACATGAATCTATCCAAGTCCAAATTTCTTCATCAGAGAAATGTCACTTACCCTGAGTTTTGGATTTTTGAGACTAGAGAAGTAGTTTTCAAGCTGAAGAGAAGGGGAAAAAAACAAACAAACAACAACACATGAGGGCATCAGTCCCGTGAACAGAAAATATACTTCAGAAGTTGGCATGTGTTTGCAGAAAGGAGATGCAAACCCACAGGCGTTCCCTCTCTAAACAGCGTCAAAAACCTTGCTGCAACCCGAGTCTCTCGGAACCATTTGATACAGAGACTACATTTCTCATGCCACATTAAGCCATGGGTTAGCAGAGAGGAGAGCAAAATGTGCCACCCAGGGCTGCCCCAAAGTCTCCAATTTTTTTAAAAAAAGAGAACTCTTCTTTAAAAAAAATGTTTTTGCCTCCAAATGCCCCACATGCTCCCTATTTTGTCATGTTTTGGGGACTCCCAGGGCCATTTGGGGCCCAGTAGAAACTTTTTTTTTTAACATAACAGGAAACGAAAAGGAAATGACTTCACTTTCTGTTGTTAAAAATGGCCTTCTTTATGCCCAAAATGGCCCACGGGTGGCCCAAAACATGGTGAAAAGGACTGATTTATTGGCTTTCGGATCTCAGGGCAGTTTTGACTCATGCTAACTCGTGTAACCTGATAGAGTTCTAACAATCCAGCACAGTTTCACCACGATTGCCCCGAGTTGGTACTCACTATGGTTCGATCAATAGTATGCAGGTAGTAAGAAACTGGTTTCCCGGTCCACGAGACAGATCCTTTCAGTGGTGACAATTCTACAACTCTCATTATAGTGCCAATATCTTTGAAAGAAAGAGAAAGAAGGAGAACAAAATTCAGAATTAAAATAGAAGTACAGGCAAACTCTTGCATTTGCAGGTGATTCATTTCTACCTGAGCATCATAGCAAGAGTGAGTGGCGTCTGAATGCCACAGTGACTGCCATGGGACTCCAGGACACATGGACTCAAATCTCTGCTAAGTAATGGAAATTTACTGGGTGATCTTGGGGAAGTCATGCTCTCTCAGCCTAAGAAGAAAGCAACAGCAGACCTCCTCTGAATAAATCTGTCCAAGAAAACTCTAGGATAGTGTTGTCATAAATAAGTTGGAGTCAACTCTCAAGCCCACGAACAGTGACAAAATCCTTTTCCTCCTTTTGTTATAAGGTCTATTAACAGCAAAACCTCAAGCAAGGAAAACACTGTTTTCCTTACCTTTGCCCGACTCTTAAATGGATAAACAAATGAATATACAGATTACATATGAATATACAGAGTTCCCTGGAGTGTTACACACAATACAATATTTTTACAGGGTGTGCTGCCACTCACACTTCCAAGCCGAACAACCCTCAGTGTAAAATGCGACAAAAACGTGCACCCAATGGAGAAGAGCCAACTCTTACCGCTCAAGTTTCGACTGTTTATTCTGAAGTTTAGCGGTGCGAAAGGTTTCGAGGATACAATCTGGCCACCTTTTGGAGGAAAGGAAAGGGAAGAACAGACTGTTAATTTCCTTTAATGACAGAAAGGTAACTATCTGTCAGAAAAGCATAAGGCTGAAAATCTTACCATCCAGAGGCGAGCAGGTAATTTGTTTTAACACCACTGATCTCATTAATATTTAAGCAATCTTTGATTTCAAACTATATACACGCTTTTGTCCCAGGACTGGGCATCAGAGTTAGGTATACAAGAGAAATATTTAAATTAAAAGGGACCTCAAAACTCTGACATGTTGCAGAGTTTCCCAACAATTGTGTACGTTCAAGGTGATGAATTCTGGGGGTGAAAGGGCAGTATCACTTTCCCCTGTGAGTAGTGCCACAGTCTGAAGAACCAACATTAAATAAATTTGTGTTCTTTTAAAAAAACAAACCACATAAGTAAATATGGAAGCAACAGAGGTAAACACTTGCCACGTCTAAAGCCAGACCTTTTGTCTGAAGATCTGAAGGAGGGGAAGGAAGAGCAAAAGGAAAAAAACACAAGTTGGTAAAATATATCCACGCGCCAACTTTTAAAAACAACACACCTCGAAGCAGCCCGATGCACCTCATCAGTTCAGACAAGCATCCAAAGCAACACTGATAAAACTGGGAAGATGGGAGACCAGAGAAATGGATCTAAGCAGTGAAGGAAACCACTGAAGAACAGAGGCATTAAACAAAAACCTATAAAACATGGGCAACCTTTTCCTACGGGAAAACTAAAGATGAAAGGAGTCTGCTTTAAAAAGCTGAACGAGAATAAACTCGGGTGGTTTATGGCTGCATGCGTCTCTACAAGAGCAATTTTATTTGGCAGCAGTGTGGTATTATTAAGCGGCAATGGGAAGTTCTGGTGATCACAAACCATGTGCTTGAAAGAAGCAGCAAAAGAGATAATGTTTTGGGACTTTTTTAAAGAAAAGACCACAAGGTAACATGATAGCCATATTTAAAGACCTGAAAGGATGTCAGGTAGAAGATGGAGCAAAGATGAAATAATCAAGGATTTATTTCACTAGCTGTGACCTCTTCGGGAACCGTTAAAAGAAGGAGAATTATTCTGCTGTTCCTAGCCAAGCTGAGTAATGCACATGTGGCAGCATCAAATCCGTATGAATGCCAAGTCCAATGCTGGACTTCTGCTGGCAAGAGAGCTGAATCCAAGGATGTGGGGAGAGGTACGATATCATCCACCTCCCCACCCAGTAGAGGTCAAAGCACCCTGAAAAACCTAATCTAGATGCCAGAAGATCTCCAGAGCTGGTACTGGCACCAGAGGAAGGACATAAATCCTGATGCTACTGCAAGGATTGCCCTAGATTGAGGCACAACTCAGCTTTTTATAATTTTTTGCTCAGGTTTTGAACCTATTTGCTGGGCTGCCAAGGAAACTCCATGGTGAAGACTTAAGAAACCAAGTCTGAGAGACTCAATGAAAAAGAGCCACTGACACTGAGAGAGTGCAGCCATTATACACCCAAGATGCGCAAAACAATTATTTTCCACCGCCAAACCCAGAGAGCACCCTCATCAGGGTGCTTCCCAAAATGGGGCCCAGAAGAGACATCACGTCACTTCCTGACACTTTAGAGAAGGACTACAAAGGTCATAAGAGGTAATTGGGGTGCTGCAGGGGTTCTCAACGGGATGTCTATATCGAGCAAGGGATACTAGTGCACATTTTGAAGGCTTCTATATACAGTTTTGAGGCAAGATGCCCAAATCACACCAAACAAAACAATTTTTAAAACTGAATGAACGGGTCAGGGGCTTTGGGGTATTGGTGGGGGACTTTAGGGGTCAGAAAAGTGGGGTCCATGGACCACTAGTGGCCTGTGGGACACATTTTGCCAATCCCTGGTTTATGGCAGTAGGAAGCACCTTCTTGGGAAAGTCCTTAACATTGTAATACTGATGGTAGTGTCAGTGTATAGAGGCGTTCTTAGTAGTGCAACTCTTACGCAGTATTTACCAAAGGTGACTCAGTCTATTTGCTGTGCATCCCTCAGAAACGAAGACGGATGAGGCAGAAAAGGAAAACAGAGAGCACAGAACAAAAACTCTGAGGAAATTTGAACTTGAATAAATATATAGTGTATTATTTACTCAGTTCTGTTTTCCAACAACTTCTGTTTTTTGACAGCGTTCTGGTCCCTAACCTGTCAAGTAAGTGGGGGGTGCTTGTATTGAACTTTGCAGAGAAACAGAAACAAGAGGTCTCTGCCTCAAAAGCTTTCCAATGTGAAAACAGAGAGTAGGAGAGACAAAGGTGAGAAGCTATGAGGAATGAACAGATCAGTGTCTGGAAGGCAGGCAGAGCCACCAACACACACAAAAAGTCTTCACAAGCACACCACACATCTCAGCACACAGGGCACTGACCACTCACTGCTCCACCTTAGCTTTTTCCCCCCAATAAAACTGAAAAACACCACAAAGCACTGTCCACAGGGGAATCGAGTCGTTACCTTCCTTCATGTTTGCAAATCGCTCCTTCAACTGGTGATCCACCTCAGGGCCAAAGGCAAAGTTATTCACAAAAATAACACTGTAAGGAAAGGAAGGTGTTAGGGAAAAACTGTCAAGCATCTTGGTTTCGCTTTAAAGAGATGAGGAGCAAGGAGGGGTATATACACACAGCTGCCAAGGCGGGGCAGGGAGGCATTTAAGAGCGTTATCGCTGTTTCTCATGAGGCCTCTGATCAGGTTAAACTCAAGCCAGAGCTCAACGTGGGGGAAATAGTTTCTGCCTTGGCAAAAAAGAGCTAAATAAAAAAAGCAATTGCATGCAGATGTTGCTGAAGGAATTGTAATATTTGACCACATGTTTTGGGGGGGAAATGAGAAAGATAAATGTCAGCAGGCTCTGGATTCATAAAATACATTTCTCCCTTTCTCCTCAGATCTTAATATAAAACACTAAAGCATAAAGCTTTCGTTCAAGGCCAGAGCTTTTTCCTGTTGTGGTGTTGCTGGAGGAGAGGTTAAAGCAGGCAGGCAAGGCATAGGTTTAGGCATGGGTGCCATCACCCAAATGTCAGGGGATAGATTTGGACAAAGGGTGGGAGGAAGGAAGGTGAATTTGTGAGAGGTTGAGCATAGTAACTGAGCCACAGAAAGCAACATCAGCAGAGGGGGGCCTCGCTACTGTATTGTAAGAATGCCCTTATGTTTCCAACATTCTTCTGCACAAGAGATTGCAAACCCAAAGGAACAGGGCCCTGGGAAGCTGGGGAAGGGATTGTGGCAGCACCAATACTGATAGCCATCTTCCACAGGAGGGAGTGATTTACATATACATCCCACATTAGAAAGGAGAAGAGTTTAGGGGAAACTATTTTACTTCTGGAAATCCAAATTAAAAAAAAAGAAAAAAAGCACTGTACCTTGTGTTTGCAATTCTCTCTCGCCATTCTTCCGAAAGGAAGTCACCTCTTTCCAGCTAGAGAGAGAGGAAGAAAACCAAGGGTGAGGTGTATGATTTGTAACTACTCGTTGTATTAGAGAAGAGGCCAAAGTAGCACAGAGACTGGAGGACTGCTTCTGCTGCTGTGGAAACCAAACTAAGCATTGTCTTTTTTGCTCAGGAAGGTTTCCTTCTGTATCTTTCAAGCCAACATAGTAAAGAGCTATGGGCCAAAACCTGCCTCCTTCTGGAAGATGTTGGGACTGTATTTCCCATCATCGCTGCCCTCAACCCTACTGGTGGGTGATCATGGGAACTGCAGTCTAAAAACATCAATTTTTCCACTGCTCCAGAGACTAGGACAAGGAGAAATGGATCCAAACTACAGAAAAAGAGAGTCCACCAAAACCTAAGGAAGAACTTCCTGAGAGTCAGAGCTGTTTGGCAGTGGAATATGCTGCCTGGGATTGTAATGGAGTCTCCTCCTTCTTTGGAGGTTTTTAGGCAGAGGCTGGATGGCCATCTGTTGGGAGTGCTTTGACGTGTGCTCCTGCCCAGCAGAGGGTTGGGCTGATGGGTTGGGGTCTCTTCCAACTCTACAATTCTGTGATTCTATGATTTTGCCAACAGGGCCACAGGCTCCCCTGGAGTGCTGGTCTAAAGTTAAGAAGACCTGCATTCAAAACCTCGCTCCTGACACTCAAATCATGCTCTGTAGGCATGACATACCTTGCAGGGTTGTTGTGCGCGTGTTAACAAGAGGGAGGTTCTCTTGTCCCACAGGACAGACCTTCTAATTAGCCTTGGGGATGCTGACGTGATAAAGAAATGCCCCGAATGAACAAATAAATGGTTGCCTCTAGCAAGGAAGAATGGTCTCCAGGTGACCAGAGACAAACAAATTTCCAGAAACTGGAAGGCATCTGTTTCTTGAAAGCATTTAGCACATTACAAACTACATTACAATAGATTTAAAGGAATCTCTTAAGGCTAATTGTTAACTTGAATTAACAATCAGCCAAGAAAACGTGAACCGTATGGATATATCTGGAGTACAAACATGGCACTGAAATCTGGGGGGGGGCAGCATATGACAGTGACGCGCATCTGTCTTCCAGTCCCACTCCTTTTGTGGAGGACAAACATCACACCGGGAAGCTGCGACACGTCAGGATAATTGGAACAGCCACTGCACACGCAGCATTCATAGAAACTGCTGCCCCTCTCCAAATCTCCCTTTCGCGGTCTCGTTTGTAGAAGCCTAATCTGCTTAGCGAGCAATGAATGGAAAGGACCATCTGCAAAAGATTTTTCTCCCCATCTTTCTGGGCCGTGAGGGAGCCCTGGTATATCAGGCTGAGACTGGCTGGATGGAAATCGACTCACTTGTTCCGTACTTACAAAGATTAGGAACACCCACCAGGAGGGCCCCTTGCAACCGCCAAACATCCGGGGAAGATGGCAAGACAGAGACAAAAGCCTCTCTTGAAAATCGTGGAGTTTAGCATCCTGGATGTTTATTCCACATTTTCCTGTTACAGGGAGAATTTCCTAATTTTGCAGGAATTTTTCACATCTTGGCACGGGGAGAACTGCTCCTCCCTATCCAACCCCAACGCAGTAGAAAATCACGTTCATGGCCACAGCAAAGTCAGCCAAGAGGCCTGCTGGTACCTCAAAGAAAGCGATGAGGGAAAAGATGAAGCCACAGGAAGGCTTAAGAAGACAAAGCCACGGAGGGGCTTAAGAAAGCAGGAGCTTTCCAGAAGTCAGCTTTTCTGGAAATTGGAACAAATCTGGAAAAGGATCCAACAAAACACAGCACTATCCCTAAAAAAAGAGAAGCCATATTCCCAGCAGGAAAAAACTGTGGCCTGTCTGAGCAGCTGGTGGAGCATGCCAAAAACGCACACACAGAGAAACTCTCGTTCCAGCAGCCTCCGTGCAAGACGCTTGGCTCACAAAGAATTGTTTGTTCTGTCTGGAATAGCACACAGAGCTATTTTAAAATAACATTCTTTAAAAAAAAGAAAGAAAAAAGGAAAGACAACAACAAACGAACAGCAGGAATCCTAAGCTGCCGAACGTGAGGTTTCGTTTCAAACCCACAGGAGGCATGGGAGGGCTTTTTTCAAATAACTTGGCGGCTAAATTCTTCCCGCTTAAAACCAAGATTATTTTTCAGGAACTAACTACTGTCCCACTGACCTTTTGTATTTTTAGCCGTTAAACGGCCCTTGCTGGGTGAAGGGAAGGAGGAGGAAGGTGCAGAAAACCATGATTAATGAAGCAAGGAGCAATTAGAAAGGTGTGCCTGTTGGGAGGGGGAAATGAGAAAAGAAATCTTCAGGGGCATCCTTATATTTCCATCAGAATATGTCTCAGTTACAGATTAATAAGAGATGGCTGGTTATTTTTGTCTTATTTCTGTGTAACCTGGGGCCCTTTCATACTACACACCTATAGCTCTTTGACCGGATTCTAACTCCCATGGCTGCACCGTATGGGAATCCTGGGATATGTAGTTTGAGGAGGCACCAGAGCTCTCTGGCTGAGAATTCCCCTCCCTGTGAAAATCTCAGGATTCCCACAGGACACCGCCATGGCAGATCATAGATTCACATAGTTGAAAGAGACAACAAGGGCCATCCATTACAATTCCCCTGCCATTCAGGGACACACAATCAGTTAAACTAGAATAAGATCTTTGTAACTCGGTATGGAAAGGTTCCCGGAGAGCTATATGAAGTTTGCTCCCCACTCCCCATTTGGACCCCCCCCCTTTGTTTATGTGAGAAAGGTGGGATGATATACAGTCCTCCCTCCACATTTGTGAGTTTGACCTTCACAAATCTGATTATTTGCAAGGCGTGCCCCTCCACCCCATTCTCCTCCCTCTTGCATTTTGCTGGGCACAAAGAAGGAAGTGGGGGCATGCACACCCTTTTTCTCCCCTCCAGAGCTTCCCACTCCCATTCCCTTGCCTTTGGCCCCAGCATGGAGAAACCACACTGAGGCAAAAGGCAAGGGAATGGGGGGAGGGAGACGGGGATGTGTGTCCTCCTTCTTCCCCCCAGAGCTCCCCACCCGATTTCCTTGCATCTGGAAAGGGAGTGTGTGTGTGAGAGAGACAGACAGACAGAAAGAAGAGTTGCTTGTTTTTTTTTAACTTTTAAAAATAAACTTTGTGGTCCAGTTTCACTCACTGTGTAGTCTGCATGTTTTTTCCCATACCATTTCATCCATCTTCTGAATTCTTTGTCCATCGTCTACAAAAGCATGGGCAGATGGGAGACAGAGAAAAACATTTTGTTATTACTAAACTGGACTGTTACCTTTCCAACCCAGCAGAGGTTCCAGGGTTGGAAAGATATCAGATAACAAGGTCAGAGGTTTCAGGGTTGGAGGGAGACTCTAGGAGACCAGGACTCAAGTCCCCACCTGGCCATGAAAACTTGCTGGGTGACCTTGGGCAAGTCACACTCAGAGACAGGCAATTTGCTTTGCTTGTGTTTGTTTAGCATTTGTGGCTCCCCCAATCCACCAACAGAAAATGGGATTTCATGCACAGGAAACAGAAAATGCTATTTTGTAAGGGGGAAAGGTGCCAATTTTGTGCCGAATTAAGTCCCAGACAGCAGATACAGTCTTTGAAAGCAGCATTGCTTCTGGCAGTGGGAAGAAACTTGTCAAATTACTATAAGAACAAAATCAGTGAAGAATTACATTCCTAGGCCTGACAGGATGGACCTTCTTTGGTCCACGTTTAAATCAATACTTTATGCAAAGCCATGAGGACTAGAACCTTACTCCGTTTTCAGGGGACAGGACATCGCTAAGGGGCAGAGAACAGAGTTCACAGAGGTCCCAGGTTTGTTTTTAAAGCCCAGTGTACACAGCACTGCAGTTTGAATCTTTTTGTGCCACGTACAGTTCCTAATATGTGCTCATTCAAGAGGCTGGGGTACCTCAGCGTATTTGGCCGGAATGTCCGCTTTCTCCACGCCATAGTGATGTTTGCAGTTTGTGGCCGCAGCTACCTGTAGAACAACTTGACCCACACCTGCAACAGAAGGAGGGGGCAGAGAGTGGGAGACAGAGATGGAAAAAGAACTATTTACTTGATTATTTACTCAAATATTTACTGCATTTATATGGTGCATTTCTGCCAGCGTGCCCCACAAAACAAATCAACAAATCAACATAAGCTAAAAACACAGCAATGAAATTAAAACGCAATAAGAAGGTTGTCATATTAAAATCATATTTAGTATAAGATCGGTTCAATTCCCATCTCGGCCACAAAAGCCCAGTGGGTGACCTTGGGGAACATCACACTCTCTCAGCCTCAGAGAATGCCAAAGGCAAACCCTATCTGAACAAATCTTGCCAAGCAAACACTGCAATAGGGTTGCCACAAGTCAGAAATGACTTGAAGGCACACAACACATCTCTCCACCCCAGTAAGCAATTGCTTTGAACCAGCAGGTTTTTGCCTGCGTGTGAGCAGAGAGGAGGGAAGGGCCCAGCCAAGCCTCTCAGGAAAGAGAATCCCACAAGGTGGGAGCAACCACTGAGAAGGCCCTCTCTTCCACATCCTCACCAAATGTGATGGCGGTGGGACGGAAATAAAGCCTTCCCCTGAGGATCTTAAGACTCTGGTCTTTCAAGTAGTCGGTGCGCTGTTAAAAGCCGAGCTACAAAGCAATACAGGAAGCCAGGTGGGGATGCAGAAGGTGTAGAAATAAAGATAACTGCAAGCTTATCAGTGGAGCTCTTTGGGAAGGCAGGCAGACACGGCTATGACTCGCTAGAATGTAGTTCTGCCTTGCAAATGCAGTACAAATCAATTAGAAAGAAACCTTCGTGGCTACAGCCTGTCAATATGGAATTTTATACGAGAATTTCACTTTTTTTTAAAAAAAAAAGCCAAGGTTTCACTCACTGGCTCTTTTCTTAAAAACACCCCCTCATTATTTGGAAGCACAAAAAATTTCATGATGCAATAATCTGTGCTTATGGTTATTAATAATTCTAGGAAGCTCAACGTATATAGAGCTATAACAGTAGAATAAGATATGGGACATTGATTTTTTTCTCTTTTCATTACAGTTTGTTTGAGGGAGTCAGAACACTTTTGTGTTTTAGTTAGTTATTGAAGGAAGCATGAGCCCAGTATAATTAGTTTTTTAGTAATGGGTTTTGTTATTATTTTTAGTTTTAGTTATACGTGTAAATTGTTTCCATATAGTTTCTTTTTTCTTCCTTTTTTGTAGTTGTAAGTTAGTTTCTTTGTATCCCTGAACTAAAATTAATAAATATTAGATGGTTTTTTGAAAAAAACATCCACCCACATTCTCACAGGAGCAGTGCTAGCATGCAGGAACCAGCTTCAAAGGCAACAACCCCCATTTTGAATTTAGCCCAAAAAGCAAATGGGGGGCCCATGTTGCCAAAGAAAGATCAGAGCTAAATGTTCCCGGTATCCAGGTCGCAGAGAAGTCTGGCCGCCACATTCCAAATCAACATTTTCCAGACGTATCTTCAAAGGAGCAGACCCAGAAGAGTGTGCTGGAATGGCCCCACCGGGAGACAAGGAGGGGACCGAGCTTTCCTCTACATGCTTCTGACTACAAACCCTACCTCTCCCAATTGGGGCTGGCAGTCAAGAGAGACGGGAGCTAGAGTGAAAAATGTCTTCCAAGGCACCAGCCTACGGAATCCCAAAAGTGTAAGCAAAGCCACTCTGGTCTTTAGATCTGCACAGAGAGGTCTGCAAGTGCTCAAGACACTGGCTTCTCAAAACTCAGTGAGAATGTGGGTTTGCTCACCTGCTCAAGACACTGTTTCGTCTAGCCAACAGTCCAGAGCTGTTCAGCATGAAAATCACCCACAGTGAGAACCTCTCTTTCTCTCTGCTGTGGTTTGAGCATTAGACTACATCGCTGGAGACCAGATTCCCATCCCCGCTTTGGCCATGGAAACCCACCGGGTGGCCCTGGGCAAGTCACACTCTCTTAGCCTCAGCGGAAGGCAAGGAAAAAACCCCATCTGAACAAATCTTGCTAAGAAACCTCTGTCCAAGTTTGTCTTAGGGCGTGATAAGAATGAATGACTTGAAAGCACAACAACAACTTGTTTCTTTCTTTTTTTTTCCTTTCAGGGAATCATCATACATGGGAGGAGAGAGAGGAAAAATCCCTCATCACTACCTCCTTTGTTCATTGATTGGACCATAGGAAGCCATGCCAGTAATGGAGGGGCAGCCATTAAATCACTGCCAGTTAAGTTTCCAGGAAGAGGCAACAGTGAAACCTGATACCTAAAAAAAAAAAATCACCTTAATATTAAGACTCGCTGCAGCGGTATGTACAGCTGGGAGCTTTTATGGTGGTGGCAGAGGAATGGAATCAGCAAGACAAATACAGAGCGCAGTCTAACTAAAACATCTGTTTGGATTATGGCAACAACGGGCAATGTGTGGGGCTCTGGAGAAACAGGACAGACTGTCCTCTCACCCCCTCACTCTTTCCTATCTCCCCCACACAGATACATAGCATGAAAATTGTGGAGAGGGGGAATAGTCTTCTCGTAAACTTTACGCATGAAACTTTACGCAGAAAAAGTCCTGAAAATACAAATTCTACGCAAGGCGTTTCTTAGGATTGGGTACCAGAGAGGGAACTGTGTGGGAATCATCACTCACCACTGCCCAAGTCTACAAACAGGTCGTCTTCGGTCATTTTAATTTCATCAATCATTTGGGCCACCAAGTCAAAAGAAGTCTCTCCGTACACCTCTGGGGAAAAAGGCTCATAGTTGTTGAGTTTTTCTGGGTCAGTCACTGAGTGGTTATACACTTGCTGGAGAATGTGGCGCAGCAGCCCATTGGAAGGACGGGTGTTGAGTTTCATGGGTTGGGTGGTACCTTTCCACTGCAGGACAACAAAACAAAACCAAAAAAACCCATCTTAGCCTTTTCTTCTTGCAGCCGTATCTGTTCTCTTGTGAATCTAAAGTTAACATTTCAAGCATAAAACTGCCCACAGTGCCTGGCCGGAAACTCGTGTTCTGTTCTAGGATGGCTCTATTTCACATCCTCACTAGTTAGCACCAGCCATGGTTTGCAAATCCATTACAGAATTGTAATTTTTCTATTCTGGCCTGCCGGCTGGAGGTAAACCACAACTCATCAATCCAGACTTCACACTGAATTGCAGCTAAGCTTCAACAAAACTGTGGTTTGGCAGAGCCTCTGAATTTTAAGGAATGGCACTATGGGATGATAACCGCTTATAGCTCAAATAGCAATTCCTTCTTCTACCGCTGTTAATGATCCAGAACCACACCGGCCTCCGGATCAGACAAAGGGAGACTCTCAACTCCCCCATAATAAAATCTAACAATAAACTAAAGTTTGCACTGATGAACCCACCAAAATTAAAGCTTGCAACCCATCCTAAACAGGAATTCATTTCCCCTGAAACTGAAAACTGAGAAAATGCAGCTATTTAAAAAACAAAATTAAAAAACAAACAAACAAACAGAAAATAGGCCTTCCCTTCTTCTACCACCCCCATCCATCACAAAGAATTTTTTTACCCAGATGTATTCATGAACTCAAGGAATTCTTAAACCCATGGACCATTGCCATGACACACTTTTAGGAGAGAATTTTAAAAGGAGGTTATATGCCACAGAAAATCTGCACTTAATAAACCCTTCAGTTATTTCTGGAAAATGAGTGTTACACCTAAAAGTTAATGGAACAGGAGAGATGTTTTTGTCAAAAAGAGGCTGTGCTCTTTAAAACTGGGATGGTGAGCTTGCACTGAAAACTTAAAAGAATAGGTTTTAATATAATGGATTAATTCTTAACGACAAAGAGCCACTGTTGGTCAGTTTTGGCCACAGGACAATATCCAATATGACTATTTTTAAAGCATTTTAAATAAATGAAAATGCAACTGGGCCATCTGGAGTATACAGTTGGCCCTCCACATTTGCCAGGGTTAGGGACACAGGACTCCCCCTACAAAAGTGGAAAAATTGCAAATATTAAAATATGTGTATTTATGGCAAGGGGGGTCAAGACACAGTGGGGAGAGGGGGCACCCAGGGCCCAAACCAGGTCAGGGAAAGGAGAGGGAAAGGGGGTGGGATGGCATGGTGGCCCTAGACTTCCTCTCTCCTACTAATCTGCTTCCTTGAGTATGGGGGTACACCAGGAGAGGATTTGTGATGCTGAGAAATCAGGCTACGAGCTGTTCTTAGCTGGGCACGTAGCAGCTGGTGGAGGAGGAGGAAGACCAGAGGTGGGTTTTTAAAGGGCTGTGTGGCCTGATTGGAAATGCTGAGGGAAGGTTCCTCCGGAAAAGGAGCACCTGAGTTGGGGAGTGCAGGAATTGGAGAAACTCACAAATAACCAAACCTATGAAAGTCAAACGTGAAAATGTGGAGAGTTGATTATATTTATGTTGTTTATAGCAGGATTTCTCAACCAAAGGTCACTAGGGGTTCTGCAAGAGATCGTGATTTTTTTTTTAAAAAGGAAGGTTCTTATGCTATAGATTTAAATTAATTTTTATCCTGGCATTCCCTGAGACCGGAAGATTATTTCAAGGGTTCCTCCAGGGCGAAAAGGATGAGAAAGCTGATTTAGAATATTTATTTATTCTCCGTGCTATGTAGAGCCAAACCAAGATCTGATATATTAGGGTAGTGGAAAAATTTATACCAGTACTGTTAGCGCTCCTATCTCCCATTTGTACAGCTGATTGTGCAACAAGGCCCATGTTTAAAGTGCTACTACTTGCAAGAGGCTCTCGAAGTGGCTTGCTGGCCTTGATATCAGTGATCCAGACAAGAGGCAAACATAGCTGAGTGGAACAGCAAGGAATACATACCAACTGGTGAATGCTATCGATGGCGCGGTTGTATTTGTCGCAAAGTCTTTGCATGCTTTCAAAGCTGAAGAGATAGAAGCAGAAAAGACAAATTAATCACCTGGACAAACACACGCTCCTGAGGGACCAGGGGATACAAGTCCCACCACGAATGCCCCACAGAAGCCAGGGCAAATGACATCCCGGTCTCCATGCAAATCCTTGCTTCCATAGTACCACTTTTTTTTAAAGTAACATTTTAACAATGCTGAAATTATTTCACAAAGGATCACGTTTTAAAACTTTATGAGTTCGAGAACTCCCAAGACCAGTGCTCAAACTGAAGAAATTTAATCTGTTTGGTTTCTCTTCCTATCTATGCTGTGAAAGAAAGCTAATAGCAGGCAGTTTACCAAATGAGCTTAGTATGAATTTTTCTTGTAATTGTTTCTGGTACATCCCGCAAAAAGGAGGTTCTCCTCTGATCCTTTTGGGCTTTATTCATAAAATATTAACATGTGGGCAATGGTTTTCTCTTTGCTTTTAACAGAAAAAAAGAGAGTATGCTGTACTTTTCTAGTCCTCTGGAGAGCTTTGGGATGGTGCAGCAGGAAGTAGAGAGTGTTGCATTCAACTCTTGCAACAGCAGAAGCCTACCATTGCAAAGTAGCCTCTTTTTCATTTCAAGAGGGAAGAAAGAATCTTGAAGACAAGCTCATTTATTTCAGCACAAGCTTTCAGGGATTACAGCAGGTGACTTGCTCAAGGCCGTCCAGCGGGTTTTCATGGCTGAGTGGTGAGATTCGAACCCCGGCCTCCACAGTCCTAGTTCAGCCCTCAAACCTATCCTACTATGTTATTTGGCAGCAAAAAAACCAAAGAGAGACCTCCTGAACTCTGCCAGCATGAAACTCATCCTGCAGGGCTGTTTGGCTGGTCTGACTGCCTTTCTTTTTCAAACCAAGCAACTCAACCGCCCTGACGAAGGGATTAAAGAAGCATCTCGGGACAAGGGAGGGAGGAGCACTGCCGGGGGGGGGGGCACATGTCCCCATTGCATAATCAGATTTCAAACCTCCTCACTGGGAGCCCTGCTCACAGAGCGCGGCCCCGCCAAGGCCGCACGGGAGGAAACTGGGTCACGACAGCCTCTGGAAGCCCGCCTTCCGAAAGAGAGAGCCCGGCGGCAAAGGCTTTCAGCCTCAAGGACATGTGGGTTAGTGCTGCATTCTCTCTGTGGCCACACCCAGACTGATTGAAAAGCCCTAGATTTTATTTGCTGCTCTTTCCAATTTTAGACTGGGTTAAAACAGTCGGGGGGGGCTGGTATAAACAGTCTCACTAAACGCTGACAGAAAATATTCTGGGATAAACAAAACATGTTCAAATTTATGCAAACAGGACAGCCCTTGGGCACAACGGCAGCCTATATCAACCGCACTGACGTCTCCAAGAGTCTGAAAAACTTAATCCATAAGGATCTGGAGCAAGGTTAAAGTGGTTAAAGTTATCTCCTTTGCTGGGGACACAGATCTTTGAAATAAAACAAAGTAAAACACACTGGTCCATGAGGAGATATCCCCAACATGCTGCAAACAGAGTCCATCCTGGTTAATAATTAACGTAGATCCCTGATTGACACTGAAGAAGGTACACAGGATTTAGTATCTGCCTGAACTCCACGTGCGAGAGGGCACTGAACTACCTTCTCCAAAAGCTAAAGAATGGGAATGTAGAAAAGAACCCTTTCAGATTCAGGTGTTCAGCCTCAAGGTGCTTAAACCTGCTTGTTCCTAAAATAAGTGAAACTCAGAACTTTCAGGAGTGAGGTACTGCGGGAGGGATGAATGTCCCGCTAATTTACTGGAAGAGATAATGGAGCACGTGACTGCTCCATTTCAGTGGCACGGGGTGTAAGTTCACTGCCAGGCTCAGTTCAAGACAGACAACAATCACCCCTGATTGTAAACTAAGCAGTGCGGTGAGTGCTGTTTTGCAGCTACAGATTTAATAACCTTCAAATCTTAAATTCTTTAGGGCAGGGCTTTGCAAGCACTCTCCTCCCCAAACAAGGCCACCTATGCATTGAGATCAGCGGATGAGACCTCTCCTTCCCATCGTAAGAAGACGTGATTCACTGCCAAAGATGATAATGTTTGATAAAGAAGTACGAAAAGGCAGAACTGCAGTGCAGGCTTCCTCCACTTATCTGACAGGTTAGCAACCAGAGCATTGTCAGAAATCGGAAGCGGTTGAAAAGCAGAACCCATGTAACTTATGTAGGGAGCATGAAGGACCTGCAGAGGCTCACTTGGAACTGACAGGGTGTGTGATGCTCGCAAAGCTGAGCAGAACCCATGTAACTTTCCCCTCCCTCTCCGGTCATTTTGGAAGCAGTACACACACGGGTGGTTCCAAGAGAGCCTCCATAAGCAAGAAGAACTGATGAAAGAGCAGAACCTCCATTGAATTAACAGAACTTGTCCTTAATTTGGAAGTGCAAAAAAGCAAGTCAGCAGATATAATGGGGCATCAAAAGGCAGGGGCTTCCTCTACAGGAGGGGATGTCAAGGAAGCCACAACCACCCTGAGTTTGCAAGAGCTGAGCAGAGCTGTTAATAATAGAATCTCTTTGAACACCCCTACTCACTGGGGCAACATAAGTTGAAGCTTCCCTGATGACACAGAACAACAGTTGCTAGTAGAAACTGACTCTGAAGGACTGTGCACATTCAGTTCTAGCAGTTTCTTCCAGCAGCTGAGGCCCATTTCTTTATCTCTTCTATGACTAAACAATTTACTGCCTCTCTCAAAGCACATCTCAATTATTCCTACTGTGGAGTTCTCCTTTCACAACGATGGCTGCAACTCACAGGCCTAATTAAGTGTGTCCTACTTAGCCCTGGTATACCAGGTCACTCGGGGGACTAATTAATCACAGTCTACCTCTCACCTTTTAGTATCATAGTCAATTAGAACATAGTTTTCCATAGCGAGTTTGAGATCTGGAATTTCTTCGCAGACCCACCTGGAAAATGAAAGAAGAGAAGAGAATAAATACAAGACTGGCAAGATAAGTCTCCATAATTACTCTAACACTTTTCTCTCCCGCGTCTTTTCTCCCTTATTTGCCCATCCCAACCATGTTTGGCACCAACTGTTTACAGCCAAAACAGCAGAAGGAATCTGTTTTGACTCAGAAAAGTCTCCCCTGGCTGATGAGTCAGCAGCATTCTTAATAACCACAGGTGAACTGACCAATGCCTGTTTCCAAGCCAGAGATGAATAAGTACCTATTTGCTTTTATGCTGTGAGGATGAGATCCCCTGCAGTGGAAAAAGTGTGCTTTTCCAGAGAATGATGGGCTGGGGCATCTAATTACCTCTGAAAGGCCCACGAGAATGTACATCCGTGCCTCTTAAATCAACTGATGTGGGCTACCAACATTTTTCTGTTTCCAATATGCCAGAGGACAATACCATAACTGTGCCCATTAACAACAATTGTTTCTTTCTTTCTTTCCTGGAAACTCTCCAGAGACTGGCAGCTGATGGCTCACGGGCCACCACTTTAGTTTGCCCTGATGCACCTTATCTCAAGAATGCTTCTTCTAACACCCATATAAGGTAGGCAAAGATTACTAACCTACGGCAGTAAATGTGGGCAAGGTGCAATCTATGTGTGGTATATGACCGCACACTCTCTCTCACACAGGTACAGTGCAACTTAAGTTGAGGAGCTGCCCGAAAAGGTCCAAAGGAAGGCAAAAATAGCCCCAGATCCTCAGACACTTCCCACCCTTGGCTCAAAGATGATCCCAGGTAGGGACTACTTGTACCAAAAACCCTGAAAACCAATTTCGGGGTGACAAAAACAGCAACAGGCTACTCTGAGCAGGATAGCCTGATAAGGAACCCACCTGGTACATTTCGAGTATTCGCCTCTGAGTTTTCTAAGGAAGATAACTGAAGCCCTGAACAAGCAGTTCCCCAGGATTGAGGCTGCACGTATCCACACACGACGGTCTCCTGTTTCTTTTTCTCCCCCACTCTTTTTTTTCAAGTCACACATGACATTCCTTCTCCTCTAGTCCCAGTTAATCAATGGGACCTATTGTACTCCTACTTAGCCAGACGGTCAATGGTGGTTTTGATCTGGATTATTTATGAAAAAGCATGCTTCTCAGGAAGAAGAATAAGGGCTCATAGTACCCCCCCCGACTCTTAAAAAAACACCCTGAGGAATATGAACTGCTCTTGCTACCCACTGACAATGGGTCCAGCTGGCTGGGACTGCCAAAGGGAGATAGCTCTGGTTCCTTTAATTGGGGGAAGGAGGAGACAACTTGCTTTGAGACGCCATGTTTACACAGCTACCTCTGTAAGTGAGAGAGGAAGTAGGAGGTTCCACTACTCTGAAGAACAGGGAAGAAAGGAAAACAGGACTCCCATCTGTTCTCCCAAGAAACTGGAGCCACTAGGCTTTTTCTCTCACCAAATGTTTGCTGTCTAGCAGCTGTTCATCAAGGCTCAACCATCTTTAAATCACCTGCTGATTTGTGCAGACTCTGTGAATTTCATAGGGTTTTCTTAGGCAAGCAATACTCAAGAGGTGGTTTCACCAGTTCCTTCCTCTGAAATATAGCCTACAATTCCTGGTATTCATTGGCGGTCTCCCATGCAAGTACTAACCAGGGATGACCCTCCTTAGCTTCCAAGATTAGATCAGATCTGTTTGGTCGCCAAAATGGAAATCTGTTTACTTATGAAAAGCTTACCTAACCTGGTTTGCTTCTTTCACACGTGCAGGTTGTTAGTTTCAAATAATAAATTTGCTAGAACCTGTTGCACCTCTCTTATTTTAGTGGGGGGGGGCGCAAACAGGAATCTATCCCTATTTTTACGCATGTTTTCTTCTACCTCCAGCAGCACATTTTCAGTGAAAGAAGTCAAGCCCAGGAACACATCTATTAATTGAGGAATACTTGTATGTAGCTCAATGGTCGAACTCAGGCTCCTTGTAAAAAGGGAGCCCAAATCTTGCAAGCAAAAGCCGTTCACGTTCAATCTTTGCCATAATCTAGTTAAAAGGATCAGGAAACAAAAGAGGCAAAAAAAAAACTACCCAAGACCCAGGGGATCCAGTCAGAGCAGATGATGGCAAGTAATTTTTTTCAGCCATAGACCAACAGATATAAAATGACAAGCAATGGGATTTGGCATAAGGGAGATCTTTTCATTTTTTTCAAAGAAACCCCGAAGCTAGATTTTATTTTGTCTTCATATGAGAAAACACCCAGGGTATTGCAAGAGTTATTGTACAGTGAGAATACAGTCTTAAACAAGAACAAAGTCTTCATTCTCCATCTCTCCTTCTTCACTATAAAGAAGCCCATTCCCTGAGATATGGCATTGTGCAAGAAGGCAGGGAAGAGAAAAATACCTTGAGATGGCTACATGGATTTCTCTCAATACCTACCGAATTGTCTCAATGATTTCGTGAGCAGCATCATGGTGTTTGTCCTGAAACAAAGAAAGAGAGAAAGAAAGGTGGTTTCAAGACAACCGGAAAAATAAATCCATGTTTGGTGGATCAACAGCAACTGTTCGCTTTCACAAAACACCTCAGTGTTTGCAAATGGTGAGAAAGGAAACAATAAGATGTTTGATTTCCTGGCAGATGTATATGTTTTTATGCAAACTATACCACCATTGGTTCTGGGCTACCTAATCTCCCCATAGAGCCAACGTGAGGTAGGGGTTTGGATTTTGGACTGGGGAGATCAGGATTTGATTCCTTGCTTGGCCACAGAAATCCACTGAGAGGAAGGAGGAAGATGCCAGGATAGAAGTCTTCAGCTTGACCTAAAAATATTCAGCTGATGTTCTTACTTGCTTCAAACAGCATTCTACCTCGCTGCATTTCCTCCTCTTTGCACAGTTTCTCCCAGGAATTAAAGGGTGTTTGTTTAGTTAAAACAGAGATCAGCACATAGAAACATCACCTCTTCAAAAGAATGACGTCCAAGCTGTTGTTTGTTTCTACAAACACTTAAACGTTTATCACACACACTTTTTGTTGCAATCGCAACAAACAGTACCACCCCATGCAACCTCAGAACAATGATCCTCATATTGCAGATGAAGGGAGTCAAGGCTGATGGACAGAGGGCTCAGAACTGCACAAGGGCCAAAACAGGACTGTCCAGATTCATGTGCACTCTCAGTCATATGCACGGACTCAAGTGGAGACAGATCTGATTGTAACGCAGCATGATTTTGTGCAGTGCTCCACAGGCTATCAACCAATGGTTCACAGACTGGCAATGGTCCATGGACCACCACGTTGAGTAGCACAGATTCAGTGCACAGATTCACATGATTGTTTGGGAAATACCTGTGGCCTCTAAGTTTCAGCCTCTGTTGGAAAATCTACCCAATAACTCAGGTTTTAAAGCCCAGCTACATCTAGAGGGATCACAGGCAGCATGGTGTGAAAAACCAGGGTTCAAATCCTCACTCAGCTACAAAATCCCACTGGATGACCTTAGGAAAGTAACACTCTCTCTGCCTCAGGCAAAGGCAAACATCATTAGAATAAATATTGCTTAGAAAACCCTAAAAGAAATGGGATATTGGGTATATGACACTGCAAGGTATAGAATGATGTGCGTGGGAGATGTCTGCTCCTCTAGAAATTACCTGTTGCTATTCCAAAAGGTCAAAGCTCAGCCCATCCAGTGTCTGAATAAGGGATTTGGATCAGTAACCACTGAATGAATATGGTCAAATCTGCAAGCACCAGCTAATGACCAGGCAGCTGCCATTAGGGGGAGTTTAAGAACCTCCAACAGGCTCAGGAGCTCAGCTCAACAAGAAGAGGGAGCTGGCGTGCCCCTCGCGGACCCCCTCCCTTTTCTAGGCCATCCATGAGCCACAGAATGACTAAGGGTGGGACGAACGGGCAGGCGGCCTGCCCACACATCTCGTGGGTTAGACTCACAGGGCTGCCATTAACACTGTTCCTTACTCATCGTTGTGGTTAACCTTTAATAATAAAAAAGATGTTAGGAGGCAATGACGTTCATTCACAGCCCACAAGAAAGGTCCGGGAGGGGGGAAAAATCCCAGAAGAGTTTTGTGGCACTGAAGCCCACAGCTGTGGTACCCACATCAAGCTTTCATAGAAGACATCAATTTAACTCTGTCATAATTACAAACAGGACTTATATCATTTCAGGCTATTTTCCCAAATTTAGGAGTTTGTCTACAAAGCCTGAGTCTGAGCAATCGTGAGATTAACATTTCATACATCGCCAGGGGCATTAGAGGGACTTACGGTGATCCAAAGTCAAATCTATCACAGGGTCTTCTGGGGCTGAGAGTGTGTGATATGCCCAAGGTCACCCAGTGGGTGTCCATGCCTAGGAGCAGGGAATTGAACCCTGGTCTCCAACGCTCAAAACATTACACCACGCTGGCTCTTCCTCTAGAGGTACCGGGGGCATTTTCACCACATTCTCCAGGAGTCCTTTTATGTTAAACAGGAAATAATCAGGAAGTGATTTCTGCTCACATCCTGTTGCTTAAAAAAGATCTCTCCTGGACCTAAAACGGTGGGGGAAGGAAATGCCCCAAGAGGGCATCCACAGGGTGGGGCACATGATATGGGAGTCCAGCCCTCCAAAGTCTCCCAGGGGGCTAATATGACCCCCCCAGCCTTCCACAGTTCTTCACCATAATTCAGTAGATAATCTTGGGGACACAGCAGGGGACCCATCGACCCTCCTGAAAAGCCAGTGTCACTGAGCTTTAGATAATGTACTTTTTTTTTTTAACAAAAGGACCAGACAGCTCATGCTCACAGTCTTAAAATCTAAGATGACAAGACAAAAAAGGGAGATGAGGATGGAAAAGAAAAACAAGAATTCCCACACATTCCTCCCCAGCAGGCACCAAATTGCCCTTCCACCAGTCCAAGGAACCTTGTCAGGCAGGGAATATGTGTCCGAGGTGCCTTGTTTTCTTTTTCTCTCCCCGTCCACCTTTCCTTTTGTGCGGTGCCTTTTTCAGCAAGAAGCCTGAGGGCTAGGACCGTCTGTGTGTTTTTACTGGCTTGTAAACTGCTCTGACAGGCTTTCCGACCACACAGTGGGAGTGTAAACACTATAAATAAACACATGTGTCTATACTACACTGGCAAAGTGTACACTATGATTCATCTCCTAATGTATAGAACTTTTAGCTGACTAAACACTCAATCCACTCCACATTGGTGTGGTTACCTATATTACGCATACACCCTACATCACATATATAACCTTTATTTCCATATGCAAGGTAAATATATCCAATTCCCTAAGTCCTCCCTCACAGGGCTTGGCTTCCAGGCCTTTCATCATCTCGGTTACCCAAGAGGAGGAAAAATCTGCTAGCATTCAAATCAAGTCCTATCAGGCAATCTGGTGGTTTTAGGTTTCAGTTGAACCAGCCCCTAAGCATGCTGAGAGGAAGAAAGGTCAAAAAGTCTGGGTTTTGAAAATGTAAAATCCAGCTGTCTGCTCAGAACTAGTCTGACTATCTTGGGCAGGGCCCTGAAATTACACCTTGGAAGCTATTATCATACATGTTAAATAGGGTTTTCTTTCTGAACTTCTCTGGCACCCCAGGGCAAGTAGAGTTCACTGGGACGAGAGGTGGGTATCTTCCCAATGATCTAACCAACCACCTTTCGCACTCCAGGGCTGAAATTAGATGCCCTTAATGCCGACTCAGCAGGTATCTGGGAACAGATCTTCAGCCGAAATGATTACAGAGACCAAAGCAAATTAACCAGTTTTTCAGGGAGAGGTTATTCCTCCCAGGCTCAGGGGCTGGCGGAAAGTAGGTTAGAATGCACTGGGAGATCTTGGAGTGATTTGCAGCTTCTTGGCAAAGGCTTTTTGACTCTCAAGCTGTTGAACAATAACACAAGAAGGAAAAAAAGAAGACTTTTCTCCACCTAAACTAGGATGCTGACATGAACAGGGCTGAACTTGTGAGCTCCGGTCGGTCCAAATAATTGCTGTCCTGTGTCTTCAAGCCACCTGCAACTGATGGTGACCCTTCATTGTTGTCAGTTGCCCTCAAGTCACCTTCTGTTTATGGCAGCCCTATGAGGGAGAGGGGCCCCGGTCATCTGTAGCCCACAGGCTCAGGGCCACGGCTTCCTCAATTGAGTCTACCCACCGACATTCCTCCCCTTTTTACACTGCCGCCCACTTTACTAAGCATTATCACCTTTTCTCATGGTCGTATCTCATGAGAAGGCCAACATACAATAGCTTCAGTCTAGTCAGTTTGGCTTCTTGGAACAATTCAGTCTCTGACCAATTTGTTGGTCATTTTGGCAGTTCACGGTATCCACAGAACTTTCCACCAATACCACCAATTTGGCACCTTATCATAGTGGATTTGAACCCTGCTTCACACTGGCTCCAACATTATAAGCCTGTACAGCAGCTCCAGATCACAGCAACCAGATCACAGCCCAGTTTAGAGGTTTGTCATTGCTTTTTTCTGAGATGGAGAGTGTGCAACTTGACCAGGCAGAGTTGCCACGGCTGAACGGAGGTTCGAACTCCGAATCCTAGCCCAAGATTCAAACCGCTCCATCTTGCTGGTACTAAAAACAAATTCCTGCCCTTGGAATGGACCCAGGGGGACCTTGTTCTTTAAGTGTTAGTGCCCTTGCAGCGGTCCTGGTTGATGGACTCCCCAGGGTCTAACACAAAACCAAGCAGATTAGATGGCTGTCTCTTCCGGCTCACCTTTGCAGGAGGGGGACGCCCAATGGAAATGCCTGAGGCGTGACACAGAAGATGAAAAACTGCTTCTGGCTCCCAACACAGCTGTCATTAATGCCAGAGGTCAATGGCAGAAAATACTTTCTGAGTCATTGAGGGGGTGGGGGAATGAGATCAGGGAGGAATCAGCCCTCGCATGCCTCGTCTTACTCAGATAAGCTGAACTACTCACCACTGATTCATTAGAAAAACAGTTCGGTGTTCCTTTTCAGGAAACCAGGAGGCAGGAGGCAGACTCACTAACACACACACAGATATAAACATTCAGGTTTTACATGCAAACCTGTGGGAGGGCTGCATCTGGAAAGCCAAGGCGCCCTCCTCCCACCGCATTAATTGGCCTCGCTTGGGGGAATACACGCTTTCCCACCGCCCGCCCAAGCTCTTAACAACTAACATCGTCGTGACACCAGAGCTGGCTCTTGCCAGCGAAGCAATTATGCAAACCCAGCTGTCTGCATCAGCCCTGGTTTCATCACTGCAAAGTACACAGGATTTTGTGTGTGTGCGGTGATGTGTTATGTTTGAAGCATTAGGCAGCTCCAAGCATCAGGAGCATTTTCAGCTTTGGCACCATGAATTATTCCAGGGGCAGCTTGCCATTTAGCCCAATGGCAGGAAAAAGAAATGTCAATGGAGAAAATCAGAGGACCGGACAATGAGAGAGCCAGTGTGATTGCTACACCGCAGAGAGAAAGACATCTGCCCAGAACCAGGGAGACCTGAGTTCAAGTCTCCACTCAGACAACACTCAACTGGGAGCTCTCGCCTCATTCCAGACTGGCCTACCTCGTAGCCTTAGAGTAAAAAGAGAGAAAGAGAGGGAACAACCACATACGGCTACTTGGAGAAAGGCAGGAAAAGTAGGGTTTCAAGCTGTTTCCACTATTCTACTACTCAGGTTCCACCACTATTCAGATGTCAAGGAGAGTGGAAAAGTGATATGGGCTGGACTTGAATTTAGAGTAGGCGTGCAAAACAAGCAACAACCTGGACCCCAATTCTGTGGCCCCGAAGTCCCCCACAAGACTCCTAAAGCCTCCCACATCCCCAATTTTTACAATTTTAGCACAGTTTTGAGCTAAATTTTGTCCCAGAACATGTCAAAGGCTCCTTAAACGCATGAAACTTCCTGCCACCATTTTGAGAGGGACTGCAAGGCTGAAAAGGGTGTGTGTGGGCTTGTTGTGTGGGGAACAGCCTGAAGGGATGATTTCATGTGGGTGAGCTAGCCCATGGCCACAATGAAGTTGCCCACTCCTGATTTTCTCACGCTGCAAACTATTAAATAAAATAAATAAATTGCCAGGGATTCCATTACCTGGGGTATGGAAGCAGTGTTGTCAGAGACAAGGAGAGGGGTATGAACATGAAACACACAAACCCATGCCTCACATGGAAACAGTGCAGTTATAAAGAATCCAGGCTCTTCTTAATGCAAATGCAGAAAATTCTATGCAAGAGGCTGAGAAGGTGGGAGTGAATCAGGTGCCAAAGAAATCAAAACACCTTTCCCGAACCTAAGCAGCTCCAGTGCCAAGCAATTTGATGCTGGCTGCTCGCATGGAATACGCACATATACACCGAGACCAAAAAAGAGAGGGAGGGAAACACTGCCTGACTGTAACAGAGGCAATTCCCATTTTGCTGCCTGAACAGCCAGTGACAAATGGAGCAGTGAAACCAAGAGACGCCCTACTGACGTCAAAGAGCAGAGCTCTGAAACCACAACGGACCCTTCTTCTCTTTGGAGCCAAGCAGCTTCTAAGCCAGTGGGAAGGATGGGGGGGGAGGAGAGAGAAAGAAAGAGAGAGAGAGGTGTACCACCGACTTCACTACAATGTTGATATCCAACACAGAGTAATTTCTAAAAAGCCTCCTGGATCTCTACTGCAGTTGGTCTGGCTCATTCACCCTCTTTTTGCAACTGTTTGGATGAAAAGACAAGGGGGAAAATTCCTCCCTGATGTTGGGCCAGAACAACAGATTCAAGGCAGAAAAGAAAAAAAGATGTCTCTCATACCATGCAAAATTCATACTCAGCTCACTGTCCGGGGCCCATGGATTTAGATGGCTTGGGAATATCTTTTAACTTTCCCTTCATGCAAGTATTTACAAATATTAGCACCAGGCAACTATAGATCAGGAAAGTACAAAGGAGGCAGAACTAAGTTGCTGGTGAATATTTATAAACTTCTTCTATCTGAAGAATCCAAAAAAGAGAAAGGGCAGGCGGAGCTCTATCAGGTCCAGGCCCAGAAAGAGAGGAAGGGCTCTTCCTCCAGCCCAACTGCCCTGCTCTGGCCTTGGAGGGGGAAAAAGAGGCAGACACAGCACCCCACTTCTTGGAGACATGTGGCTATTCACGGCAGTCCAGAAGGTGCTGGTCTTTTTGAACTAACAGATACTGATGAACACCTTGAACCAGCAGAGTAGCACATGCACACTGGGCATATTATTTGTCCATCTAGCAGCAGCGCTCAGAGATGGCTTTCCGATCATCGGCTATCTGTTCCTCGCCACTGGACTTTGTGCAAGCAAAACGTACCCTCTGCCACCCAACTATGTTCCTTAGAAACTGTTCTTAATAATTACAAGATGTCCTTTCTAAAGGTATGTGTTGCTTTCACGTTACGGTTAAAGCTTAAAAAAAAAAGAAAACCCAAGAGCTCTGAAGCTCAGTCAGAGGAAGGCCTCTACCTTGTCTGACATTCTGTTCAAACAGCAGCTATCCAGTTGCTCAATGGAGCTACGACATGAATAAAACTGTCTTAAAAATCAGACTGAAAATATACTGCTCGGTGATACTAAACACACACCAGCACAGTCCAGTGTGACGCAGTGGCTAGAGTGCTGGACCACAATTTTGGGCAATGAGCCCTAAAGCCCATTGTCAGTCCCAGCTAGAGCAGATCCACTGGATTAATTCAACTCACTTATGTGCTGACACACCATAGAACTGAGTGGGTCTACTTCAGCTGAGACAAACTGATAGGATTCCACCTTGACTCCCCACCAACCTAAGGAAGATTCAGTGGATGGCCTTGGCCCAGTCACTTTGGGCCCAATCTACTTCGTAGGGTTGTTGTGGGGAGATGGAAGAGAGCTGTAGATATCTTAAGCTCACGGGAGGGAACGAGAGGAATAATCAAACAAAACTTGCATGCATCTACTCAGAAAAGAGTGCTTCTGCATTTTATGTGTCTTCTTCTCACACAGACATGAACAGAACTGGCGCCAAAACAGGTAGACAAATTATACTTTCGGTTTCTATGAAAGCATAAGGCTCTCAAAAGTAAAACACACAGAGAGAGAGGGAGAGAGAGAGAGAGAGAGTAACAGAGCTGCCCAAACAGGAAAGGGCATATTAACCACTGTGCACTGCAGGCCCGCGCTCTCTGGGAACAGTAGAGTCAAAAATAGCACAACCTCTGAAATAGGCAGGAAGTTTTGGAAACCAGACCAAGATGACAGCGAGCCAAGAGTAATATTACCATGTTGTGGGGTTTGTCCAGCTTTCTGCAAAAAACGCCCTCCCCAGCCAGTCACGTTGACAGCTGAAGCAGAGCATAAATATCTGTGACTCAGATCTCGCTGCATTTCATGCCCTGCCTCTTTGAGGCTGCAACTGGAAAAATGCCACCGGCTGCACGAATACGGTAGCCAAGCAGTTCCGTGCCAACTTCCCTTGAAAAAAATATAATAATAATTATAAGAGTACTCTCCTTCTCTGGCAAGAATGCACGCTGACTGAGGCGCTCAATGCATGGTATGGCAGCTATGTGAGACTTCACAGAAACACACACACACACGCACACTCTCAAGCCTGCTCCTCGTTTTGTTTTCACAACTTTGCAATTTCTCAGGGGTCATTTCATCACAAAACACGATGATTCATAGCAAAGAGGCAGCCAAGTTTGCAGAAATGTTTGAAATACTATGCAGACAGGCTACGACAAAAATAAAGCGAGGTGTCACCACTGGAGTACAGCAGCATAACCAAAGATGGATCATAAACTGGAGTGTAATTATAAGGAAAACATTTGGGGGTTTATGTCAATTTGACAAAGGGACAGTGATCTGCAGAATTGTATTACCGTGGCTTACACTCTGTTCTCCTTCTATGCTCGTTTCTATTTGGCTTTCCGACCAAAGGAAACCACATATTTCCCATTCAACAGAGTCAGACAATGACCCTAAATTTGCTTTTCCAGGCAGTATGACACATTCTAGAACATCTCCAATCCAAACTGTTCCAGGAGGGAAGGCAACAACATCTGTCATAATCTGTGTCCTGTACCCCGCTCCCCAGCCAAAGCCCCCACATTTTACAGCACACAGACCCATGAGGAAGTCTGGAGAATTCAAAAGCATGTGCCATTTTGGCTGGCTACAATCAAGGCACTCCCGGCTGTGGATGTCGGTCTGGATAGAGAAAGGAAAAGAACTGGTGTGGCCTGGCAGCATGAGTGTGGGACTAGGGCCCACTCAGTCACAGAAACCCACTGGGCAAGTCACACTCTCTCGTCCTCAGAAGGAAGCAAAGACAAACTTCCTGAGAATAAATCTCACCACGAAAACCCCAGCAACCATCAGTTGAAGTTGACCTGAGGGCACATGACAATGGAGTCATTGTGGTGTAGTGTTTGGAGCATTGCGCTAAGGCTGTGGGAGACCAAGCACATGAATCCCCGGGGGCTCAGCCACGGAAACCAATCGGGTGACCTTGGGCCAGGCAAACTTCCTCAAAACAAGAAAGGCTGTGGCAAACTCCCTCAGAATACATCTTGCCAAGAAAACTCTGCCCTGGAGCCATCCTAAGTCCGGGGCCACTTGAAGGCCTATTAAAACAAGCAAATAGGAAGCAAAGGAAAGAGTGGCAGGCCTTGCATCACTGCGGGGGGGGGGTTCTTAAGCAGTAGTTTGATGGCCACCCCCCAGGCATGCTTTAAAGCTATGGATTCAGCGGCTGCCCTTGGGTTCCCTTTGAACTCTGTGTGTGGACCTCCACGTGAGGAAGGTTGATGGGGTATCTATGGTCCTCCGTATGAAGAGGGTTGATGGGATTTAGAGTCCAATATGAATGCTGTCCCTTTTCTTTACTCATCCCTGATCTTCCACCATGCTAGAACAGAATGACACCATCATCTATAGCTCAAGATACAGAAGGGATCAACCCCGACGTTTATTTTATTTATATACACACAAACACAGTATATATTTGCACACATCTGTGTGTGTATATTTGTATATATGTGTGCATGCATGTGTAAGTGTGTGTGTGTGTACGTGTGTGTGTATACGCACACACGCATGTGTGTACATGTAGACAGCCAGTTTGGTGCTGTGATTTGAGCATTGAACTATGACCCTGGAGATCAGGATTCAACTCGCCACTCAGCCATGGAAACCCACTGGATGACCTTGGGCATGTCACATACTCTCAGCCCCAGAAAACCCACGATAAGGTCACATTAGGCCCACCATAAGTTGGAAATGACTTGAAGGCACACAACCACAACAATGTATGTACATAAAGGGATAATAACTCTATAGGAACCTTAAGTCTGCTATCCTAACCAGGAAAGCTAGAGCAAAGGGTGGCCAGGCCTTTCAGCTTGGAACATCATCTCAGTTGCTCTGATTTGTCCCTGATAGGCGCTGGGGTGCCATCTCCTTTAGACATTTTTGACAAAAGGGAGAATCTTTGGATTTATCGACTAAAACCGCTAACACTACAGGGTTTTAACTTAGAATGCTGATATCAGAGTGTTCTAAACTGCTACCTTTTGGGCAGCTCATTTTAATCTTTGGAAACCCAAGGAGGCAGAAACCAAAACACTTTGTTTTTCGCATATATTTTTCAATTCTCTTTGTTAAATCTCTTATATACTAATATGTGACTATACACATATATCAGAGCACCCAGCAAAAAGAAATTAATTGCCCCACAGTACAACTATTCTCAAGGAAGATTACTAAGTCCAAATGTCAGGTGACAGAGATAAGAAAAAAGCAAGCTAGAGAGAAGCTCTTCATTACCCACTAGTACTTCAACATCCTTGTGAAACAGATAGCAAAAAGGACACGCCTGTGGAACAGCACTGCAGACGGAGACTACAGGGTGGAGAAGTGTCAGAGGGTGGAACAGAAGGCAGGAAAAATTGTTTGGGTGGGGACAAGGGCGTATCTGCAAAGCAATGAGTCATGTGCAACAGGAAAAGTAGGATTATTCTGAAACGGCTTGCCTAGAATATAAGGAATGCCTGGAACTAAGAAGAGAGAGAGAGAGAGAGAGAGGGTAAGAAAGAGAGAGGGACAGGCAGGAAAACGCTCAACAGAAAAGGCTGGCAGAGAACCAAGAAAGCAAAAACACGGTGTCCTGAGCAATGGGTCAAGATGGAGGCCAGCGATTATTACATTCAGTGGGTCAGCTGAGGATTTAGCAGCCAAATAAGGGGAGTGCTGGGTGTGAAAGCTAAAAGCTGGCTGGGATAGCCGGCACTGAGGGAAGTGGACTAGGAAGCTCCCCTACACCGGACCTCCGAGAGACCACCCGCACAGGAGAAATGAAGGAACAAAACTTAAACACAGGTGCCGAGTCCCTGCTAAACAGGGAAGCAATACTGGGGGGAGGTATTTAAGCAGCGGCTACAATGCCATCTGTGAAAGGATGCTTAGTGTCACGCATCATCACCTGACTGGGGATCTCAGGCTAGATCAGGGCTGGAAGATCTGTGGCCTTCAGATGTTACGGGCTCCCAATTCCTGTCAGCCTCAGTGTTGAAGGGATGATGGGAGGGAGCTACAGTTCAACAACACCTGGAGGATCCCAGGTTCAGAGGCTAAGGTTCCTTCCAGCTTTATGGATAAAGGTGAAGCTATTAACACCTGCAAAAAGGGACATCAAGGATAAGGGAAAGTGTATGGGAGGACCTCCTCTTGACCACCCATGAGGCAACACGCTGGGTCCTGGGAGTATATTTCAACCCTAGATTTCCTACCCCGGCCAGCCAAGATGGCTCTAGTAAGGCTGCAAGAGGGAAGAGAAACAGCTCTCTCCTGCTGTCGCTCTTCAGCACAACTGGCACTCAAAAGGCGGACCGCTTCAGAACACAGTTTCCACACAGCCGTCACTACCACGTGCCACTGCTAAGGCTTCCTCCTCTCCCATCAATTGGTCTAATCTTGAAAAATCCCACCCATGAGCAACCAGCAGTCACCACCTCTTGCAGAAGCGAGTGGTGATAACCACCAGAAATGAGAAAGCAGGGAAAGAAGAGGAAAGGGGAAAATGAGCTAAGATGTGTGGAAGGGAAAGCTCACGGAGCCTCGAAGGAAATGAAAGTGGAAGGAATGAGCTTCATGGAAGGCAGAAGAGCAGATAGCAGATGATCAGGAGCAAGGATGTGGAAGAGAAGACTTCACTCCATCAGAGAGGTTGCATTAGTAAAACATTAACCAGTAAATGTTCGGTTTTGTTTTTTTTAAAGGAGTATTTGAAAGGGAGAAGAACTGTGGTGAGATGAAAATTTGGAAGATGGATGCAGTGGAGCCTGGCTTCCAAAGGACATGCATGGTTGAAAAATGCGTGTCCAGAATGAAATTAGAGTTAATTTAGAATACTTGGGAGCCATTCATATCCTATACAACAGGGATGAGGAACATGCTGCTCCTCAGATATTATTCTATTGCAGTCAATACATCCATCCCAACCGTCATGCCCAATGATGAGAGTGGCTGAGCCACATGTTTCCCATCCCTGATTTATAAAGCATTTGACGACAGAAAACTGACATTCTGTGGAAAGGTTATAGGGAGGTCGTATCAGGACACCAGCCTTGAGGAATGCCTTCAACTGGGAGAGGCAGTGATGGGACTTGGAAAAACCTGATGGGGGGCAGAATAGGGGCCAGAGATAAGCAGGGTCATACCTGGCAGAAAGTAGGGATGAGAACTACTGGTGGGGCTGTAACTTCAAAATTAATGATGGGAAATGCATGGTGTTCTAGATGCTGTTGGACTGCAGCTCCCATGACGCCCACCCAGCACAGCCAAGGGTGAGAAAAACTAGGAGTTGCTGTTCAATTATATTTGGACAGCTGCACTTCTTTCCCACCCCCCTCCTCCTAAATAATCAACCCACTCCCCAAACAACAGCCCTATTTTTTTTTTCACCATAAAGTATCTCATTATCTCACAGGCATTCCACTTCCTTTCCTACAATATCCCAACAATGCCAACCAGCAGGGGGGCCTGATGCGTCACTTCCTGCTCAGCAACGGGACTGTGTCCTTACACAACACCACCCTGGCTACCTGTGACTCCCAGACAGCCCAGTTTACAGAGCGAGATCCTCCATGAAACCCATGTCTCACCCACTTCACCCCTATAAAACCTTGCTAAACACGCTCTGAGCAAGCATGGTTTGGTGGTCTGACTATTGGACTGGACTCTGCGAAACCAGGGTCTGCACCCCTGCTCAGCCACGGAAGCCCACTGGGAGACCTTGGGCGAGTCACACTCTCTCAGCCTCAGAGGAAGGGGAAGGTCTTGGCAAGGAAACTCTGGGAGGGGGCCACTGAAAATATGGACTTGGCGACAGACACAGAACAAGAAAAGACATCCCACGAAATGAGATACCAAACTCCTCCCGAGCATACAAGCTCCCCATCAAAAGGAGACCGTGCCAAAAGCCCCCCCCCCGCCAAAATATTCCCAGCTCCTTCCCAATGTCCCACAAGTGTTGGCTCCCCACAGGGGACTCCAAGTCCTGAGACACCAGGCTGCTCCCCCCAACAGCGCCTTCAGTTCCTCCCCACATAGAAGCACCCTCTGCCTCTCCTCCCGTAACAGCTCCAGCTCACAGGACACCAAAATCACAAGTCATTGAGGGGGTCTTCAAAATATGCCCCCCTTACCCACGAGCTCCCTGAGAAACAGCACCCAAAGATGCTCCCAAGGTAGCCGCCCTTCCCCCCCGTTAACCCCACACCCCCACTCCTGAAGCACCCTCGCTTCCCATCAACCCCAAACACCCCCATTTCCCCCCCACCCCACCTCACCCCTCGCTCTCAAGACAGCCCCTCCTTCTCTCGCTCCCTGGGAACCCCGTTTCCCCCCAACCACAGGACACCCCGACAGCACCCGCTTACTCCCCCCTCTCCAAACTCTACGACGCTCCCACTTCCCTCCCGACACCCCCATCTCTCCTCGCCCCGGGGCACCCCGCTCCCTCCCCACCCCCCGCACCTGACACCCCGGTTCCCTTCACTCCCAAGACGCCCTCCTCTCTCCCCACCCTGGGGGCACCCAGTGTCTGCTCGCTCCCGGGACACCCCCGTGTTTCCCACCCTCCCACTCCACAGACACCCGCGCTCCCCCCTCACGTCTAGGGCGCCCCGGTTTCTCCCCGCTCCCAGGACGCCCCTCTTTGCCCCGGTGTTCCCCCCTCCCTCCCTCTCCCCTCGCTTCTGGGGCGCCCCGCTTCTCCGGGCTGCCAGGACACCCCGCTTTCCCTCGCCCCCGCCGCCCCACTCACGTAGACGGGCAGGGGCCAGGGGTAGACGGCCGGCTCGGCTCCCACGGGCGACTTCAGCCGGAGCTCCAGCTTCTCGCCCATGCTGGCGGCGGAAGAGCGCGCGGAAGAGCGGGGCCGGCGGGAGAGGAGCGGCGCGGCGGGGGGACGGGGGCGGCCGGAGGGAGGTCAGGTCGGGGCGGCGGAGGGGGCCAGGCGGCGGCGGACCCGCACCATGCTAGACCGGGCGGAGGGGAGCCCGGCGGCGGCGGCGGCGGCGGCTGTGGAGGACCGACCAGCCAGCCAGCCAGCGGGCCGCTCTCTCTCCTCGCTCTCGCTCGCCACTCTATTGTCGCTCGCGCCGGGCCGGGCTTCTTCTCGTCAGCACCAGCCGCGCCGCCGCCATTTTGGGCCGCCCCCGCCGGCGTCCGGGGGAGGGAGGGGCCGCCGGGGGGCAGAGGGAGGATGACAGGCCTACGCGGGCGGGGTGCGAAGTCGCGCGGGCGGGACGCGCCAACCCAAGTATTATTAGTCAGAGAGCGAGAGGGGGACTTTGCTGTGTAGTCAAGGCAGGAATATTCCACACACACACACACACGTTAGGGAGAAAAGGACCCACACGACGGCGGGGGCGTCAGCACGTACGCAAGGCGGGCGGGGGCGCGAGGGAGGGGCGAAGGCGCACAAAGGCCGCCCACGCGTTCATATAGGTATTAATACATATACATATCGAGAGAATTGTGGAGTGGAGGGGGAGCACGCGCAGAAGGAACCCCGGCGCGCGGCAAGAATAAGTGGGAGGGGCTCCTCCGCTCGTCCAATCGTCTTCGGCATCGTTAGAACCAAGCGGTTCCTTTTCTCTATAGGGAGCGAGAACGCGCATGAGCCAAGCGAGGGGGGGGACGAGCAGGAGCGTTAAAAAAAAAAGAGCGGGATTCAGCTCATAGGAGGACGTTTGCGCGCCCCCCTCGGTATCGCTCGCGCTCTGTCCGCGCAGGCGCGCCTGGCCTTGTCCTCACTTGCCCTCCTCAAAAGAGAAGCCCGCTGGTGTCGTGTGGAAAAAAAAAGGGGGCTGTGAGGTTGGCGGGAGCGCGGCCGCGCGCCCTTCGTCGCCCGGGAGCGCGCTCTCTTGCTCGCTCGCGTCGCCTCGGCTTCGGTCTCCTCAGAGGCGCCTCAGAGGGGCGCCAGACACGCGTGTGGGGGGCGGGAGGCGGCATTCACACGTCTGAGGAGACCACCAGCCCCCTTGCGGAGGGGGGCTGCCTGGCTGGTGTGTTTTCTGACGCCTCAGAATCGCCTTTTTTGTTCGTTTTTTCCCTTTTTGGTCAATAAGCTGAGGCGAATAAGACACGTTGGACAAGCGCCCTGTCAGTACTGCAATCTCTTGGGCACAGACACGGGCATACCTGGCCCGCCTGCCCGCACGTGTGTAGGCATGTGCACCAGCCATTTCCCCAGGATTAACTATAATGGAGGCATATAATGATTAAATATTTATTACACACGCGTGTCATTTTCCGATATGAGTGTGCGTGTACACACGTGTGAACGCACGTTTAGCGTTCCTGAGGTGGATGCCATCTTTCAGTAAGCCATACTTGCTCCTCTGTGCCCAACCATAAATTAAAAATATGTGTAGCTTTCCAAAAACTGTTTACACGAGTGAAATTTTGCTGAGTTACATAGCATCTAGGTATAATTTATATTTTTTTTTTTTTTAATGGTCACAGATCCTTTGAGAATCTAACAGCAACTATAGGGCCTTTCCTCAGAAAAGGACACTAAAATACAGTTCACATAGGATAAAAGTCAAAGGGGATTTTTCTTTTTAATTGGACCCATTTCACAGAATTTGTAAATCCGCGGATTAAGATCTATATCTACCTCTGGGAGAAAAGTTGACATGCAACAGCGGCAGGGAAATATTGGTCCTCAAGGTGTTAAATGCTAATTTCTATCGGCCAGCTATGGCATTACAGGCTCCTAACGCGTCATATCAATTCCTGGCAAGGGCATCTTTCTGTCACTGGGGATAACAGGGGTCCGTTAATACTGGTTGTTGTTATTTTTCCAAATTACGGAGACCCTCTGGCAACCCGATCATGTTTCTTCTGGGGCTGAGAGTGTGTGGCACACCCAGATTGGCTTCCAGTGGCCCAGCGGGGAATCGAGCCCTGGTCTCCAGGGTCACAGCCCAAAGCCCGAACCATGCCGACTCCCTGGCAGTTTTGTGGGTGCGAGAGAATTCTTATTTGGGAGGGCATTTTGTCCCCTCTGGGGTCACCCGTTACACCATAGGGCCTGATGTTTCCGACGGGGTTTGCTTGCCAGGAAGGTGGGCACAAGACTGTCCCCCTGTGCCTCTCTCTCTCTCCCTCAGCCTTGGAGAGACCGCGGCCTCCCGTTTTGGAGAGCAAAGTTGACATTTCACGGCCCTGCCTCACAATCTGGCGCGCGCATTGGAGAGGCGGGGAGGGAAGGGACGCCTGGAACGTGCAGACAGATGCTCTCCGCAGCTGCCGGGTACAGAAGATCGGCAGGAAGACGCAGCGCGGACCGTCAGCCTTCCTCGGACGGGGAGGGGGAGACAAATTCTCCTGGCTGATGCTTCCAACCTCTGCTGAAAACAACCAGAGCAAAAGACAATGAAGTAACAAGAGACATTTGCTAAAGCCAGGATCATGAAGCATGAGGAAACTTTCATATTTTTTAATCCAAAATTTGGCAACACTGTCAGAATTTGAACCCAGGATTTGAATATTCTATCATGGTTGGGTTTTGCCTTTGAGAATGCATTTCTCACGCCTTCTTCACCATTACGGCAGCAGGCGTTTTGTTCGTGTTTTGGATGTTGCCAAGGGGGGAAAAAATAGATTTTTGGAAAAATTCCCCGTCTGCAAGAGTGAGGCATGCCTGGGTTTGCAGAGTGTGGGCCAAAGCTTGGAATCTTGGCTTGGACGAAGCTGCTGGGATGCTTTAGAGGAGGAATTAATTTTTTTTTTCCTTTTCTTTCTCCTTGGTGCCAAAACTTGGATGAACCAAGAAACAAATTTATCATATGGAGTCCCCCCACACACACATTTCCAGCTTTCTCCCATTCAACATGTCTAAGTGTGACTGCTATAAATCTAAGTGTGGATTGGTTTTTAATTTTTGTCAGTCAATTAAAAATGATATTCTATATTCTACACTCTTGCTAGGGCTATGTTGTTGTTTTTGTTAAAGTAATTTCCACCATATGGTGACCCAGTTTTGTTTTGTTTTTTAATTTAATTTATTCAGGGTGTGCCCCTGCCTTCCCCTGGGGCTGAGAGAGTGTGACTTGCCCAAGGTCACCCAGTGGATTTCCATGTCTGAGTCGGGATTCGAATGCCTTAAGTCAGAATTGGTGGGAAAACACCCATGCTGCGGAAGGATGGCGTTGGCAGCCTTCCCTTTAGAAGCTATTGTTTTTACACAGTCAAGAGAATATTTTTAATGGCTTCCTTTGGTCCCCTCCCTTGCCTTTGGAGGGTGTGTTTCACCTTCCCCACCCTGGAATGTGCACGAAAATACCTACACTGAGAAAGGTGTGGTTCCCTTTCTGCTCCATAAAACCACATGTTTGGTAGAAATCCAGGCACCCTGTTCCATGCCAGAGGTTTTGAGGGGATGAAGAGGGAAGAGAATTGACCTCTTTCTTTGCAGGGAGATCATCTAGTCTAGGGACAGGCTGTGGGGTTATAATCCACGCCACGCTGTTCCCGCTTTCTACGTAGAGTTGTCAAAGCTGGGAACCCTAGAAGGAACAAGACAAAATCCCCAAGGGAAGACATATCCTGGAATACCGAAGTCAGCATTGTCCAAGCCATCCACTTCCAGTTTCTATGCATGGTTGTGAAAGCTTGGCAGCAAAGAAAGGTCACAGGAAGAGAATCAGCTCCTTCGAAACGCGGCGCTGGAGGAGAATTCTGCAGATACCCTGGACGGCCAAAGAGAGAGATCAATGGGTTCAAGAGCAAATCACGCCTGGGTTCTCCCTGGAAGCCAAAAGGACTAAACTGAGGCTGTCGTACTTTGTATGCAACTGGACTACAGCTGTCCCTCCTTACCCAGGGGATCTCTTCCAAGACTGAACCCCTCTCTGTGGGTGCCTGAAACTGTGGATGGTACCAAACCTGATATATAAAGAAACAAACTTTGCGGTTTCAGCAGTGGCCAGGAGTGCATTTGCATACTTAAAACGGGTGTCCCAGCTGCCCCCGTCCCTCGAGATGTCAGATCTGGGTACAGTGACACATGCTTCAATTATGTCTCTGTTGGACTGCTCTGACGCACTCTATGTGGGGCTGGAAAATATCTCCCTATAGGAACTTGCCAGGGATTCAAGGCCTGCAGGGAAAGGCTTCCTCTTGGCCCTGCTACTGTCCCAGGCTTGCTTGGCAAGGACGTTGGAGAGGGGCTTCTCCGTGGCTGCTCCACCCTGTGGAACTCCCTTCCACTGGAGGCTAGGCTGGCCCCTTCCCTGCTTTATTTAAAATAAAACGTTTATTTTCAAGAAGCCTTTTATGTGTCAGCAGCTGAGCTTTTCTATTTTATTAGGACATCCTCCTTATTGTAAAACTTTTGTATGACTTCATAACAACTTCATGCTCTTTTGTACGGTCAACTTCAATTGTTGAAAAATTTATTGCAATTGTTCTGGAAGTCGCCTTGGGGAAAAAGGCAGCATACAAAGACAAGAAACAAGCTGTTTTATATAGTTGACATTAATTGTTTAAAAATGTATTGCAATTGTTCTGGAAGTCGCCTTGGGAAAAAAGCAGCATAAAAATACAAGAAATAATATACTGTGGTTTCCCCCCCTGCTATATAAACATATCCATGATCAAGTTTTTGCACATTGGGACTATTATTAAGTAAAATAAGCATTATTTGGACCCAAACAATGTGTTATGATGACAGCCAATCCGATAACAAGTGGGTAGTGTATTCAGCATGGATGCGCTGAGCAAAGTCATGGTTCATGATTCATGTCCTGGGTGGGGCGTAGCGGAATGCACAAGATTTCAGAACAGGATTAATTTAAAAGTTACGAGTGGTTCGTTTCTGGGAATCCGGCTGCCACCTGGCCCTCCTTAAATGAACGCTCCACACCCCGTTTCCCCAAATCCACTGTCCGAGCATGCCGAGCGCCTCTTGCGCAAGGCCGAGCATGGCAGCCCAGGTGGCAGGAGCTTGTTGGTATTTGTCTGCAGACTAAAATCTTGAAATCTTGGGCAGAAGCCGCACACAAATCTCTGTGAGAGGAAACAGGTTGATGGGGAAATATCAGGATAGCTGAAGCCGGGGGGGGGGACCAGGAACCATTCCCTTGGTAACAATCAATTTGGTGCCTGCTGGGTGTTGCAGTCCTAATCTTCTCCTTTTAATCAGTTACAATTAACCATATTGTACATGTCTCTGAGATCCATAGATAGAGGGCATGATGGAAATGTATTAATAAAATAATAAATAGCACAAAAATGAACATTCGTGAGGATTGCCTGGAACCAAAATACCGTTTGGTCTGAGTTTTACTTGTCCGCAAGTTACTTCCGTAACCTTCCAAAGATGGGTAATTGCTAAGGAAAGGAAAAAACAGTTTTAGTGAAAAATAATAATAATAATAATAATGTAGTCCTATCACCTATAATGATTCATTCACATTCAAAACCAAGGCAAATACCACTGTGGGTATTTATTTTATTTAATTAATGCATTTGTATGGCACAAAAAAGTCACGGGCAAGTGTGGGACTCTCTGTTTCTGGAAATGCCTGCAAAGCAGCCGAAGCAAAGAGATTGTACTGAACGTGCAGAAAAGCAGATTTCAGGGGTCAATGTTAGACGTCAAGGCTCTAAAGACGTTCCCTTCTCCAAAAGGCTCTGCTTGTGCCAAGAGTGGGGTTGGCCTGACCCCAAGCGGAGGAAACTGGGCAAAGCAGGTAGAAAAAAAGGGCAAGTTGGACTACATCCTCCATCAGCCCCGGTCAGCACAGGGGGGACTTGGGTAGGCAGAATTCTGGTTGCTCTCAGATTTTAGGATGCATTTGTATGATTTGATGATTTTTAAAACTCCAAGTTAATTGGCTTACTGGGTGCCCTGCTGTTTTAAAAACCCAGGTGTTGCAGTTTGGACTCCAACTCCCAGGAGCCCCCGCGCGGCGTGGAGGATTCTGGGAGTTGTAGTCCACAAAATGCAGGGTGTCCAAAGCTCTGGTATTTAGAGATTTACTTCTGAGTAAACATTGTATCCTTAGGCAGCAATGCACGTTGAGCTGTGATCACCTCTGATTATATGGCTTAAGATTCATTGCATTTCTTGCATAGCTCCCACAGTATCAATTCAGCCTTAAATAAGCCTAATATACAGAATTAAAACAGGTCTTCCGGTTGTGGGCGGGGCCAGGGGCAGGGCTACAGCCCTCTGCCGCAGAATTGGCGCGGGCTTCAAATGACGCGTCGGAAACCCTCAGGAGCGTCCAATGGGAGGACCGAACTACAGATACATAGAGATGGCATGGGACGGCTAGAGCGGCACGGCGCGTCCTTTCCAGACGGACTCGACCATGAGCGGAAACCGGATGTTACACCTTCTAACTTCCGGCTCATTCACTCGCGATTTGTTTGGGGAGAAATAAGGCCAAACCATAGACTTGGTTGAGCCAGAGCGTCCCGAGAGAGGGGGAGAGAGAGAGATTGATTCCTCGAAGTTCCCCTGACCAGGGAACTCCGTCTAGTTACGTGGAGCCGAGGGCCGCGCGCGTGGTGACGACGCACGCAAAGGGGCGGGAAGGGGGCGTGGCCGGCGAGGCTTCTCAGCTGACTGTCCGCCATTTTGTCAGCCACTCCGGCTTAAAAAAAAAAAATTACCTCAGAGAAGCGCCGATGGGAGAAAATAAATAACTCAAGCGGGCGTAAAGGCGGGCCGCCGGTCGCTCCTCAGGCCCGGGATGTGAGCTCCCAGCACCGCCTCCGCTTCCACCCTCGGCCTCGGGCGGCCTGGCTTTCCTCTGAGGCGGAGAGCGCCGCCTTCTCTCCCGTCCCCCCTCCCTCCCTCACCGCCGCCGCCGCCGCCATTGAATCCGCGCCCGCTCCCGCTGCCCCGCCACCGCCCCCCGCCTCGGGGCCGGCGGCCCTCCGTCCACGATGGCGCTGAAGATGGTCAAAGGCAGCATCGACCGCATGTTCGACAAGAACCTCCAGGACCTGGTCCGGGGCATCCGCAACCACAAGGAGGACGAGGTGAGGGAGGAAGCGGGGGAGTGGGCGACACGCCCGGGGCGGGGCGGCGGCGGCGGCGGGGGGACCCCCAATGGCCCAGGGCTGAGGAGGAGGGCTCGGCAGGTGCCGTTGGGCGGAGCCTTACACCCACCCCTGAGGAGGTTTCTCCCCTTTGCGGTGGAGAACAGCTCCCATCATCCGCGGACACGTAGGCGCATGCACACCGCGGGTACGCCTAGCTGAGCCCAGCTGGCTAGGCGGGGTGGACTGCAGTTCCCATCTCCACCCCGCCATCTGCCCACGCGCTTCTGGTTCTCCAGGATGAGGAGGACTGCAACTCCCAGCATCCCCTGCCGTGTGTGTGTGTGTTTATGCATTCATGCTGTTTTCTGTCCATGTGCACCTGGGTCCAGTTCTCCAGATGTTAGTGGTTACACCTCCTGTCACCCTTGGAGAGAGAGAGAGATGCATTTCTATATGTGTATGTATATATATATGTGTGTGTGTGTGTGTGTATTCGTATATTTGTATGTATAGATGTGTGTGTATACATATATATATTTATATACACACACACACACACACATACATTCATACATAAACAGGTAAATATTGCTTCCCCACACACACACCTCAAGATGTGATGGGACTACATCTCCCATTACCCTCAGCCAGCGTAGCCCAGTGGCTGTACTTGGCTTAGGGAGTGATAGGGATCTAGAAACCATCCAGGCATGCTAGCTTGAGGATGATGGGAACGTGGTGCCCTCCTCAGCCGTTGGGCTGCAAGGAATCCTGTGTGCTGGCTTGGAATGCTAGGGTTCGTGGTCTAACACATCTACCGGGCACTAGATTTGAGGAAGCAGCGGGTGCAGAGGATGTTGAACAGATGGAGATGACGGAAAATGCTTTGAGATGCAGAGATGGATCTTGCTGCTGCCCTTTGCAGCCGTACACGCTCATCCCCTCTCTCTGAGCTCTTTCCTTTTTGCATTTCTCTTCCCTGAGTCCCAGGAAGAAAAGAATCCCAGCTGGCAAGGGAGAGACTGAGCTGGCCGGGCCCCAATCCACCTGCAAGAGAAGGAGCCGCTTCAGAGAGTTTGCGTCGCTTCCTTTCCCATCCTTGCCAGAGGGGTGCTTATTAGACAGCTTTCTCCCATCTAGGGCCCCAGGCGAGGGTAAAAACTGCCTCTGTAGTTCTGCAGCTTCCCTCCAGCTGAGACTTCTGTCCTGCAACACCTTGCCTTCCTTTGTTCATGGGATTTTGTGAGGTGCCTTCCATTTGTAACCCTTCAGTGTTCTCTCAGTACTTACTGAGTCTTTTTTTCCTCTCTTGCCATTGAATAAAATCCATTAAGAGAGGGGAAGGCACAAGTGGCTGTGGATTGTCTTTTGACTGGTAGGAATCATCAGCACTAGGAAGCATCCTTAGAATTAATAGCTTAGATTGCTCATTTTTAAATTGTTTCTCTTCCAGTCTTTTTTCCCCGTTCTCTGTCATGTTTTGTAGATAATAAGTTGGGGGAGGGATCTTCTGATCTTTGTAAGCCACTTCAAGAGCATTTCCAGTAGAAATGGTTTTAGTGATGAAGGATAAAGTATTTGGTATTGCGGTGCCTAACTACCCTCAAGGTACCAGATCCTGTCTGATCTTGGTAGCTAAGCAGAGTCACCCTTGGTTAGTATTTAGAGGGGAAACTGCCAATGAATCACGGGTGCTGTAGGCTCTATTTCAGAAGAAGAAACTGGCAAAACCACTGTGGATATTCCTTGCCTAAGAAAACCCCAGGAAATTCATGTTGTTGTCATAAATCAACAGGTGACTTGAAGTGAGCTTCTGACAGAGCACAGACTTTTGTGCTGCGTATAAGGGATGTCCCTTCTTTAAGGTCCAGAGGCCTCATTCCTTGTAGGGCTGGCAGGTGTCCCCTATTGCAAGAGGTCTCCCCTATCTGCAGCCAGAAAACTTTTCTTATGTGGACTGAATGAGATGCCGAAAAAACCCATATGTTGTGGTGGGGGTCCTTCATAAAGACAGAACTCTGTGCATCGTGTCATTTATCAATGTGATCGGTATGTCAATTTTAGAGAGAAGTCCATGGCTAAGTTAACTGAAATCAGTACTTTAATTTTTTATTTCAGTAGAACACAGGCTTGATAATAGCTGCTCTCTGGTTGTGAACCCTGCATATCATGCATTTTGACTGTCCCTTGTTGCTGTTTTGAAAACCTGGTGACGCTAAATCATCAAGACAGTATCAAGCTGGGAGAAGCTCTTATAATTTAGCTGTAGATATTGACCTGTTATCCTTGTATCACCTCCCTTCAAAGCAAGGCTGGTATTGTTCACCCCATGATTTTTATCACCAAATCTTCAAGATAGTGGAACAAAACAAAAACTGCTTTGAGAACCAGGCTTGCTGAATTGTGGGCTGCGGGTATAATTAATAAGTAAATAAAGAGGAAATATTCTAAAAAGGATAAAAGCAGTAGTGAAAATATTAAAATGAGCTGGTAGGATGCATTATTAAAAGAAACTGTTATTACTACTGTTATTACCATCACCTTTGTACCCCATCTTTCCCCCAAAACTGGGACTCAGGACAGCTATATTATACACTCTGGGGTGAGATTAAGATTCTAAGGTGGGGGGAGTGTTTTGGAGTGAGACAAGAGTGTGTCATGATGAATCAGTGCTTACGTGGCTCTCCAAGTGTTACAGGGGCTCTGTATTATGAATAAATGTCAGATATTGTGATGCTCCTGATATTTTGGTATTGATTTTGCCTGTGTTGTAGATGTGTATGATTAGACTCTACATCACAGATCAAGAACTGAGAGGGGGGTGGTGGCTTGCCTAAGGCTGTTTATGGCATTATCCTAGCCATGCCTGCTCAGAAGTAAGCCCCTTGGCATTAAATGGGACCTGGTCGTGATTGTTTGGGATATTGGGGGCTGGAGGGCTAACTGTGAATGTACGAACTGTGCAACACAAGGAGGCTTATAAATAACCATGCCTTTTGGTTACCTGTGGTGGAAGAAAATAGTCTGAAGTGAAAATAGTCTTGAGTGAAACAAACAATTCTTGCCGTTTCTTTCTTTCCCTGTTATCAGATTGTGCCAAGGTGAGCCATGCCAGTCTCAGCACGGCTAGACTCTGATCTCCCCCTCTAAGCTGGCACACATTCCAAATTCTTATGCCCTCACTGGCAGTTCAGGGAAAAGAAATGCAGGGACTGTTGCTAGACTGTTGGCGGCCAGCAAAGAGTAACTTTTCTTCTCCCACTCAATTACACAAACACTCAGTACATTCCTAGATAACCAAGTGATTTTGTAGCCCTACTGAGCGACCAAGTTCCTAGATGGTGACAAAGGGCCTTTCAGATTTCCTCACCTATCTTCTGTCTTCCTTTCCCCTCACAGCCTCCTCCTTCTGTACTGCTCCCTGTTCTCTGTCTTTTTCTTTTTTTTGTCTTGCTCCTTTCTCAGGCCGCCTCCTGGCCTCATTTCCAAGTCTCCCCCTCTCTTTCTCAGCCACTCAGTTAGTGGCGACCAGGAACCTTTCTTCTTCCCTATTTCTGTCATCCTGTTATGTTGGGCCAGCTCAGCAAATCACAGCCAGAGGCTTCCTTTTCTCCCCAGCCACGCATGACTCATGGGTAAACTTGACGTGTCTTTCTGGAATTACCTTTATGTCCGATGCCAGATGTCATGGCTGCCTGATCAGTTCATTTTACAAACAGATTTCTGCTTTTCAGGTTGCCAAAACGGGGTGTAAATTACGCTGGTGATACTGTGGCTGAAACACTTGCGGTTGGTCTATTTCAGAGCCTCTCATCTGCCTCAAAAGGCATGGCTACCCACTGGGCATAAAACACACTGTGGAATAAGTTGAAATGCTTTCTCATGTGGGCCAAATGTAGATCTGTAAATATGGACTCTCTCTGCCCTGTCACTCCAAAGAGGCAGCCCAGTTGCTGAAATTGACTTCTGAAGTGCAAGCCTGTTAAAAATCACACCCAGCATGGCACAGCGGAGTGTGAATTGGGAAGGAGGGGGGTGAGATACCTGCTAAGAGAAGCTGCATCGTTCTCGTTTCTTACACAGCTCCTGCTGCTGCACTGAGATTCAAGCTGTGTTTTTGTCTGGTGTTTTGCTCTTGTTTTCCCACCTTGCCCTCACTAATGCAGCTCGGCTTCCATCTGGCATTTCCATGCCCCTGTTCTTTCATGATTGAAAAGCTTTAAAACTGGAAGAAGGTCACTGTATGCAACTGTTGGCATCCCTGGTAGGAATTTATATTTGATGAGGCAATGCTGATCCCCCTGAGTTGCCTTATGTGTGGTGGAGCAGACCAGCGCATACATCAGATTAGGGGATTTTGTTCAAAAACCTGAGCCAGGCTCTTCCTTCTTTGTTTACCCTACTTTTCCTCTTTTCCCAGCACAAATAATCCTCGTCTGCTAATTGTCCTCTCATGTGTGCGTGGATTTGTGGGCGGATGTCTGTATTACAGGCCAGCTAGACTAAGACACCCAGTGTGCTCTTCCCAAGGGCAGTGAGTTAGGACATACCTTTCAGTTCAGCTAGAGATTGAAAGTGGTACGTTAGTTTTGTGGAGGTTTGTTCCCCACGGTCTTTGACCATCGCATTTTTGGTGGCTTTAGAAATGGTTCTTTGCGTGAGAGAGCCCTGTTGGCAAGTACAGGAGCAGCCAAGGCCTGGAGAACTAGATACATGCACGAGGGATTCCATGACATCTGTTTTCTCCTCCTGCAACATGGTCATCAAATATTTAGCGCGAGGCACAATGTGTCAAGAGATCTGTTGCATACCAAGCAAGGAGGATCTTTCAGCATCTCCTGTTACAGCTGGAATTGTAAAATCGTCATGATCTGAAGTAGATGCTAAGGTTGTGTTGCTTAGTTTTTCTGGCTTGTAGGAAAGCAAAATTAATATGTCAGCTGCTGTTGTGGCTGCTTTTAAGTTTGTAGTAAAACACTAAACCATTCTCTGTATTCTGGAGTTGTCCAGGAAAGGAGTGGTTATTCCATCTTGGCTTTGAGTAATGACAGGTGACATTTTGGAAGAGACCATGTCTGCTCAGCAGGACAAAATTATGGTCTTGCCAGATATGCTGTGACTGTGTAACTGTCCCTTTTGACATGCTCTGTGGGGACCATTCCTTCATCACATTTGGATCTTAAGTCTCTCTGCTGACCGTGCCTTCCTTTGACTGCCAGCTCTTTGGGAGACAATGTCTACACTGTAGAGCCCTTCAGATTGATGGTGTTTATTTGCCTTTTCAGTTGTGGCCTCATGTGCCTCTGTGATGTGGCAAAATCCCATGACTGGGAGCAGGTCAGTCACATTGGCCCTCTCAAAGAGAGGCCCACAAAGCAGCAGGAGAGGGAGTCTGCTTTTGGTGGGGTCACAAAGAGAATCTCAAAGCAGCTAGCATGCTGATTTGTGTAAACTACAGAGCAAAGCAATGTCAGTGGCTTTTCAAAACCTGTTTTTTTGGGGGGGGGAGGTTTAATGGGCTTGAAATGTTATACAACACCTTAGGGGCTTGTCTGGAAGGGTGGTATAAAATGGATTTCATGTAAATGAATTCTGATGAGTGCTCAGTCTTAAAACTTTCATAAGTATTCCAATAAAAATAATTAGCAGTTCATAGTTGGCAATTGTTTAGAGAACAATATTTTAAGCCATGTCAAGTGTGTGCTACTGCTTTCTTCCTTTAGTCAAATAACTCAGTTAAAATATTTGACGCAATGGGAGAGAAGCAGACAACATTCATGGAGCATGTCATATTAACATCTTGCAGCTTTTTAGTTTTACTAAACATAAGTAATCAAGCATGCTAAATCTGGTCTTGTTCAGTTTTAAGATAGCAACAAACTTCTTCAGATCCCTCCCCCCAAAAAAAAACTCCACAGTTCTGGCTACAGCCACCCTGAGACCCTGCAATAGGGAGGGTTCTAAATCCAGTCAGTTGGTCATGGCAAGCTGTGGGTCAATGTGGAGGAAAGTTTGCTGTGTTTTCTTCATCGAAAGTATTCCCAGACAGCCAGCTTTGGTGAATCTTAGCCAAGTGCAGTGAATCCCAAACTGCATGGTTCCCCTCCCACCGGCTATGTGACTTGAGAGAGCCAGGGGTGTCCTGAAAGAACCTGATTGATCAGTCAGTCCTCTCTGTGGTCATACATCTGTCTCGTCCCAGTCATCCTCCGTGGAGAACCAGTACCCTTGCTGTGTCTTTGATCAGACAATTCATTCCCAGCTCCTGCTTCATCGGTCCTTAGAGGAGGTCACCTGCTGGGTCTCTGCATGACTTCTGATTGCAGGCATGCCTCTTGGTATTTGGGGAGAGCCCACCTTAGCAACTCGTGCAGAGAGTGCGAGTGGGACCTCCTCAGACACTGGGCAGGCCTGTCGCACTTCCTGCTGGAGTTACAAAATGCAAAACACTAAGGCTTTGTGTCTTAAGATTAAAGTGTATCTCTGTTTACCAAAACTCTAGGCAGTGTGGGCCTAACAGGAACCTGCTTACATTTTCCCCTACTTTTCTCTCTTCCTTTTCCTTTTCCTCCAGGCAAAGTACATCTCTCAGTGCATTGATGAGATCAAGCAGGAGCTGAAGCAGGATAACATTGCGGTGAAAGCAAATGCCGTCTGTAAGCTCACCTATGTAAGTATCTCTTTTGCTGGGGTGTTAAGTTGCTTTGCTGTTCAGCCCGGCCCGCTTGCAGGCACCTTGGTACCTGTCTCTCTCTCTGAGGAGAACATCCCAGGATGAGACATTGGATGGTGTTGGAGGAGATTGTGTGTGGCTTGTAATGAAAATTTTCATTTTTGGAAGATGCAGGACTGGGTCTTATGTCACAGCAAGCCAGAATTGTGGATCTCTGCTGCTCAGTTGCTTGAATAAGTAAAATCATTCTTAAAATTCTTGCTGATAGGAGAAGCAGTGAAAATAAGAGTAGATAAAGTCTGGTTTGTGGACCACATGTGGTTCCCAGTGCTCATTTCTACCATTGTTTTACCTCCAGATGCCCCTTAGAGGGTTGGGGCTATTTTTGGCATGCCCTTGGCCGTTCTGGCTGGTGTTTCTGTGAGGTGAAGTCCAAAGCAGTTGGAAGACTAAGGTTTAAACACCATGGCCTTAGACAGAGAGAAAGAGAGAGAGAGATTGAGAGGGCCCGGGAGGGTCCCACTGCAGTCCTTAAGGGATGCCCTTGGTTTCGAAAAGGTTAAAGAAAGCATATTTTGATTGTAGTTTTTCAAATGTTGCTCTTTCTGTCTTGAAAATTCAGGGTTCAGAGTCATAGCTTCACTAGGGTACTGAAACATCACAGATGTGGCAAGCTTTTGAGTTCACCACGCACTGGACATCCAATAACGTGGCAAAGTAGCCCTTGAATTTTAGTTGTCTTCTTGCCTCACATGACTATTTTACCATTTATTTTTGTCAGGGATGCCACCCTGAATGTAAAAACAAGATGCCTCTTTTTTCTCATACTGATGATGAATAGGTGAATGTCCCAAGTGTGTTTTGACCCTTTCCATTCTAAAATGCATGCCTTGACCTTGCCTCCCTGCTTCCAACAGTTGCAGATGCTGGGTTATGACATCAGCTGGGCAGCCTTCAACATCATCGAAGTCATGAGTGCATCCAAATTCACCTTCAAAGTAAGTAGCCTCTATGAAATGCACAATTTAAAAGCCACCATGCTGTTGCTTCAGGGAGATGAAGAACATTTGTACAGTTTCTGATTCTCAACGGGAGAGGCTGTCTGAGCAGAAAGCCTGATATGTTGAGACAGTCCTGCTGAGAAATCTCCAGCCTTTGGAAAAGTTGTCACATCTATTGAGCACGAGACAAAGGAGTTCTTTGCTTTGTCCTGATGTTTCTTTGATTTGGGCAGAAAAATTATGGGTGTATAAAGCTACAGTATTTTCCCTTTATGAAGCAAAGTATACGTGCAAGCTAATTTTTAAAAGCCAATACAACAGGGGAGCAGCTATTACAGTTTTGTATCATTTGCACAAAAATTGTTCGTGCAGATGTGAAAACTGTTGAAATGTCTTGACCATCTGTCAGCAGAGTGGGAAGAAAAATCAGTTTCTCATTCTTTGTCTGCTACAGAACCAAGAGATTTGCCAATAGATATAGATCTAACATATGCCATAAAGTCAGATTGGCCTCTGGTTGTGACTTCTTTTTTCCCCTTAATTCTACAGAGGATTGGGTACTTGGCTGCCTCTCAGTGCTTCCATGAGGGGACTGATGTCATCATGCTGACAACCAACCAGATCCGGAAGGTGAGTGTGTGCCGTGCAAGAAAAGGGCCTTGTGCCGTGCAAGAAAAGGGCCTTGTGCCGTGATGTTCTTTCTTCAGTTTAATCCTCCATGCAGCTACATTTATTATGATTAAATCTGTGTGCCACTCAGCAGTACACACACAGAAAAGCAGTGGAAATGGAGGGAGGGCTTCTCATTGGCATGATCGAGATGTGCCATTACAAACAAACATTACGTTACAAACAAAACATGAATTAGAGCTGGGAAAAATGCGATTGCCAGGATGTGAAAAGTGACAGCAGTGAGGTAATGTACAGCACCAGGCCTGAAATCCAGGACACTTGTCCTGACTTAACAGAGCCCTCAGTGACTCGTGACCTGGGTTTCTATAGGAATACCTTTCCATGAACTAGCCTACCCATACAGTTAGGTCTGGGGGAGAGGCCTCTTTGTTCCCACCCTTGGGGGAAATGCATTATGTTGTCACATGAGTAGGACCTTCTCCATCCTGACCCCCTAATGCGGAAAAGCCCTCCTTCCAAGAATTAGTCATGCATCAACCTGGTGGCGTATCTGTGCCAGGCTAAGACTTGTCTGTTCACTTGGGTGTTTCTATAAGCTGCTGCAGTCAGTCTCACTGCTGATCGGTGGCTGACTTTATTCCCTGTTTGTTTATTGTGATTTATTCCTGCTTTAACATTGTTGTTACCCACTGTGAGATTTTTGTAACAAGAAGGATGTAAATAGAATGCAAAATAGATAAGTGATGTAAACGTTTTAGTGCATGCACTTCAGAACAGCAGCTATAGTAGAAGCCACAACAGTCTCAGGCTGTCATAGCAGACGGCAGGCAAGCTTCCCTCGGAGGAAGATGCTGAAGGTGGTGGCCTCACATTCTTCCCAGAAGGCAGGCACACCTAAAAGTGATCTCTGGATGCAGGCAAGTTCATATGGGAGGAAGCAGCCCTAAAAAAATGGCATTCTGCTTATTTAAAGCCCTCAGAGGGTCATGTTTCTTTTCAGACTGATCACTTTTTGACTAATGTTTTCCCAGGCATCTGTGACTCTGTAGTCTGTATGGAGCGTGGTTTAAAGCCTGTGTAGAGGACACTGGCACAAAGACTAAAGGCTCTTTTCATCTGCTTCTCTCCCCATTCTATTACTAGGACTTGAGCAGCCCCAACCAGTATGATACTGGAGTCGCGCTGACTGGTTTGTCCTGCTTCGTGACTCCTGATCTTGCCAGAGATTTGGCGAATGACATCATGACCCTGGTGAGTCCCAGGAAGGTTTGCTTATTCTGGGCCGCCTCTTTGTGGCTTCCAATCGCCACCTGAAAAGCCTCTGGAGACCCTGTCACCTTGCTAGGCTCTGTCCCCATCCAGGTATCTCTCAGGAGGCGAAGCGAGCAGGGGTTTCTGTTGAGAATAAAATTGTTAATCTTGCTCAGCAGTGCTACTCTGTGGTAGTCAAGGGATGGCTGCTGGTCCACAAGTCATTGACTCCAAGTCCCTGTGACATTTTCAGGGAAGAAAGGGTGCCTAGCCAGTGAGCGTAAATATGCTTCCAGTCCATGGCACACTGGGAAAAAAATGCCAGTTTGTCCGTTAGCTTGGAATGCACTGCGCCACCCCAGTACGGAAGCAGAGGACCTTTTCCTTCCTGGAAGTTATGGAGCAGCACACTTGGACCATGATCCTGTTTTTCTGTTCTGGGTTCAGGCTGGCCTGCCCCATGCTCTTGTCTTCATAACCCCATACGTGTGCAACCTAGCCACATAATCTTTTGAGCTGTTCTGGGGTTCCATGATAGAGAGGCAGAATATTCCTTAGCTTTGGGTTGGGTTATTCTTTTGAAGAAGAAGGTCTGGCCATCCCTGGGTCAGTCCTCTCCCCAGCTTCCCAGACCTGATAAGCCTATCATTCTGGAGAGGGTTCCTCTGGATGATAAGAACCTCCCCATATGGAGCAGCACTGTACAGGGTTGCTTTTGCTGCCCAGGGTTGTGGGTTGGGACCCCTGTGCCCAAATAACAGCTTTGAATTTTAAAGAATAAACTGTCTGTTTCTGGCACTGTAAAAGCCATAGATCTATACACATCTGTTTCCTGCAGTAGCATAGATCTGTATGCTTTGATTACTGTTCATGAACATGTTGAGCACTATGGCTTTTTTTAGTGTGTAGTTTGTTTCTTTGCACCTCACAGTACCTTCATGCAAAGGTACATGGCCCTGGGGAAAGGGACCCCCTGATAAAATTTCTTAACCGTGTGTCTTTGTGCTGCAGTGGGTGATGGAGGTGGTTAAGCTGTGGAATAATAAAAGGTTTCCTCACTTCTCACAAAAATAACACACAAAGAGCTCTTCCTTCTCTCTGTGTTCTCTCCCTTCCAGATGTCTCACACAAAGCCTTACATCAGGAAGAAAGCAGTGTTAATCATGTACAAAGTGTTCTTGAAATATCCTGAATCCCTTCGACCTGCATTCCCCCGCCTTAAGGAGAAGCTGGAAGATCCAGACCCTGGTGAGCAAGTTGGATGAATAAGATTTGGATGTTTCTGAGACCCTGAGGGCTCTTAGGGACTGAGTTGGTGGTGTGGGTTGTGGGGTAGCCATTCACAGAATTAGATAAAACTGGATAAGAGCTTAGGCGGCTGAGAGCATGGCTGGGCCGTGGGAGACCACCAGTGAATACTAGGTGCTTTATTTCAGAGGAAGGAACTGACAAAACCACCTAAGCATCAAATTTCTCCACGTACCCTAGAGGTTTTTTTTTTTTTTGCGTTGCGTTTTCATTTTAGAATCAGCTGTTTCTTGTGAGTCAGCTGTCCCTGTAAGTCCACTCACTCAGATCCTTTCCTCCTGCTTTCTCTTTTTCCCAGGTGTCCAGTCAGCTGCTGTGAACGTCATCTGCGAGCTGGCCCGGCGCAACCCAAAAAACTACCTTTCCCTCGCTCCGCTCTTTTTTAAGCTGATGACATCATCCACCAACAACTGGGTCCTCATTAAAATTATAAAATTGGCAAGTATTAACAGGCGCTAGTGAAGAGCATCTTCTTCATTAGCAGTGTGAGAGGGAAAAAAAACAGAAGCGCTATTGTCACTTAAGAGGTGGGAGCAGCTGATGCAAATGGAAAGGAAGGAAGAACGGCAGACAGTCTGCATAATTGCCCTGGGGAGAAAATGGTGCCTGATTCTCAGCTTGTGACTAGTTCATATCTTCCTAGGGGGAAGGTGTGAGGTGTACATAGAAGTGTGCGGAAGTGGGTTGTCTTTCCTGTGACATTTAAAATCCTATGGTTGGAAGAGGCCTCATGGGCCATGGAGTCCAACCCTTCTGTGCAATGAAAGATCTCCACCTAGAGCAGGTAGCTGTCCAGACACCATTTTTGGAATTATTCAAGAAAGGAGATGCTACTGCCTTTCTGGTCAATTGGTTTTGTTGCCAAATCACTTTTACTGTTCTTCTAATGGCCAATACAGTCTTGTAACTTCAAACCATTAGAGCTGGTCCTGCCCTCTGGAGCAGCAAAGAACAACCCTGACTCCTCCTCCTCTTTGTAAAGGCCTTTAGGTGTTTAATGAGTGTGCTCTTGCCACCTCTCATTCTCCTCTTCGCCAAACTGAACATGCCTGGTTCCATCAACCTTCCTGTGTATGTTTTTATTCTCCATACCTCTTCCCACCCTTTTGCACTGAGTGGGATGTTGGATTCATTGGCCTAGCAGGGTCCCTTCCAGCTGTTCAGGTCTGTAAGTTTAATCCCCTTTTAAAGCCATCCAAAATGGGACACACTGTGTTCGTGCCACTGTGATTAGTGTTTTCCTGATCCTTCATGGAATGCAGGGGCAATCACTAACCTTGTCTTTTCTTTGTCCCACAGTTTGGTGCTCTCACTCCACTGGAACCCAGGCTGGGCAAGAAGCTGATCGAACCCTTGACCAACCTCATACACAGGTAGGGATTGATTCTTGGTTGGCAAGACTCGCTGCCTTGTGGGGAGCGGGGAACTGTGTACATTTTTCCTGCATTTCAACGCTAACATCAAATTAGCCTGTATTCCTAATCAGCAAAGATTTCTTGTGTTTCAGCAAGGTAGTCATTGTATTCTTGGTTCTTGAGCCAACTTCTCTGTGGGTTTTTCAGAGCCTGGTTCAGTTGCCATGAGTACCTTGGGAGACCTTTTTTAAAAGGTGTCCCCAAAGATAGTGCTTTGTTTACAAAGGGCAGTGTCCCCTTCTTAAGGACAGTAGACTACACAGAGCAGAGAGAAGCATCCACTTAATCTTCCTTTCTTTCCCAAACAGCCAGCGTGCCCTCTTCCAATTACCTAAAGAAGGTAGAGTCCCCACCCAAGATAAAAAATTAGTCTTCTCCCAAGAAATGCAGCAAAGTGGACAGTATGTATACTTCATCCCTCCCACCACCACCACCCCAGTCTCCTTCCTGCCGTTCTCACCCTGCTCCTGCCCTGCCTTAGTCGGCTAGATGTTGGGGCTTCTAGTGGAGAAACTTGTGGGGTTTCCCCAGTTGACACAAACCGTAAATCCCCTGAATTGGTGTTAACATGATGCCTGGCATTTGGAGTCAGCCAGCTCTTGCTGCCTCGGCACATGGGACAGCAATGATGTTCTAGACTTTGAAGGGTACAAAATGTGTCAGATACAATGGTGCTAAGGTGGGGGTCTTAACTTCACACAGCTCTTAACTGCTGTGTATTGAAAGGTCTTGTAAGGTAGCTTTGCTGGAGGTATGTCTAAGTTTGTCTTTATATACGTATTGAAAAAAGAAGTCCTAGCTGGTACAGACATGTTTGTCTATGGTTAGCACTGGGGTGTAGTTATAGGGGGGCAAAATTAGGGTGTTGTCCCTAAATAAGCGTTCTGTCCCCCTCTGTGAAATTTTCCTTCAGTCCCCAGATACACCCCCAGTTAGCACTAGTGATGAACTTACCCTGGCTAAACCTCCCAAAGTTTGCTGCATTTCCATCCTACATTGGAGGCGATGCAACATTTCCAAGGCCATAAGTTACAAAAGGGAAAGAAAAGATGGGGAAGGAAGAGGAAGAGATGCAAGTTCAGTGACTTAAAGCCATTAACATGATATCCTACTGGGAGAGAGGGGGACATTGTCCATCTTAGGGTTTCCTCACCGCTGTTCAGGCAATAAAATATTGGGGACAGAGTCCTGGGGAAGAAATGGTAGGTGTGTGCCTTCTGCTTGTATCCCATGGTGCTTTGGTACTGACAAATAGGCAAGTTGCGTGAGTGTTTGACTGGCACTTCTGGTTTCCCGTTGAACATGGCCAGCCTGGGTGGTGACCCGTGCCAGCTAGAGTGGGTCCTCCCCCCATCCGCATCACGGTCTCACCTCCCTCAGTGGCAGCCTTCAGACTGGAACCAGAAGGGAAGGGCTGTGTGTGGCTTTAGTCCTTCCTCCTTTGCTTTATGGAATTGTGTTGTGGCTCATCATTCCTTTGTGTTCCTTTACCTCTCTTGCGGTTTTTGGAGGCACTGGCTGTGTGCTACGCTAGCCCGTGGTATATCTTGGCAAATCAACTTCACTGGAAATAGCAAGTGTTGAACACTCTCCCACCTGGTATTCAGCATTTTTGTCATGACCTGAGAAGGCAACCAGGGTGGATTCATTTGACTTAGCCTCTGCTCCACCCTGTTGCCTTGGATTGCAATGTCCATCATGTCCGAGCAAGGACTCAGAGCCAGCGTCCGACATGCCAGTGACTATGTACCACTGTCTATTTCTCTAAAAGATTTCTCCAGGAGAGGTTTGCCGTTGCTTTCCTCTGAGGAGAAGAGCAGACAACTTCCTCACGATCACACTGTGGGTTTTTGAGGCTGAGTTGGGATTTGAACCCTGGTTTTCCAGCATCCTAATTTAAGGAAACCACCACACCTGGTAGACAGTCTTTAGACCTCCCTTCAGTACACCATTCCTTTGAAGATATTTAAATTGGTTTTTTTTTTTAAATTTACAGAAACAAACGTAACCAAAAAACACTGCATTTCAGATTTAGTACAATGAGGTGTGTTTGAATTCCCTGACTAACTAAGAAATTTCTAGCTTACATGGCAGCAAGTATAATAGAATATCTTTCTAAAACTCAACACATGAGGAAGGGGGAGAGAGAGAAGACTGGCATTTTCATTTGCCTAACTAATAAACTTGTAAATGACTCCAATTTTTGTGTTTATAACTGTTGGCAACAGAAGCCAAGTACATTTTCTCCTTGGTTCCTTCTGTTACATAGACCTTCCATCTCAGTTTGCATGTTAATATCAATCTTTAGCTAAGGAAGCTTGAGTGCAATCTTGTTTCGTGGTCTCTGCAGTGACACAGGGATGAGGCCTGTGCTTGCACAAAGCCAGCATGAGAAACCACTAGCAGTTTAACTAGGGAACTGGCATTGAGCCCTTCCTCCTAGAAATGGGAGGCACCATGCCTCCAGATTCTGAGTGGAAACTTCTCTGCTCTGTTCCCACTTTTTTCCAAAATATACTTATCCTGTTAGAAAAATTACAAAATGGAATGTTACCCTCAGGATAGAGTCTAATTAGTTCAGCCTGGTCATAAACTTGTGGCAAGGGGGCTCTTTATAGAAATGACTTCTGGACTCCATAGTTTGTGAAAATGCTCCAAAACATTGAAAGGCTTATGAAACACCATCAGTTTGGCTAATAAAATTCCCTCCACCTTTCTTGTATCAAAGATACCTCTGTACGTTTTCAGTTAACAGGCATAATCTAATCTAGCAGCCATCGAAGGACTAAAACATTCTGTTCTTTAGAACGGGTCTGCTCTAATGGGACTTACATAGAATTGAGTCCTAAATCTTGTATAAATCTAAGATTAAAAAAGAGGACCTCTGGATACATTAAGGCAATGTTGTGTAGGCAGTTTCCTGTATATTTTCACTCTACAAGGCATTCTGTCTGGGAAAAAAATCTTCTCAGGTCCCTTTGAATTGCTGCATGATTTGTTCCTGTAGCATCACATTGCCCAATAAGTGGATGGCCAAAATTGGAAATCCTGGTAGGAAGTAGATTTTTAGCCCTAATTCATGCTAGCATTGAGCCGTGGCTGATATGGACCATGATTTGAGGATCCAGCTCTTCTTGTAGAGGTGAATGCGTTTGTTCCTGAGCAGCAATTCTAGTCTAGCAGATTGGTGTTTATGCTCAGGTTTCATTTTAAACCAGTTTCCACAGGAATAGCCCTATGAGTCTGTTAGAGCAAAGAATTCCACTTGCAACAGATGAAATGGACGTGTGTTTAACAAAACCTTTAAGATGTCACAGTGCTCATCATTTTAAACCAAATTGTTTTACAAATCATGCCCCAAAACGAATTTTTTAAAACAAAAAACGATGTCTTTATCCACCCTGAAGTAAACCTAGTTCAAAGAATTAACATTTTTGAAATGTTGGCTGTCTGCACTACTTCAGCTGTCACATAAAGCAACCATTCTGTCTTTTCCCCCCCAGCACTTCAGCCATGTCACTTCTCTACGAGTGTGTGAACACGGTGATCGCAGGTAAGAGAAGAAATTCCCATTTATTTTCTTCTGATTTACATGTCAGATCTTTGGGGAAAAGTGACCACAGACTGAACACTTGCCTTCTTGTGCCTTTTTCAGTTTTGATTTCTCTCTCCTCGGGAATGCCCAACCACAGTGCCAGCATCCAGGTAAGTTGCTTTTGTTTTGGGCCCATCTTTAATGCGTGCCTTATTTTGTGCCTTGCTTTGATTGCAAATCAGAGCCCCACCTTGCTGCCCTCCATTTGGAGACACAGTGCGGGCTAATTGGTTGTTATGTCAAGATGGCCTTTCTTTTTAAGGACTTGAAAGTTTGCAAATATTCTTTGCATCCATACCCCGTAGGCCTGTTAGATCATGTCCAGCCATGGGTCCCTTTTACACTACATAAATTATAGGACTTTAATCCCACTTTATCTGCCAAGTTAACAAGTCCTGGGATTTGTTGTGTGGTGAGTTATTTAGAATTCTCAGCTAGAGAGCATTAGTGCCTCCCCAAACTACACATCCCAGGGTTCTGTAGAATGGAGCCATGGCAATTGAAGGGTAATCATAGAGCTGTAATATACAGTGTGGAGGAATCTCAGGAATGGGGATTCAGCTAGAATGCTTTATTTTCCTGCATTGTTTATTCTTAAACTGCTTTTTGAAAGCTGGGACCCTTCCACATGATAGAGTGACAGTGCTGTGATTCCACTTGAACTGCCATGGCGACATTTCATGGAATCCTGGGATCTGTCATGGTGGGGGGGGGGTGGCATTTAGAATTCTCAACCTGAGAGCTCTAATGCTTCCCCAGACTACAAATCCAATGTTTCCTTAGGATGTAGCCATGATAATTTGAGTGGAATCATGTTGTGTGAAAAACACCCTGTTCTCAAGACATATTCCTTCCAGTATCTGGTGGTTAAAAGCATAGCATTGTCATGTTGTTGCTGTTGTTGTTGTTTTCCCCGAGCAATGTTGGTTTGTAGAAGCTCAGACCAGATATTTCCATTTATTACGCTGGTGACTTTTTAGGAGCTGTAGTAGTTTGGACCCCTGCTGCTAGCAGGGCTGGGGGCCTGTCGCTAGATTCTTGAAGGCTTTTTAAATGGGCAGGGGGATCAGAGCAACCCTCTCTTCTCTTGCGAAGAATGCTAATGGTCTCTGTTCTTCCCACAGCTCTGTGTTCAGAAGCTGAGGATACTGATAGAAGATTCAGACCAGAACTGTAAGTACAGGAGCTCTTGTCATCCCTTGCTGACTGTAGCCCAGTCCCTGTGGGCTTGGTGATGACCTCTTGCTCTTCAGAAATGAAAAGGTAGCCATGCATTGTGTAACTGTTTGAACTTTTTTGTGTGTGTATCCTTCTCTCCCCTGCTCCACAGTGAAGTATTTAGGACTGCTGGCAATGTCCAAAATACTGAAAACCCACCCTAAGTCAGTCCAGTCTCATAAAGACCTCATCCTCCAGTGCTTAGATGACAAAGATGAGTCCATCCGTCTCCGAGCCTTGGACCTCCTCTATGGAATGGTATGTTTGCTGTGATGTTTAGCTCATAGTTCGCAAGAGTAGAAATGTTTTAGAAATGAACTTGATGAAAAATGCTAAAAACCGTAGGGAGGTGAAATGAAAGAGCTGTGTAGCAAGAGTATGATACAATGGCGTGAATATTGGGCTAGGGCTCTGGGAGTTTGGGGTTCAGATCCCTGCTCAGCCCTGCAAACCCACTGATTGGTTGTGGGCATGTCACATTCTCTTAGCCTGAGAGGAAGGCCGTGGCAAACCACCTCTGAACCAGTCTTGCAAACTTGAAAACTTTACATCTTGAAACAGCAGTTGGGTGACCATGTCTCAGCAATGCATTAACTGTGTATTTCTGCATGTCAGTAAGCAGGACCAAATGGCCCTCATGGTCTCTTTTGGTTCTGTGATTCACTGTAGAGCTGATGACAGATTTGCTTTATGCCAGGTATTGCCTTTCATGTGTGTTGCAGACCAGCAAACTCTTGTCTGTGTGTATGTGTGTCCCTTCTTTCACCCATGTACTGCAGGTCTCCAAGAAGAACTTGATGGAAATTGTAAAGAAGCTGATGATCCATGTGGACAAAGCAGAAGGGACAACCTACAGGGATGAGCTGCTGACCAAAATCATTGATATATGTAGCCAGTCCAACTACCAGTACATCACAAACTTTGAATGGTCAGTTCTTTCTTGGTCTAGAATGGTGGTTCTCAACAGATACAGTTGGATTTCAAATCTCAGAAGCTCTTGCCAGTGTGGCCAGTTGTCTGGGATTCTGGGAGTTGTAGTCCAAAACATCCACAGCTGTAGACTGTGGACCCCTGATTTAGGGTATTTATATTCTTCTTAACATTCCTGAGAAACTTTCAGAGCAGCTTGTAAAATACTTTTGGAAATAGAATCTCACTTAAATTGGGTACTCTCCATGGGGCCCTTGCATCAAAAGAGAACTGGCAGCTTGATGTGCTTAGAACTGCTTCTGCTGTGGTGCACATATGTTGCTGTGGCAGCCGTTGGTCCAGGGATTATGAGCTAAGGAGGAGCCCAGTGGGCAGAATGACCAAGAAAACAGGGAGGCAGAAGATGTCACCTCCACAGGCAGTTCTGCACTGGAGGGGAATGTCAGGAAGGGAAGGCAAGACGGGGGAAGTGGATGAAAGCAGAAGGCAAGCTGGGGAAGAGAATGAGCACAGAAGTGTGCAAGAAAGAGAAAGAGCCGTTTTCTCAGTCGGGTGGACTCAGCAAATGCTCTGAACCAGTCGGAAAGATCAGGATGTAAACCAAAATAATTGTGGGGCAGATGCAGATGGAATGCAAGCCTGCTAGAAACAAGAAGTCCCCTCTGTCTTTTCTGCTTGCACGAGGACGCCCATTCTTTCCCTTCTCACCTGCCCCAGGTACATCAGCATCCTGGTGGAACTGACGCGGCTGGAGGGCACCCGGCACGGCCACCTCATCGCCTCCCAGATGCTGGACGTGGCCATCCGGGTGAAGGCCATCCGCAAGTTCGCTGTATCGCAAATGGCCATGCTGCTGGACAACGCTCACCTTCTGGCCAGCAACACACAGCGGAACGGGATCTGCGAGGTGCTGTACGCCGCTGCCTGGATATGCGGGGAGTTCTCAGAGTAAGTGCCGTGGGGTTTGGACAGGGTCTGAAATCTGTGGTTCCCTCTGGAAATCAAGTGGATGGTTGTAACATATTTGGGGTTGAACCTAATGCTGAACTTCCTCCTCCAGACACCTTGAGGAGCCCCAGCAGACCCTCGAGGCTATGCTGCGACCGAAAGTGACCACACTTCCTGGCCACATCCAAGCTGTTTACGTCCAAAACATGGTGAAGCTGTACGCCTGCATCCTGCAGCAGAAAGAACAGGCTGGGGAGAAGGAGGCGGCCCAGGAGGCCACCCAGATGATGATCGACCGCCTGCCTCAGTTTGTGCAGAGTGCGGACCTTGAAGTCCAGGAGAGAGTAAGCATGGGCCCTTCCCCTTGTGGGCCGAAATGGTCTTTCGGCATCAGTGTTTGCCACCCTCTTCACAGTCTCTTGTTGAAACGCCTTATTTATGTATATCATTTTTACCCTGTCCTTGTTTGTCTTAAGTGTTTATACCCCATTCTTCAGTTAAAAGGCTCCTGGAGCAGCTTACAAACTATTAGTTTGACAGTTCCCTGCCCTCAGGTTTACAATCTAACACACAAGGAAAAGGGGATGGTAGTGGGAGAGGGGATCAGGTCCCGCAGATACTGGCTGCTCTTCTCGCAGTCAGAGGCCACAGCAGTGGCAGATTGCATGGAGGAAGGGCCTCTCACCAGCTGCTATTACTGAGGCACAGTGGCACCATACCTGCCTGCTGTTCTTTTTCTCGGAGGCCACAGCAGGGTTGAAAGAGTGGGGTGCTCTTTGTTCCACAGGCTTCCTGCATCCTTCAACTCATGAAGTACATCCACAAGCTTCAGATCAAAGAGGTGCCTGTGGCCGAGGAAGTGATGGCCTTGTTTGCTGGGGAGCTGAACCCTGTGGCCCCCAAAGCCCAGAAGAAGGTTCCTGTTCCGGAAGGGTAAGGTGCATGACAGGAGGGGGTGCCCTGGCAATTTCTGGATTGTGATAGCTGAATGCAAACAGTAGCCATGGTGTGCAGGCTGAAACAAAAGCTCTCTCTCTCTCTTCACAGCTTGGACCTCGATACCTGGATCAATGAGCCCCCCTCAGAGAGTGAGTCCGAGGATGAGAAACCCAGGACAATCTTCCACGATGAGGACCAGAAGCACACGAGGCACCGTCAGCCTGAGATGGATGAGGAGGAGCTGGCTCGGGTGAGCTGGCTGGGGAGGGCCAGATCTAGGAAGTCCCAGACTTACTGAAGACTGCTGGTTGAGAGGTGGTTGAGACCATCGTCCTGGTTGCATCTTGCTCAGCTCCTGTTTGCTGCTGCTTGACTCCCTGTCCTGGCACCGTGGCAGGTTTAAGATCTCTGTTTCTCGTGAAACCGGTAGCATTCCACTCACTGTAATGTTTTTCTCCTTTCTCTCTTTAAAGCGCCGAGAAGTCCGGAAACAGGAGCAAGCAAACAATCCATTTTACATTAAAAGTTCTCCTTCCCCACAGAAGGTGAGAATCTTGACATTTTCTCTAGACTGGAATCCACAAACCTTGGAAGAACCATTGCACTGGCCTTCTGGGTTCTTGAGCCCTTTTTAGTTCAGGATAGCAAGTGGTGTCCTCTGAGAATGAATCCAGCCCTGTTGGCTTCTCTGGATGGCTTCAACCCTCTTCCCAGAGATGTAACTACAGGATGAAAGGTGAAATGAGGGCATTTCCCCCACAATAAGAATTATCCCTCCCCATGAAATTTGCTTCGGTCTCTGCACTGTTTTTCTGTTTAGGATTTTTCCCTCTCCTGTCAGGCTGCTGTTCTTTGTAAAATTGTACTGTGCCAATGCATAAGCTCTCTTTACCAACCCAACCCTTTTCTCCTTATCCAGCGGTACCAAGACAGTCCTGGCGTCGAACATATCCCTGTGGTTCAGATTGACCTTTCTGTTCCTTTAAAGGTTCCTGGTAAGAAAGTACCATGACTAATAAACCGTTGTCATAGATCCTGTCTGATCTTGGAAGCCAAGTCGGGTTGGTCCCAGTTAATACCTAGATGAGAGATTGACAATTAATGCCAAGTAGCAACTCAGATGATTCCAGAATGACTTATGGAGGAACATCTTATTTGCTTCTTTATTAAAATAGTTTTCTCCTGTTCTTTTTTTTTTTTAATGAGTTCTCAGGGCAGCAAATAGAGAAAGCAATTCTAACAATTTAAACAGTTCCAATTTAAAACCAATTCAAAGGCTTACTGAAAAGCTCAGATAAGTTAAGACAGCTTTAAAAGTGTGAATGAGTTAACAGACTTTCATATACACACTTAGAAGTGAATTAGATCCCTCCCCCCGCTTCATTAAAAACCATATCATGAACCAAGAGGAGCTGGTGTCGGCACCATTTGGAGGGGAGGGAAATCCACAAGAGGGGTGCCCCAGTTTGAAACGACTGTCTGTTGTGCTTTCCTCCTACAAACAAAGTCTGTGGATGGTCCAAAGCATTTGCTAGGAATGTCAGTTGGCTGCAGTGTGATTTCCATAAGCAAAATACTTTCATTCTGGTGAGATTCTGGCCTTTTGGAGTGTGGGACAGAAACCCATTTCTTACAATAAATTAGATTTTTGGTTCACCAGCGCAGCCTTCCTATTTTTTCTGGAGCGGTGGGAGAAGCAGTTTGCCATCAGTGGGAGACAGAGGAGAACCCTTCCAACAGATCTTAGCCAGGCATACATGGGGAGAGGTGGCCATCAAGTATCAAGCCCCCAAGCCTTGCAGGGCTTTGAATGTCATCAGCAGCACCTTGAGTTCAGACTGGAAGCACATTGGGTGCAAAGGATAGCTGTATCTTGCAGGCAAAACTGGCATTTTCTTTGTAACAGTCCTGTTGCACGTCTACCCGCATTGATCTGTCAGCTTCATCAGGTAGCAGTTCTTCTGTGCGAAGCTGCTGATGGCACATGGCTCAGCACCCCCTTCTCAAAGCCCCCATCATCCCTTCCACAGGCCTTCCAGTATCCGACCAGTATATCAAACTGGAGGAGGAACGACGGCACCAGCAGAAGCTGGAGAAGGAAAAGAAGAAAAAGAAGCAGAAGAAAGAGAAGGAGAAGCGGGGCAAGAGCCGGCGGCACCCCTCCCTGCACACGGAGAGCGACGAAGACATTGCGCCCGCCCAGCACGTGGACATCATCACAGAGGAGATGCCGGAGGTGAGCCTCGCCAAATAGGGATGGGGAGGGAAAATTTCCAGGAAGTGTTCCATAGCTCTAAATAATGTTAGCTGATTTAAAAACATCTGGTTTAAGTTTTATGTTCAAACACATTCAGAGCTTTCCTATGGAAATTATCTTTTGTTATCAGTTTGGATTGCGAGAGCCAGCACGTATAATGATTCGAGTGCTGGACTATGAACCGAGAGGCCAGGGTTTGAGTCCCTCGTCGGCCATGGAAACCCACTGGGTGATCTTTGGCAAGTCAAACTCTCAACCTCTGAGGGAGGCAAAGGCAAACCCACTCTGCACAAATCTTGCCTGGAAGACCCCGTGATAGGTTCACTTCATTGAAAAATATATCGTTGGAAAAATTTCAGGTTTACGTCTCTGCCATGGTTTGGTGACCCATCCCTCACAGAATAGGTTAGCGCGTGGAAAGGGTGTCTGCCAGTTTGTCATAGAAATCTGGAAATGGAACCCAACTTCATTGTAAAATCGTCCTCTGCAGGTATTTAGACAGGGATTAACCATTGGCCTTGTCTGCCCTTGCAGAGGTTGCTGATTAGATGTTCAAAGAGTCGAAAGAGACAAATTTCATGAACTGTTTTAGGTAAACTTCAGCATGGCTGAAGGATACCATTTTCTCAGCCTCCAGGCAGGCATCCCAGCCCTTCTGGTAACTGATAGCAGTTTCATGCTCTGCAAAAACATATGCTGGGCCTAATCCATGTAACTCATTGAGCCTCAGAGACTGGCTTTAACCAATAGAAATATTCCAAGGAGGAACTGTGGCAGGCAATCATCAGCTGGATTAGAGAACTGGAAACAGAATGAACTGCAGTTGTTCACTAGCATAGTAGGTTTGTCTTCTTCCCTGGGAACAGACTCTTTGACCCAGGCTGTTGTTCTGTCTGCATTTTTTCAGAATGCTCTGCCCAGCGACGAGGATGAGAAAGACCCCAACGACCCCTACAAAGCTCTGGATATAGACCTGGACAAGTAAGTAGAAAATTGGTCATTTGTTCTTGGTTGCAGCTTGCTTTCTTTTCTGGGCAGCCCAAGGAGGGCAGTTGGTGCTCAGCTTCAAGTGAGGAGGACTTGGGCTTTGGGTCTCAAATACTCTTTGTAGGAAAAGAAAGGCTCAGCCTGCTTTGTCCACTTTATATAGTTTCTTGTTAGCATTCATATTGTGGCCTTGAGCCTACTTTCTCTTTATTCTTTTGTTTAAAAAAAAAGTGCAACTGATTTTCAGATGATTGGCCACTCAAAAACTGACCCAAATGTCCCCCCTCCCCGTGTACTGTTTGAGTAACCCTCCAAACTCCCCAAATCCTGCTCTACTCAGTTCCTCAGGGTATCCTCAGGGCCCCTTGCCTTTTCACTTTCTCTTGCGTCTTGCCCTTTCCATTCCCATGTGGCTGTTAGGTTCTTTCATCATGTTATTTTTCCTTTTTCTTCTTATTCTTCTCTCTCTCTCTTTCTCTCTTTCTGTTTATCAAACACAGTCTGGTTTCAGGGAAACCTTCCAGGTAAGACCTCTCTCTAGCAGTGTGGAAGGCTAACTGCTTCTGCCCAATGCTGTAAAACTGCAACATGGCCAAAATCATTGGTTTGCCAAATTGCAGTGTGGAAGGGCTCTGGTTTCCCAAGCAAATCCAGAGAAGTTTCATCACTCGCCTTGCCCATGCGGGCTGCATTTCTCTCTGCGTGGCCCGCATTCTAAAGAATCAAGTTGAAAGCCTCGCAGGTGTTCCTAAAGCAGAAATGTAAAGAAAAATGTTTTTGGACTGACCGGCTTGTTGGGCTTCACAGCGTTTGGCTGCTTCCTTTTGCCCCTCTCTTGCCCCCGAGTGAAATGCAACTCCTCATGCAAAGAGTTATCCCAAGATGGCATCAGCTTGCTGGTTAAATTAGTAGAACTAACAGTCATTTTGAGGCAATATTCCCCTCTCTCCTTCCTTTGCCGTCCTCCTCCTTCCCTTGCAAAGAAGCTCAGGGTGGTGGTGGAAATCTTTTCAAAAAGTTGTTATATTTGGCATTAAAAGCAGCAGAACAGCATGTCTTAAGGAGGAGGACTGGGGCCAGAGTTGATGTGAATGCATGGCGGGTCTGTTCTGCGTAACGGAAATCCCAGAACTATGGGGACGAAAGCAAATGCGGTCCCTGAATTTTCCCAAAGTGTGCAGGGAATCTTGCCCAACTAGGACGAAGTGCTCTTGGAGCAGCGGGCATGTTGAATCTTGATTGGGGGTACCATGAGGGGCAGTTCCGTTTCTAATACTCTGCAGAACATCCATTCATCTGTAGAGCTGCAGCCGATCATCTCAGCTTTCTGGAGAGCAACAGGCTGCAGCAGTTTGCTTTTGCCTGAACCTACTAGGAATTACTCCCCCTGTTGAGTCACTTGAGTGCAAATTGCTTTTTGGACTTGTACTCAGCTTTCAGTGGGGTAAGTAACAAAGGGGAAAAGTGGAAGGAGGAGAGAGAAGCTGGGATGTTTTAAGAGCAGCCAAGATGTGAATAGCAGAGGATTAATCAAGACTCTCTCTGCCAAACTGAGACAGTTGGAGGGTGTCTTGATCCTGAAGAGCTGGATGGATAAAGGATGATCTTCTTAGGAAGATGTTGGTTCTCTAGAACAGCCTAAATTCTGCGCTCTCTTTTTCTCTTCAAAAAGGCCTTTAGCAGACAACGAGAAACTGCCTGTACAGAGGCATAGAAACGCAGAGGACCTCAAGTCGCCGCAAGAAGCAGAAGCACCTCCTGTCGAGAAGAAGAGCAAGAAGCCGAAAAAGAAGGAAAAGAAACACAAAGAAAAAGAAAGGGAGAAAGAAAAGAGGAAAGAACGAGAGAGAAAAACTGAGGAGGAAGACAAAAAGGTAATTTTAGCTTCTTGCAAACCATGGGTTAGGAAAAGGAGAATCCAAACGTGGGTTGCATATTTCCCTAAAGGGATGACATCTCCCACTAGGGTATCAGGGATGGGCAGAGGCTAGATTGGGATCTGCTAATAGATCTCCAACAGGCTGGCAGTGATCACGCAGAGGACTTTCTCATCAGCCGCCCCAGGCCATGAAATGACCTGCTGGAAGAGATTTGATAGCCAAACATGCTGTCTGAATTTTAAAAAATACTACATCTATCTCTTCCAGCAGGCCTACCTGGACAGTTTTAACTATGAATTTTAAACTTATCTATTTTAAGTGGTTGTATGCATTTTTAGTTGTATTGTAATCTGATGTGTTTTTAGTTGTATTTTAAACTATGATGTATCCTACCTTGAGCCTCGGGAGAGGTGGGTAAGAAATAATAATTGTTGTTTAAAGGTATTGAAGCTTTTCAACCTTTTAAAGGTGGCTTGTCATATCATATCAGCCAGCCAGCATGAGGTAGTGGCTTGTATCTGCAGTTGTTAATCCATAATGCTATTTCTGTGGCTCATTCCAGGCTGATAACGTAGACTTCTGGCTTTCTGATGCCCCACCACCGCCAGCTGTGGCTACAGAGCCAAAGGTCAGTCTCCCCACCTTAGAAAGTCTCATATGGGAAGCTTTAAGAAGATTGCTTTTAGAAGGTCACTTTGTTTTGAAACTTTTGTTTGTTCTTCAACATTTTTATTAGGTAGGTAGAAAGCACCATTTGTTGCTTTCCGCCTGGCCATCCCACCCTTTCTTGGGGCCCATTCACTTTGGTCCTTAGGCCTACCTGGGCTGCACCCCTAGGTCTGGGAGGTGTTGCCTCAGTTTCACCTGAATCCTGTGCCAAAGAACCGCTGAGAGAAAGGCAGAAGAAGTAGGCACAGGAGGTAAGCCCCCTGAGGCCATACCTAAGTTGTGAGGCAGACTCTGACATGGACTGTGAAGGAACCAACCTTGGAAGGCTGTGTCCAGGTTTGGGGACCTAGGCCAGTGTGAAACAAAGACCTGGCTGTGATCATGGAGCACTTCTTCTCCAAAGCCACTGCAGAGGAGCTGTTCCCAACTGCTACCCCATAGTCCTGCCCAGTTCTGAGCATTCTGATTTGCTTCTTCCCCAGAGTCCACCAGAAGGGAGCACAGACACAGCTGAGCCCAGGGAGCCAGGGGAAGCCAAGAAGGAAGGAAGAGAGGAGGAGTTGGATGAAGAAGATGAAGGGAAGGTGAGTGGTTGATCACCAAAGATGGGCTGGCCGATCTGCAACAAGGATCCCTAGTGAATGCTTATCTTTTTTGTAACAAAAGCTCCCAGAAGCATTCCACCAGCATGGTCGGTGGCTGCTCTTGCGGAGGATTCTGGAAGTCATAGGGGATTTGGGCAATTGTAGTAAAAATGAATTCCTAAGCTTCAACCCAAGGGAAATGTTGGGGCTATACTGGCTGAGGGGTTCTTAGAGTCCCCCAAAGTAACTTTTCAAAGTTATGGTCCATGCTGCCTATGGAAGTCATAGTCTAAAACAACTTTCCTAAGCTCTAGTCCAGGGGAAGTACAAGTGGCAGCAGTGCCTGCAGGATTCTGGGAGTTGTTGTCCAGAAGAAGTAACTTTTCTGAGCTCTGGTTCAGTTGGGAACGGGCTAGCACATTTTACTACTGATTTGAGCCAGTGACTGATGTGTGGTTTGCCTGTCCTAGTAGAAATCCTCCAAGCACAAGAAGAAGAAACATAAGAAGGAAGAGAAGTCCAAGGAGAAAAGGTCCAAAAAGCATCATGGCGGCGGGGAAGAGCCCCCAGTGGAGTCTGTGCAGAATGGGACGCTGGAGGATGAGCCACTGCCGGTGAGGAGCCACCGCCATGTTGGGGGAGGTGGCCGTGAGGGAACTGTACCTCAGTGTCAGTGGCATCTATAAAAGACACCGTTGGTTCTGCCAAGTGTCTTAATTGGGTGACTTCTTGGTGCAAGGCCTGGGTCTCCAGGAGACAGCTGCTACTGCCTGAGGTTCTTCGACATCTGCTTTCCAGATTGGACTGCCGCTCCCTGCCTTTCTGGCACACACAGGCAGTGGTGAGGACTGCTGGGAGTTGCAGATCAACTGTGCTGGGAAGTCTGCATAATTCCCACCCCCAGCCTGTCATAGAATTGGGAGAGCCCCAAGGGCCATTCAGTACGAGCCCAATCTGCCGTGCAGGAAGACCCACTCAAAGCAGAGATGCTTAAGAAACTCCAGTAAAGGAGGCTCCGCCTCACTCCCGGGCAGAGTATTCCATTGTTGAGCTCCTCCCTTGCCATGAGAAAGTTCTTCCTAGTGTTCAGGTGGAATCTCCTTCCCTGTAGTTTGAAGCAATTGCTGTGTGGCCTATTCTCTTGAGTGGTCGAAAAGAAGGTTGCCCCGTGTTCCATATGACCTCCTTTCAAATATTTAAACATGGCTGTCATGTCATCTCTTAACCTTCTCCAGGATAAACATTTCCTACTTAGCAGTGACTTCTAATTTATACATTTTTTTTCTTTTCCAGCCTATGTCAAGTTACTGCCTTCTTGCTGAAAACGCATACATCAAAATGGTGAGTCTGCTAGTTTGCATGTCGCTGCTTCCCTTCCCCGCTACCTTGAGCACTTTGAACATCTGGCATCTCTAGGACTTTTTCATTGGCAGCAATTTTGTTCTCAGTGGCACAGGGAAGGCCTGGCTTTGTTTTAACTCCCCCAGTGAATGCCTTCCTTTTTCGCAGACGTACGACATTCAGGGCAACCACCAGAACCACAGCCAGGTGTCTGTCTCGGTGATCTTTGAGAACAAGAGCAGCAGTTTCCTTAAGAGCATGGAGCTGAACGTCTTGGACTCGCTCAACACTAAAATGCTCCGGCCAGAAGGCGCCTCCATTCACGATGGAATTCCTGTCCCGTTCCAACTTCCTCCTGGTATGGACGGCAGAGATATCAGGGGTGGGGAAGAATTCTGGTGAAGTTTGAGAAGGACCGGAGGCTGGATAGCCTCCCTTCATAGGAAGTGCTAAAACTGAGTTTTCGTATTCTAGACCAAAGTCCTTCTATCAAAAGATATTCTATCCTACCATTAGAACTTCTTGACACAATTTGACAGTGGAATGTACTGCCTGGAAGGGTGGTGGAATCTCCTTTGGAGGTTTTTAAAGAGAGGGCTTTGATTGTGTCCTCCTGCGTGGCAGAGGATTGGACTGGATGGCCCTTCTGGTCTCTTCCAACTCTATGATTCCAGAATTCTTTGATTTTTTGCAGTGGTTCTCAATTTTGGTGCTCCAGAAGCATTGGACTTCAGCTCCCACAATCCCCAAGTGCAGGCTGGATGGGGTGCTGAGAGGTAATGCCCAAAACTCCTGGAGGACCAAAATTTCAGAAGCACTGATCTGTCAGGTGCCACAAGTCATTCACTTTGGGTGATGTGACATCAGCACATCACAGATATGGGCCTCAGGTTCCCTAACCCTGCGTTAAAGCCATCTTAGTGGGCAGGGCATCACCCAGCTTTGTGTATCTGTATTAGGCCTGGTCTAAACTTTCAAAGGAGGAGACAAGTTTTCAGGGTTTTTGCAGAGCCAAATCGAAAACAAAAAGCCCTCTATTTTTAGATTTGGGTGGTCTATTTGACCCCCAAAGGGCTGGAGAAGCAGAAAAATGCCCCATTGCCCACCCTGCTGTATCCATTTTAATTTTTAGTTAATTAACTGACTTTATAACTTAGCAGTGAACTGCTCCAGGTCATGTTGCCCATTTTTAACGGAAGAGCAAGTTAAATCTCTTAAATTGATGCATGAAAATTCGAGAAGGAAAAATTAATTTTGTTCTAAAAAAGAAGAGAATTCCTAATTCCACCCCCTTCTTTCAATTTAGGAGTCTCAAATGAAGCCCAGTTTGTCTTCACCCTGCAGAGTATTGTCATGGCGCAGAAACTGAAAGGAACCCTCGCGTTCATAGTCAAAGTAAGGGCTCCTTTCTCTCAGGTTGAAATGAATCCCTCTTGGACTCTTCCTATATCCTTGACTGATGGGTGGGGAAGGTTGTTAAGCCTCAAGAATTGAAATCTCTGAGAAATAAAGCATCCCAGATTAAATCTGAGTGAGTTGCTCTTTCAGCCTACCCAGACAGAGTGCATTTCACATTAAGAGGATGCTAGTAAGCTACACTGAAGGCCTCGCTGGTGCAATATTCTCTTCTGCAGTGGCCAGCGAAACGCCTTTTACTAGTAGATAAGTTTATCTACTGTAGATTGGAAAAGAATCAATCTTATCCCCTATATATAAATCTACTGTAGATAGCTCAATATTTATTTACTATAGTTAGATCAATAAATATGTCTTGAGACAGGTGTGTTTCCCACCATAGTGAAATTCAGGCATTTTCCCGAGAGCTGTAGGGGAGAGCTTGGTCCCTTTGCCTCTCCCTTGCTGCTCCTTCCCCCATGGGCTGATGGCAGAGGGTTAGTGCCGAGTTGTTTCGACCCCACAGCCTTGCTGGCTTGTTGGGCTGGCGTTCGTCCACACCGTCACTCACCACCCCTTCCCTGTCTCTTCCAGGACGAGGAGGGTTCCACGCACGACAAGCTTGATTTCAAGCTGCATTTCAGTTGCGCCTCATACCTTATCACGACGCCCTGTTACAGGTAAGCAGCTTCTGGCAAAAGCTGCACAGGTCTCTCCAGTGCAGGGAAAAACATGGGTGCCAGCTGGTAGCACAATTAGCCTCACCATAATAACAAATATTTCTGCTGCTATTGTTTCTTACCCATCTCTCTCTGTGGATCAGGGTGGGGAGCAACAACAAGTTAAACATGTAACATGGTTAAAAAGGCATATAAAACTGTTAAAAGAACATATAGAATTGATGTGTATTAAACACACTCAGTACAAACTTTAAAAGTTCATTATCAGCTGGATAAGCCTGCTGAAAAAGATACATGGAGAGTGAATTGAGCTGTTGAATCTTGAGAAGAAAAAGACCCCTTTGCGGGTGGCCACAGCATAGATTAAAACAGAAGTACACAGCTGACAAAGGGCAAGGAAATAAACTGCAAGAAGCCCTCACCTTTTAATGCTCCCATTATCTGACCACTGGCTCCTTTGACACTTCCAAATTAAGCACAAGTTCCATTCATTCGGTGGGGCTTCCTGTCTTCCAGCAGTTCTTCTTGCTTATGGAGGCTTGCTTGCGACTTGCAAAGTGAGCTGGGGGGAAGGCATCGAGCCTGCTGAAAGACTTTGCCAGCAGCGTGCGGCCGGTCAGTCCCAAGTGAGCCTTCGTAAGTCCTTCGTGCTCCCTACAATACAGAACCTGGCTTCTGCTTTTCAGCCAATTTCGTTTTCTGACAGTTCTCCAGGCCCTAGCCTGTCAGATAGGTGGGGGAAGCCTGTATCTTTTCTTTCATATAGGGTAGAAAATCTGAGCAAGCAGAAGGGTTCAAAACCTCATCTCAGATGGGAATGAGTAAGAGAAGGTGGAAACTGAGCCTTCCCCATTTCCCAGCATTCCCTGCCATGCTGCCTGGCTACTTCATCCCTGTTTTTCCCCCACAGTGATGCTTTTGCCAAGCTCTTAGAATCAGGGGACTTGCACGCCAACTCCTTTAAAGTGGACGGCATCACCATTCCTTTCCACCACATCTTGGCAAAAATTTGTTTCCACCATCATTTTTCAGGTGAGTTCCTGCTGTGTCAGGGCATTTGTGTGTGTGTATCTATGTTTTCCTTTCCCTTCCTTCTTCTCCCTCCCTCCCTTCCTTCCTACCTTTTCTTTCCTCATCCTCTCCACTCCTGTTTCATCCTGTCCTTTCCTTTCTTTCTTCCTTTCAAGTGTTTACTTCACGCTTTATGTCCCAACCCCTCAAAGTGGCTTAGAAAAGATTCTGAAAATAAAGTGACAATGAGAATGTAATGCGGTGCCTTGCAGAAAAAAATCCTACCGATCTATGATTTTTTTCCGTATTTTTTGTATTGCAACCTGCAACTAACATGTCTTTGTAACTGGTTTTGTTAATTGCTTAATGTATCTAAGAAACCACTGGGTGTTCATGTGGCTTTTTTCTCCTTCCAGTTGTTGAACGCGTGGGGGACTGTGCGTCCATGTACAGCCGTTCTATCCAGGGCCATCATGTCTGCCTGCTAGTGAAGAAGGTGAGAGGGACAGAGAGAGAAGAGGGTTGCAACAGGGTGGGGGAGATGGGTGATTGTGGTGGCATTGACATGAGTCTATGCTAGTTAGTAGGCCTTCTCTTAAGGAGAGAGAACAACTGAGCAAGTTCCTGACGCAGATCACCGGTTCTCCAACTTTGAGTGGTTCTCAGGCCAGGAGCTACTGATTCCAGATGTTTGGGACTTTAGCTCCAGAAGTGCTCGCCATTGACTGTGCTGGCTGGGACTTTGATGAGGCTGCAGTCTAGAACATCTGGAGGACAAAAGATGGAGAAAACTCTGTAAGAGATCATCCTCCCCCCAGCAAAGAGTGAAATCACCCCCAGGTTTTCCAACAGCCAGTGGTAGGAATCTTGGCAGGAATCTCCTGTGCTGCTGCGTGAGGAAGTGGGGCAAGGAGACTTGGGTCTTGCAGGGGATGTTTTATTATATTTCTTAGGGGAGAGGATGGTAACTCCTACATCACCGAGCCAATGACTTGGCTCCAGGTTTTGGCTGGCTTTCGAGGAACTCTCCAAGGTGCTGAACCTTTTGGGACTGGAGTTCAGCACCTTAGAGAACTCCTTTAAAGCCTGTTTAAAATCTGGAGTGGATTTGCTGCTTCACTGACATGGGAACCACAAACAACCACTCTTATGAATAGCCAGAAGGTAAAACCTTAATTCTTCCACTTGCACCTTGATCCTTATGGATGTAGGACCAAAGACATGGAACCTTGGGCCCTCCAGATATTTTGGACTGCCAACTCTCACAGTTCTTTGGCCGTGTGGCCTAGGGCTTCTGCAAGTTGATGTCCAAAACATCAGGAGAGCTTGAAATTTCCTTCCCTGATGTGGGCTGGTTTTTTTGTCCTTCTTCTCTTCCTTCCGCATCTCCTGAGCTTGCCTAACTCTCTCCCCACTCTTTAAGGGAGAGAATTCAGTGTCCATCGATGGGAAATGTGACGATTCAACCTTGTTGGGAAACCTGCTCTCTGAACTCAAGGAAACCTTATCGAAGTGCTGAGCCTTCCTGGGGGAAAGAACCCCCAGTGTGATCCCACCTGTTCCCCTACCCTCTGCAAGAGGAGCACCGTTTGGTTCAAAAGACTGACTCCCCCCTGCTCAGCTGAGCATTAGATTTGTCTCCTTTTCTCCTTCCATCTGCATGTATGCTCTCCCAGGGCACATGTTCTGTTTATGTTTTTTTTTGTTTTCACCCCAGCTCTGGCTCTCACATTGGGGGGGTGTTCTCCCCATTTTTGTCCATTACAGTTTACACATCCTTTTAAAAAAGTGGTACTCTCCCTTCCCCTTGGCGGTGACCATTTGGCATGGACCGTTTCCTGGAAGGACCTCTGTCAGTATTCCCGGTGGTGGGAGGGAGATGCTGAAGAAATCACCACATCCCTGTTGGATTGTAGTTCGCTTGCAGGGGAACTGGAAGCAGCGGCTGTAGTCAGCTTTCCTGTGGTGACCAACTTGCTTTGACCTGTAAATCTGCTGTGTTCAAGCTGCGGTTGATCAGGATTCTTCTCCCGCATAACCAGCCCAAGCCGTCTTCTCCCTCCTTCTGGACCCCTGCTTTCCACCCCAAAGCTCTTAATCTTCCAGTTCATCTTCTGCTGCCCCCTCCCCAAACAAAACTGATCAAAACCCCTCACCCCCTGCAGTGGAAGGAACTCCGCTGGGGTCTTTTGTGAAATCCACCAAAATACATCACATTCCCGAAGCTATCGAATGTAGCAAAAAGAACTGGAAATCCAAAGGCTTTATGTGTGAGTGCGTGCTTTTGGTTTGATTTCACCTCTGTATTTTTTCCCCCTCTTTTCTCCGTTACTTGGATCACTGTGTTAGGTTGGCCAATCCTAGGGTAGAGGGAATCTCATCCAACACTCCTTTGATGTCCTTGATTAGTGTCTTTGATTATTCTCCTCCAAAGAGCTAACTCATCTGCCGCCCTGTCCTCTTATTGTGCCTCCAGCCTTGTGCTCTGGAGAGGCCACGATGTTGAAAACCAGCATCGCGGCATCGAACCAAATAGGCAGACTCAAATTTGGAGACTGCTTTGCCTTTTGGGAAAATCTGCTCGATTCTTTGCTAGACATTAGATTCCCTCCCTTTCTCCACTCCCATCTTTGTAGTTTCTGTTTCCACAGATTCCTTCCCTCCACAAGATTGGGAGCGATCCTGATTATTTATTTGGACATTCCTACACATCAGCACCTAGCTGTTTTTATTTAAAAAAATGGCTTTCCATTGCTGGACATCACTATGAACACTAGATTGTCTCTCGATTCTAAAACCCTAAATTCAGGGAGGAAGCAGAGAAAGTTTGAGACCCTGGCTTGCTCTGATGTTGTCTTTGAAGACACTCGGTGCCTCTGTAATTCTTCTTTGTGATTAGGAGTGTGCTCTTTTTTATTTTCTTTCTTTTTTCCTTCCGAACACCTGCAGTTGTGTGTGTCTTTTGAGCTGTGTTTGCTCTGGTGGAACTTGATTTATCAAGACAAATCTGGGGACTTGTCCCTTCTATTGAAGCAGATCTCGTAGTTCAATAAAACGGTGGGAATTGGGGTTGGGGTGGGTTATTGGTCAACCTTGTGTGGATTACTCCAGGATGGTGTTTCTGGAAGGAAGAGAATCTGCGCCTATTCAAACTCCTCTTAAAGGGCAAATGTTCCTTGAAATTAGTGGATTTGAAATAAATAAATATATATATCTAAATATATATATATATATATTCCTGGATGATAACTTGCCACTTTAGCATGTAGACTCTGTCCTCTTACAGAACCCTGTGCGGTGATTCTAGAACCTTTCGGAAATGATATGTACGATACGTTACGTTTAAAAAAAAACAACTTATTTGCTATCAACATTCCCCTGAAAAGAGGAGGGGAAAAAAAACCACATACCATGAAGCTGCTGTAACAATTTTTTTTTTTTGTGTCAAGATGATCCAATAAAATTTCAAAACTAGTTGAGTTTGGAAGATTATTATCACTGGTTTGAAAACGTCCTGTGCAGTTGATGGTGAGTGCTAAGATACCAGCTGTTGCCATCTTACCTTGGTGTTACCTTTCCATAGGGCTGAGATTGTGTGCTCCAGCTGAGAGCCAGTGTGGCATAGGACTCTGGGAGACCAGGGTTCTAATCCCCGCATGGCTGTGGAAAGATAGAGTGACCTTGGACTAGTCCCATGTGCTCATCCTGAGAGGGAGGCAATGGCTGACCTTCTCTGAACAAAACATGCCAAGAAAATCCCATGATGGGGATTCCTCTGGGTCGCCACAAGTTGGAAGTGACCTGAAGACACACAGTAACAGTGTGAGGCAACTGCTGCTGGTAAGGGCAGACAGGCTTTTGCTAAGGAGCCAAGTAGGAATGGATGTGACCCTGTTGGAAGATCTCCAACAAATAAAGCCTTTTTGCTTGGAAAATCCTATGAAGAGACAACCCAAAAGGTAGTGAGACAGAGTGCTGGGAGATGAGGCTCCCTGGCTGAAAGGCGCTGAACCAACTACTGAAGAAGAGCAGAGAAGGAACCATATGTCTGGACTCGAGCAGCAACTGGACTCCACCCAGTCTGGACCCGTGACTGGACTTGACCCAAAAGAACGTTCAGCTGCTGATTGCTGAGAGGTGAAAGGCAAGTCCAAAGCTGGACAATATGATGTAACAGGATTGAGTCAATCTAGGAAGCCATGGTTGCCCTGAGTTTTCGGGACCCAAGCTGGGCAGCTGATAACCAGCAGGAGTGTCATTCATAGGGTTGCCGCAATTCCAAGTTGTCTTGACAGCACATAGGAAGAAAACAAATTGCCATCTCCTTCCCTCAGCACTGATTTCTCCCCCGTCCTTCAAGAGGGGTTAGTCATTAACATCAGTCCTGATAGAAGCCAGGATTTGCTCTCAACCAGGCCTTCAAGCAGGTTAACATTCTCAGCTAGGGGGGTAACGATGGCAAAAATCATAACCCACCATTAATGTAGGCACAGAAGGTAAGTTTGTAAATGGCCATAATTCCAAAAAGATGCCTAAATTTGGAGTATGTGTTGAAATCCCTGGTGCTAAAGGCGTTTCAGAATAAGACTGGTTGGGGAACAGTCCCTTGAATACATCATTAGCAAAACTATGGAGGACTTTTAAAATGCAGCGTAGACTGCAAAATGAGGGAACAGAATTAAATGTGCACTTTTGCCTCATGTGTGGGTTGCAGAATTTAGATTCCCCCCTCCTGCCATATGCTCCTTGTCACAAAAAGCCCAGAGTTTGGCTTGAGGCCTTCAGTGAGGCTGGGGTATTTCTAGGAGCAGCGTTTTGAATATGAATACTGTCAGGCCAAGGCAAGTGTGGCAGCTGTTTAGGGGACCAAAATTGAATTATTTTGTGCCCTCATATGCTGCATTGCTTCCCTAGGGGCTGTGAGCCTCTGTGTCACCACATTTTTGGCCCTTGCTGAATCATGCTGTGTCCAGAACAACCATTTTTTTCTCCATCAGGAGTGGTTTGGAAGCTGACTTTTGGGGTCACTTCCTGTTTGGGAAAAGAAATGCCTCTCCTTGGCCTAAAATGGGTGGACAACCATGGAGAGCTGTGTGGGTTGCATTAGCCAACCTCAGAGGCCTTGGAGGGAGCTAAATGTTCTCTAGGGGGTATGAGACAGTTTTGGCTATGTGTTTAGACAGCGACCACATAAATAACACATCTTCTGCACTGTGGGAAAAGTAAAACACGCAACACAACAGCCTTGAAAGCCATGGCAGGCAAAATCATGTTTCTGCTAACATTTCAAAAAGCCTGGCGTAAAGGAGTTGGCACTGGGTGAACCCTTTCCCAGGAGGGCAAGATACTCGCAGACTTTCCAGGGCTGTAAAGAGGGTTTTGGATCCCGCATTCTTCTTCCCCCTTTTCTGACATTGCTGAATTCTCAAAGGACTCAGCGGGCACACTTGGGGATGGGTGAGGGAGTTGAATAACAGAGCGTATGGCTGCCACGTTGGTCACTCGCGTCGTTTGAATTCCGTGTGTCGACTTGACCGCCTTCCTTTTGCAGAACGAAGTCAGCAGCTGGGAGCAAGCAGCTGGAGGGAAGGCGTCTGATCTTGCAGGTCCTTCAGGGCCATCATGTTGAGCCAGTTTTTCGAGAGAGTCTTCCCTATACCTTGCAACGGAGAGCGGAAAACACACACAAAAACAGTTAGCAATCGAATCCCATGGGCTCAAAGGTCAGTCTCGGGGCCTCTCCTGAAACATTTCTACACTTGGGATGAGGTGTTTTTAGAGTAACTGTTGCGTGCCCAGATGGATGCCCAGTGGAGGTTTCTGTTTCGTGTCAGTGAGGTAATAAATCCACTGCAGGTTTTGGCTGGCTTTAAATGAGCTCTCCAAGGTGCTGAATCTGTTTAGAAGAAGGTTCAGGACATTGGAGATTTCCTTTGAAGCCTCCGTTGAAAACAGTGGTGGATTTGATGCCCCCCCCCACATGGGAGGCAATGCTGGTAAAGAGAAATGGACACGTGCTATTTAATCAATGAACAGTGTGTGGTCCCTGCCTGTTTCATGGTCTTTTGCAAGTTACCACTACCCCAAAAATTATCCCCCAGCTTCATGGTGGGAGCCAGCGCTCCATGTTTTGGTCTACTATTCTGGATGAACTTGAGTTTGGACCCCAGAATCCCATGGAAACCTACAACACCCCTAATGAGGTAGAGTCAGCCTGAGGGGAAGAAAGAAAGTGATTAGTTCAATATTTCCCAGCAGGAAGAAACAGCAGAAATTCGAAGGGTCTGTAAATGAGATTGACTGCAGTGTTGGTTTTTCAGAGGGCCCTCCTGGTCTTAATCTTAATTTTGAAGACTTACTTGTAAAATTCAGATTATCTGGGCTGTGGAAAGAAAAAGGGAGGAAGAAAGAGTCAAATTTTAAAAGGGAAAAGGAAAAATTGGGAAATGCTCTCTTTAGATCCATATACAGTAAAAAAAAAAACCAAGCCAGGCCTCCCTAGCTTGTATGTTGGGCTACAAATCCTATCATCCACAGCCAGCATGTCTCTAACCTTAGATGCTCCGTCTATCCAGGTAAGTAAGATGATCATTGGACGAGACAACTCAAGTTTCCTTTCTGCTTACAGCAAGGGTGGGGATCACGTAACACACTAGATCTTGTTGGACTCAAACCCCAGCATTCCTCACTATTGTCTATGCTGACTGGGGCTGCTGGGAGTAGCAGTCCAGTATTTGGAGAGCCACATAATTCCTAGCCCACCTCTCACAGTGATCAGAAGACATCTAACACCACGGCATTGATGTTCTTGAGGCAGATAACTGCCTTTAGCTGCAACTGTAAACCGTTGGTGAAGAAAAGTCGTCTTTAAAAATTATCCAAAGTTAACACTTTGCCTTGCGGCAGGGAATTCTTTAAGCATCCTTCGGGAGCATCCTTCATTCTCTCTCTCGAAAGAGACCCTTTAAAAACCAGTGCTCCAAAACATTCAAATTGGTATCCACCAATATTCAAATATATTTTGAATATTCAACTTTTTTCCTTCCATAATCCTCCCCGTTCCCCCCATCGAACACTCAACACAGACCTCTGAACCAATAGCCCTCGTGGTTCTGTTCTCGCTCGTGGGGCTTACCTTGTGGATGCGCAGTGGCTGGAAGATAAAACAAAAGGACAGCGGGGGGAGACAGAAGAAAGCTATCAGTGATGGATTTGAGTATCCTTTATCCAAAATGCTTGGGACCAGAAGCGTTTCAGATTTTTTTTCTGGTTTTTGAAATGCTTCTGGTCCCTATCTGAAAGTATACCGCCATATATAAGCCTTCCCAAATGTTAAGATTTTCAGAGGAAGGTTTTCTCTCTGTCCTACCACCATTGCAGGCACAGTGGGTGAGGACAGACCCTTCCCAGCCTGTGGAACTCCCTCCCACCAGAGGCAAAGCTGGCTCTCTCAGTTCTCATTTCACCAGCAAGCAAAGACCTTATTTAAACAGGGTCTTTAAATGAGGATGGCAGATGAACATTTATCTTCCATTTTTACATATATTCTAATTTATATCAATTTAAAATGTTCTTTAACTTTTCTGTATATTGTTTCGACGGTATTCTGTTTTAACCGACACTGTAAGCTGTGTTCAGCCCCACATTGGGAGAAAGGCGGGATATATAATCTGGTAGGTTAAATTTAATGAATAGGTATGATTCTAGTTCTAGTTAATTGAATTTATTTCTGCTCGGGCTTCGTTATCTCTTTCCTGGATGGCATGGGATGACAGGATAGGGACTTGAGACGAGACAGACAGTTCCTCCTGGCCAGCACCCCAACTGCAATGCCTTATTCTGTCCGGTAGTCACTAGTCCAGCTATAGAACCTGACGAAAATCTATTGAAAGGAAGGCTTTCTTCCATCCCAGAGCCTATCGTCCTTTACCTTCTCAGCTTCAAATGCTTAGCCCTTAAGAATCAGTTCTGAATGCTCACTGAGTCATGTGAGTCATGAGACATAGTTCCTTTTATTTTGGGACAACCCTCCTCAGTTTTCCCCAGCGACTTTCAAGGAAGTGGGTACATACCTCAATCCAGGGAGCTGCTTTAATCCTACCGCCCACTTTTGTGGCTGCCTGTGGAAATAACGGATAGGTTTTAAAAGGTGACGCTGCATATTCCGAAGGGGGGATTTTCAGTGTGATTATTAACAAATATGTTAAGGTAGTCCTAGTAATTCCTTTTCTGTCTTGACCTAGTATGTTATTTATACAAGGCATTGAAAAAGGCTGATCCTCCCTCACTTTCTGGTTCTCTTGCCAGGGAGAAATTATATACCACCAAAAGCTGAGTGGTTTGAGTTTTTTAAAACTTTCTAACTTTCGCTGGCCAGGCAGCAGCTGATGGAGGAGGAGGAGGATGACGACCAGAGGTGGGTTTTTAAGGGCTTCGTGGCCAGATCAGAGCATCCGAGAGGGAAGGGAGGGTCCCCCGGAAAAGAAGCACTTGATGTAGGTGGGGAGCTGGGGCTGGAAAAATTCACAAATAATCAAATCTGTGACAGTCAAGCCCACAAATATGATAGGCTGACTGTACAGTGTTAGTTGGTAGTTCCCTTAGGAGAGGGGAGGTGGATCCACTTTGGGTTTTAGTCTAAACTTTGTGTCATCAAGGTGCTGGGGGATAAGACTCAGCACTGTGGAGCCTTTGGGCTATAGAGCAGAGTTTGAATCTTCACTCAGGCCTGGAACTTCCAGGGGGCCTTGAGCAAGCCACACTCTCTCAGCCTCAGTGGGAGGCAGTGGCCAACCTCCTCTGAAGAAACCCTGCCTAGAAAACTTTGAGAGGCAGAATGGTTTAGTGGTTTGACTAGGAGGTGAGGAGGCCAGGGCTCCAGTCTTTGCTCAGTCACGGAAACCTTTGGGTGGCCTCAGGCAAAAGTCCCACTTTTTAACGCTAACCAAATCCATGCGATAGAAAGCCTTAAACCGGGGAAGTGAATCATACAACCTTTGACATGGGGTTTGACTGCAACTTCCAGCAGCCCCTAGCCAGCATAGCCGGTGGTGAAGAGCGCTGGAAGTTGGAGTCCAGCGACACAACTTCCACTCCTCCATGGAAGGCTGTAAACTAAGTGGGGTTATTTCCAACTTAACAGACTGCTTTGATTCAAGGATACGGAAAGGTTTCAACTTACGAGCTCAAGTCATTTCTGAAAGAGAGGGAAGAGAGAGAAAAAATAAAGCATATAAGTTAGGAGTTCTGTTGGCCTCAGAAGAGAATATGCCTGAGGCTGCATCGGAATTTATGCTATAATATTTCTGATTTCTATACGTGATTGCAAAAGAAAGCCAGTGCGAAGAGAATCAATTCATTTGAAATTTGGTATGGAGTCATGAGTTCTGTGTTTGTCTAAAAAGATAAATGATAAATGAATGGGTGCAAGAGCAAACTGAGCCTGATTTCTCACTAGAAGCCTATCAAATTTAGGGCGTATTATGAGATGGAAAGGCTTGGAAACCATGAAGCCCTATGAGGAGCAGCTTAGTGGGCTGGGTATATTTAGCCTGGAGAAGAGAAGGTTAAGGCCACACGATAGCCATGTTTAAATATTTGAAGAGATGTCATACGGAAGATGGAGCAAGCCTGTTTTCTGCTGCTCCAGAGACTAGGACACGGAGCACTGGCTTCAAACTTCAGGGAAAGAGATTCTACCTAAACATGAGGAAGGACTTCTTGAGGGTAAGAGCGGTTCAACACTGGAATCTGAGAAGCGTGGCCCTCAGAGACCTTTCCAACTCTATGACTTTAGGAGCATCATGAGCACCCCAGATTTTTTTTGGAAAATTCATCCCCTCAGCTCAGACTTTGGCACAGCATGTTCAATCCAGAGCGTTGGGATTGCTTTGGAAAAATGACTCTCTTTGGATTGTGACTCCCAGAACCCCCCAACCAGCCTAGAGCTATTCTCTTGGATTATATGCTGAGCTGCTCTCAGAATTCCCAGCCCTGGGGGTCCATTTTTAAAGGGTCCCACTTTTCCACTGAATGTGCACTTTGAGGCCTACCCACCACTAGAGACTTACAGGTATTTATAGAGACCCTTCAATGCGGCTTCCCAAGCTTCAGAGGACCTGATGGAGAAATGGAGCAAAAGATGTAGCTGGTAAAATCTTTCTGTTGTTCAGAAACTTTGGGACGCAGCTTTCTGGGATCATTGGGCTCGCTCCCTCTCCACATGCTCCGTGAATGCATTGAATATCCATTATGTGCGATTTTTCCATCTGACAGGTTGTCTAAAGAATTTGCCTCTTCCAAATTACTTTATATTAATTACTAAGACCAAGTGCACTGTAAAATTGTGCTCTGACTGTACTACTTCTCAGGCTCCTAAAAACCACAATCGCCTCCAAATCCCCTAATCCCATGCTTCCCTCAAAAAAAAAAAAAAAATGCAAAAATCCTTACTCGCAGTTATACCCAAAGCAAGTAGGTTTGGTCTTGTTGCAGGTCTCACAGGAGATTGCATCGTATTGGTTTATTCCTGCAGAAAATGAGAAGAGAAGAATATTAGCGGAAGGAAGATGGAAGAGGTGAGGTATTTCTATAGAAACAGTCTACCAGGAGTTGATTATCTGTCTGTCTGTCTAATTTGTATCTCACTATTTTCCCTATAAGGGACACAGTGCAGCTCATAAATCTTAGTTAAAATGCGGTTGAAACTATGGATATTTTTTTAAAAAAATGAACAAACTCACATTTAAAACAGGAGTTTGAAATAGTTTTTTAAGAGCAGTCAAAATATAATAAGGATTGAAAGGAGAAATGTGTTCGTAAGCTGATCCCATGGAAGGTTACTCTGGGATTAAGTCCCCGTAGCTCCAGCGAGGCTGAAATAGCCGTAAGAATATTGCTTGGAACCAGAGTCTGGACCAGCGTTGGCTGGGACGTGCCGTGTTGGTGGGGCTGTAAATTCGCTCCAGGAGCTCCCCAAGGTGCCAAAGATCCTGTTCCTTTTACCTTGGAGAGCTCCTTTAAGTAAAATTTTAAATAAAATGCTAATCCAACCCAACTTTCCGTCAGAAAGCCCCTGAATTTGGCTCTCTTGTCCTCCCGCCGCACTTACCACAATGGCGTTCACACTTCACTCTGCCTAAGGAAAAGAGATGGAAAAAAAGAAAGAAAACTGGTTTGGACAGAGTGCAGAGTAGATTCTTGGCCATCTCTTCAAATTTTGAAATTAAAGCTATTAAGAGTGGGGCTGCAGTAATGCAGTCGATCCATCTGTTTAGAAGAGGCGTTCTTACTTTTGCTCTCTTAGAGAAGATATTCCCACTGGATGCTCTTAAAAGAGGCATTCTTTCTTTCTTTTGAGTGGAAATTTTAATGCCTCTTCCTAAATGAGGCTATTCCAACACACACACACACACACACACATATATATATAATTGGAAAAAACATCTCAGAACAGAGAAGGGAGAGCTCACTTTCAATGATGGCATTCCGTAGCATTTTGATTTGTTCCTCGAAAATGGAACGCAGGATTTCCGGAAGAACACCTGGAAAAACAGGGGCGTAGAGAGAGGGGCAAAGTTATAAAAAAAGATAATGGCAAAATTGCATATTACTGTTTGTGCTTAAAAGAAGAAGCAAGTTTCTAGTCCTTGTGGGTTTTGTAAAAGATTTGTGAGCATACGGGGCAACACTTGATAAAACTTCAGAAGCCAGAGGGTGGTGGTGGCAGATGGAGAAAAAGTCTAGATTTGGCGTGAAGGGGAATGCTTCCATAAATTACGAAAATTAGAAAATGACCAGAACGAAAGTTGCAAAAAGAATGACAAGAACTCTCAGAAAGGAGCTGAGTGTGCTTTTTTTTTTTCCAGATCACAGAGTTGAGAAGATCTCTAGGTCCGGTTCCTATTCATTTGTCTCAACCAGAATAGATCCCTTAGATTGGTACACACAGGTAGGTCTTACTCATTTAGTGAGTCTGCTTGGAACTTACAATATAATATGTAGGCAAATTTAGATTGCTTAAATATGTTTGGTTATTTTTAGGGCACACAGAACTTTTTGACAATAAATCATGGGGAAAAACAGCACAGATATATGAGGAAAGTGATCCCAGAAGGAGGAGGAAAGAGGTACGAACAATCTCTGTGTACAAACATTGGATGGATGGATGGATGGATGGATGGATGGATGGATGGATGGACAGAGAGACAGATAAGTAGACAGACGGATGGATGCATAGGTGTACGGACAGACAGATATTTACCTGGCTTGTATGTCTTGCCTTTAAACAAAGTGTCGAGTTTTCCATATACCTTGGTTGCTATCGTCTGGAGTTCCACCATAGCTGAGGGAAAAGGAGACGAAAATGCCAATCTCTAACCCATCCCAAATCTTGGTGTGTTGTGAAAGGCAGGCCCCAGGTTTGAAACCCAGCAAACTGATAGCAAAGAAAAAGGCACATAGCGAGGCCCACCTAGGAAAGAGGAGACCCCATAAACTCATGTGCAGTTCTTAACAGCACAGGAGCTCTTCTGGGGGAAAAAGTTGGTAGCCTCAACTTTAAAGGCCATTAGTGAGAGGAAATATGCTCCTCTGAAAGTGTTTGGTGGGAAATGGATTAAACTCACTCTAAGCATTTGAAAGCAGCTTAAAACAACAAGCATCATTTAACAATTAGACATGAAACTATTTAAAACCAGTTAAAAGTTTGTAAGATGATTTAAAAACTATGGATATATGCATATTTGAATGAAATCCTTTAGGAGAACGTAGGCATGTAGGAAGCAGGAGACCACATAAGCCTAGGTGCATTTTTAGGAGCACGGGAGCCTATGGGAGGTGCTGGAATTGACAACCCCATGTATAGGACCCCATGTATAGGACATGTGGGACAAAAAACATACTGCTGTGGAGGTCTTCAGTTGCAAGAGGTCTGGAAACATAATTTATTGATATCCCGCTTTTCTCCCAATATAATGTAAGTTATAATCATGCTTAAAAAAACTGCAATGCACGTTGAAAATTAGTGTTTTCAATTGCTTTTTTTTTTAAACAGTGAAAACAGTGGAAAGGAAACTGCTTTCCCTTTAAGAATCCAGGCTTGTGTCACCCCATCTTGTGGCAGTGAGTCCCACAAGTTAACCTGGCATGCCGCCAGAGGAAGAGCTGGGAAGGACTGCCCAGAGACCCAGCTGGCCCCGATCCCTCTCAAGAGGCAGGGAGGGACTCACGGATCTCCGTCGGCACCCCGAGATTCAAGCCCTTGAGGGTGTCTTGGGCCCAGCCTCTCAGCCTCCGTCCCGCGGCCGGCACGTCCCCCAGCCCCCAGGACTTGCGACTCAGGTGCGGGGCGTAGGAAGCGAAGCGGATGGCGAAATTGGGGTCGCACTGCAAGCAGGACCAGGAGGAAGGGATGGGTGCCAGAAAGAGAACCCATGCCAAGGCGAGAGCTGGGCGGTGGAGGAGACCCATGGTCTGGCTTGCCTCCCTCGTTCCATCTTGTGACATCTTCGGTGGCACAATGGAAGCAGGGCCTTCAGACCGGGGCATTCTGTTTCCATGAGACTCTCCAGAACGGTCACCGTGGTTCTAGAATAGAGTGCCTCTTTGACTCCGGCCCTCCCTTGGTACTTCATCTCCTAGCAGCCCCAGCCAGCATGGCCAGCAGTCAGGGATTCTGAGAGCTGGAGTCACAAGCCAAGAAGCATGTTGGCCATAATCCATAACCAAAGCTCAGCATGGCAATTATGGTAATATTATAGAATTTAAAACTCTTCCCCCAGATATTGGGTAATTACTTAATCCAGTTTTTAAACTGGTTTACTTATCTGCAAAACATTGATAAGAAATTCAGATGTTCTAAAAGATATGTATTTATCAACAATAGGCAGCAGAAAACATTGGACAGAATATGTTCAGTGATTTTAGCCCATGCGGCTGGATAAATTTATTTCCAAGATGGTTATAGTTGGGATATAAAGTGATGCAAAGGGGTGGGGTGGGGGGAACATTAGCGTTATTCCCAATGGCTGTCTTTGGGAGGAGCATTTGTAAAGTTTTATGCCATCTTTTTTTTTTTTTAAATCAGTTCCGAGAGGAGCAGGGAGTAACGACTAGCAACGCCTTGACAGCGAATTAATTGGCAAATGCCGAGGCGAGAGATGGAACGCATTACTTTCCAAAAGCAACGGTCCAAACTGTGGAGTGAGGTTGCATTGTGGAAGGAACAAGAGGCTGTTTCACTGGATTGGGACCCAGAAGACACCCATGAGAGGAAGAGGTGGGGCTTCACTCAACCCCCCCACATCCTGTGGAAAGGAAATTGCAAGCTCGTGCTCCTTTTGAACCTTCTTGACACACCTGATCTCATGCTGGACCTTTCCTGGATACAGGTAAGAGCTGCCTATGGGGATCCAGGACGTGTGTACCTCCTTCCTCCTCTTTATTTTGCAAATTGGCAATCTAATCCCTCCCTCCCCCTTTTTAAAATCTTTATTTGATGTTGCAATGCATGGCAGAGCTGCGTGGGCAGATAGATTTCCGGTATCTCATGCTTCTGCAGCAGCCCAGAAAAGCAGCTCTCTCCTCCCGGGTAGTAACTTTTTGGAGAGGGGTCCCTAACTTGTGCAGTGAGGGGGAGAGCGATTTCTTCTTTCCACGGACACAACTCTCCAGCCCTCAATGACAGAATCTATGGGTGTCTGTGTGTGCTCAGTCTGATTTTGGGGTGCGCATAGCTGTGTGAAAGATCGGAGAGGATCTTTTCAGGGAGACAAAGTACACATAACTTCAACTTTGTCTAGAAATACAACATTGTTGATCTGCAAGACTCACATCTCATTGGAGGTGGGTTCTGTGACCAGTAATTAGCGAGTGAGTTAATTATTAAAAACCTTACATTTCCATTAAAGAAAGAAACCCTATCAGTCTGAAGCAGTTGAACAATCATAAAATACAGTAGTTTTTGTTTTGTTTTTTTAAATCTTGATTAAATAGGTAATGTAAAAATGTCTAAATTAAAAGCACAACCGTGAAGGATAAAAGCGTCACCCAGTGAGTCACACCCTCACTGCTTTTCAGTACCAAGCTAGAAATCCAAGTCTTCCTGAATTACAAAAGAAGAAGTCTTTTCTTCCCCCTCAGATCTGTTTCTCAAAAGCTTTGGAGTCTGGGCATTAAACTGGTATAATTCGATCTCATATAAATGACGTTAAAAAGCGAATCCATTTATGAGTCCGTTGGTCATGCCAAACTTTGACGTGCCTAAACTGATTAAAAAAGACCCCAAATCAGAAGGGCTGCTGTTAATACGTTAACATAGTTATAGGACCTTCAAAAGTCATGGTATGGTGTTCTTTAACAGCTCCGCAGTTTTTCCAGGATGTTATTGACCCATTTCACAATCTTCCATTGGGAAGATTGAGGAGAATGAGAAGCTCACCTAGAGTTGCTCGGTTAGGCAGGGACAGAAATTCGAACTGTGAGCTTTCCAAGCCACTGCCTTGGACAATGACCTAAACTCTCTCCACTCTGGGAAAACACCGAAGGAGGAATCCCCCAATTAAGAGAAGCAATTGCTGAAAAGATAAGAGGAAATGTGGTTTAGTTATTTATTTATTATGGAGAAAGTCTTGGCAGTTTCCCAGCTGGAAATACAAAACTGAATTTCTCGTCAGAGGAAATTCATCCCAGAGACTGTGTCATTTCAGAGAACTGCTCCAAACGTAAGATTTCCTCTAAGTCCTAGAAATCCAATAGTTGCCAATATTTTTAAAAGTTGTTTTCCTCTGACCTTTAATGCTTGCGATCTCTGCTTCAGAATGAAGATGTTTAAGTCCCCCCCCCCAATCTTTTCCAACCATCCACTGCTGGCAGAAAATAGCCAGCAATTTGTTCTTGCAGCCTCCTTGGGGCAGATCAAAAGTATTTATTCATTGCTTTCCTGTCAGCTGGAGACTTGAAAGGCATGTGTAATTTTTCTTTTTTAATGTGCCTTCAAATTAACTTACAGAGACCTTCTCCTAGGTTTTATTTTTTGGCAGGATTTCTTCGAAGGAGGTTTGCTATTGTCTTCCCCTGAGGCTGAGAGTGTGTGACTTCCCATGGTCACCCAGTCCTAACGTGACACCCAAAAAGCACCCCAAAACCAGTACACCACGTTCTGTCTGCTATCTCTCTGAACAGAATCTACTCACAAATAATACAGTGCATTGATTACTGTTTATTTGGAAGCATGTTATGTGTGAAGTCATTACATGTTAAAGTCGTTTCTCCTTTGAAATATCCTCCCTAACCCTTGCATCGCCCCAGGATACTGTCTTCTTTTTTTGAGAATCAGATTACAAACCTTCTTTGGGAAAAAGAAATAAATAAAACTCTCATCTTGTGTCAGCCAGGAGGACACTTCCCCAGAAGTGGCCTTTTTTTCATATAAATACCGCCTCATCTGAGACAGCCTCACTTTCCCTAAAAGGAAGCGCTTGAGAATGCATTACTCATTGCGGGTTCTTTAATCAGCGTGGCTGGTGGGGCCGAGAAGAAACGCTAGTTTTGGAGGAATCGGTAGAAAAAGGAACTTCTCGGAGCGCAGAGCCCTTCTCCTTGACTGCTAAAGCGGATTTCCTTAGAATAACCGTGTGCGTGTGTCTTGCACTCTCTGCTTCCTCCTTCGGTCTCTTCTCCAGCGCTTTGGAACGAGAGCCCTGCCAAGCGGTGGATGGTGATTTGGCCCTGAGTGGTGTTTCTGCCGACAAAGAAATGCAGGTGGGAGTTTGATCTCGGCTGAATGGCTTTTGTGGTGGGAAGGACTTGGCGGGGAAGGAGGGAGGATTGCATGTCGGTATGCCTCTGTTCTCAAGCTGGTGTCGGAAGAGGACTCCGGAAACCAGGGTTCAGGTCCCTGTTTGACCAGGGAAACCCACTGGGTGGGCAAGTCACACTCTCTCAGCTTCGGTGGAAGGCTACGGCAAGTCACCTCTGAGTAAATCTTTGGTGAAGTGATTTGAATGTTGGACCAGGGCTCAGGCAACTAGGATTCAAATTCCCATTTGGGCGTGGAAACCCACTGGGTGACCTTGCGCAAGTCACACTCTCTCAGCCTCAGAGGAAGGCCATAGCAAAAGAAGAAATTTTATTGCACTGTACTGGGTTTTTTAAAAAGCCATATTACTTACACACTATGCCACAAGCAAATCTCATTTCATGGAAAGTAGTGTAGACATTTTAAAAAATAATCTTACGAAAGCCAGTATGATTTAGTGGTTAGAGTGCATTGGGGAGATCTGGGTTCAGGTCTCCTACCGAGTCATAAAAGGAGCTGGGCCGCATTGACCCAGTCTGTCTGCCCCTTCTCTTTTTTAGTCCGTCCTACCTCCCAGGGTTGTTGTGAGATCAGTGGTTCAGGAGGAGAGCTGAGACTGGTAGATTGCCCTGTCCTCATTGTAGGAAAGGCAAGACATACATAAATAAAAGTAAAAGAAGCAAAGTTTTAATCTTATTGATAGTATAATTACAATTTTAACTTTATCAGCTGTCCTTGTTTTAAGTTGTGAGTCAGGAACTGGAGAAAAGTCGGGATATAAATATAATTAAAGCAACCCTCTCACCTAGAGTGCTGGAACTCCAGGGCCAGAGACACTTTACCTCTGAAGCCCGGGGAGATTGCTCAGATATTGGGGGGCTTTTTCTTTGGACTGGGGAGGCATCTGCCCATCCCTTCCTGGGGGCAAGAGGCAATGATGCTTTGGTCTGATTCTGCAGGAGTCATCTTTCTTTCCGATGCTTGTGTGAAAGTTTGCGAGCCTGCTAAGAGCAGAATGAACAACTTAGCTGGGTTCAGTGGGTGGCTGAATTGTTTCCTTCACTGTGAAATGGGATCTTCTTTTCTTTCGGTTGAGCAGCCCATCTCTCTCTGTCTCTCTCTCTCTCTCTTTCTATCTGTCTGTCTCTGTGTCTGTTATTTCCACTTGCTTACCAGAACAGAAATGTGTTCACCGGATGTGGCTACCATCGGCCCTGGGCTGATTCTTAGTAATGGGGGAGGCACTGGCTCCGTTTGTCTCCATTCGCTCCTACTGCGTTCTTCTTAGCAATTCCTGGTCTTGTTACTTCCTCAGCAACAGCGGCTGTCTAATTCAAAACATTTCAAGCACTTTTTGACCTTTGCTGATAGAGGAGCATACCCTCCAATCCTACCGATTCAGCAGGGACAATCCCAGTTATTTCTCTGCCATCCTACTTTTTCAACAGTTTTTTGCCATCATGGCTGCACATGTCCCATTCTTCCATTTGTGAAATGTTGGCATGGGGAGGGGGGTACATATCTTCCAACGTTTCACAGGTGAAAGCCAGGACATCAAAGTTTGCTAAAACATATCAAATTGTTCTTCTGTTTTGTGGGTTAGGAAACAATCCCTGTTCTTTCTGGGGTATTGACCTCTGGTACCAAATTTTGTGTTAAAGAAGTAATGGCCAGGAGCACATCTGCTTATTAAGTGAGGTATATCGGTGTTGGTAATTTCAAATTTTCAGTCCCTCCCCTAATAATTCTTGTGCAGTTTTTCTCTTGAGCTGGTTGTCCAGATCTTCTGCTAATGCCGTGAATATACATCCTGTATATTTAAATTTCCTAATCTTGTCTGGGTTTTCTGCTCAAGCTGTGAAGCATATTGCGCATTTCGGTCTGCTGGACTTGTTGTCTAGATCTTCTACTAATGTGACGGAGCGTATTGCATATTTAGATCTCCGGTACCCCAAGCTTAATTGTGTATCTCTTGATTTCAGATTTCACAAAGCGTCTGAATCATCTGTGAAAGTTATTGAAGATCCAGCCTCCTCCTAGAAGGTCCTAGAACTTAAAGAAGAACTTTGCGGCACAAGGAGATGTCTAACCCTTTGAAGCAGGTTTTCAACAAGGACCGAACTTTCCGCCCTAAGCGGAAATTCGAACCTGGGACCCAACGCTTTGAGCTGCACAAAAAGGCCCAGGCGTCACTCAATGCCGGGTTGGATTTGAAGCTGGCGGTCCAGCTACCACCAGGTGAAGAGTTAAATGACTGGGTGGCAGTGCACGTGGTAGACTTCTTTAACCGGATCAACCTCATCTACGGAACTATCAGCGACTACTGTACGGAGCAGTCCTGTCCAGTCATGTCCGGCGGCCCCAAATATGAGTACCGGTGGCAGGATGAGAAATATCGGAAGCCCACCGCCCTCTCTGCTCCCAAATACATGGATCTCCTTATGGACTGGATCGAGGTACAGATCAACAACGAAGACCTCTTTCCTACAAATGTTGGTGAGTCAGTAGGGGAGAAAATCCAGAGATCTTAGAAGGGGACGAAGGACAATTTTCTCTGCCTTGTTCCCCCATCGTACCCCACCCCACAAGCAGGAGAGACAGAGGCATCCCAGACAACCGGGAATTAGCATCATGCCACTTCCTGTTCCCATTTTCAGCCATGAATCAACTATTTCCTCAGAGTCAGAGGGCTTAGGGTACAGTAGAAGACAGGGAGGGGGAATTATCTGAACTTGCCCTTTTTGCAACTTATTTGGAGAGAATTCTAGCCTCAATTTTTTAATTTTCAAGGTTTGGGAGGCTGCAGAAAAGAGACTGGAGGCCACGTGTGGACTGGTAGCTGCACTTTCCCCATCCTTATATTGCAATCAACCAAAGCTTTAGAATGCAATGCAGCAGCAAAAAAGACTTGTGTCATTGCAGGCTCTGTCAATAGAACTGAAGCTTGCAAGTAATGGGTATAAAAATAGTTCCTTTTCTTAATCTGACCTCCACCTGGTGTAATCGGGGTGGTTGCAGTTCTGGATGACTGGAGATAGATTGTTTGTGTAAGGAGATACACAGACAATTACACAGACAATTCACCAATACCAGCAGCAAGTACTGGATACCTCCTTAAGCAAGTTTGTAAAATGTATACCCAGTGGGGAAAACGGGAGATGGGATAAATGGAAATTGCAAGCATCATGCTCTTCCGTTCATTTCTGATGCAGGAAATCAGGGTTCATATATCTTAGGCCTTCAGTTCCTGTGGATACCTGAAGCTGTCCTTCAGTTCTCACAGATACCTCCACGTCCTACGGTTGTTATGTGCCCTCCAGTCATTTCTGAGGCAAACCTATCATGGAGTTTTCCTGGCAAGATTTGTTCAGAGCGGGATTTGCCTTTGCCTCCCTTTGAGGCTGAGAGAGCCTCAAAGGTTACCCAGTGGATTTCCATTACTGAGTGGGGATAGAAACCTTGAGCCATTTCCGCATAGACTGTTATAGCGCTATTATTCCACTTTCAACCGGCCCCTCCCGAAACTGTAAACCCCAGGGTTCCATAGGATGTTGAAAGTGGAATAATAGCGCTATAACAGTCTATGCGGAAATGGCCCTGGTCTCTTAAGTCGTCATCCAGTGCTCAAGGCACCACCCGAATTCCCATGGACGCCAGCTCTCCATGCCAAATTGGGAGTGGTCGTGGGCTGACATGCACCACTCTCCTTTGCCTTTGCGTGAATCTCTTTGCTCTGTCTTCCAGGTACTCCGTTCCCCAAGAACTTTCTCCAGGTGGTGAAGAAGATCCTCTCTCGTCTTTTTCGAGTCTTTGTCCACGTCTACATCCACCACTTCGACCGCATCGCGCAGATGGGCTCGGAGGCCCACGTGAACACTTGCTACAAGCACTTCTACTATTTTGTCAAGGAGTTCAGCCTCATAGAAACCAAGGAACTCGAGCCGCTGGTGAGTGGTGGGGAACTGGGCTTAGCCGTAGCTATTCCACTCGACAGAACCTGCAAACTTAGCCCAGGAGTGTATCATGCAAAATAGCTCCAGGAACTGAGTTTATTTATTGGTGATTAGGTATCTCTATAATACAGGTGTCCCCTGCTTTTCAAAGGTTCCCTCTTCAAGGAACCACTCTTTCAGCTCTTTTCAGTTACAAGCAGGACCCCTGTATTCGACACGTGGTCTCCTGTTTCAACCACGTATTGAATTTATGGTTTTAATTGAAGAGAGTTCAAAGAGCAGATCGTTGAAAAGTGACCCCACGCTGCTTTTTCTCTGCATCCATTCAGTGCCATCTTTTTGTTCAGTCTGTACATAAAAAAATGAAGTTCATTTGCAGTGCCTCTCTTAGAAATTGGGCACACTACATCTCTTAAACAGTATATATTTGTCATTCCCTTTTGTCCCTTTTACTGTGCAGTGCTTTTGTATATTTAAAGGTAAGCTTTTGTTAATTTGGCTGTACTTTTGTGTGTGTGTGTGTCTATACATAGATACACACACACACACACACACACACATATATATACACATACCACGATAGTGTGTTATTTACTTTTGCTCACATTCACAACTGCTATATAGTGCTTTATTTATGTTAAATTATATCCTGGAAGTCCTTCAAGGAACTAATGTGAGATACACAGCCCTCCTCTTCCTTAATTGATTAATTCAACAACCCAGTGAGGTAGGCCAGGCTGGAGAGAGAGGGAGGGGGAAGGGGCTTTCTCAAGGTCTCCCAGTAAAGGAACGAAAGAAGAGAGGGGAAAAAAGAAAGTATTTTTATCAATGCCTTGCCTGCCTTCTCTTTTTCAACAGAAGGAAATGACCTCACGGATGTGCCACTGACGTTTGGGGACTGCTCCTGCCATTTTATGAGCCAGGGGCCCAGACCATGGGCGTCTCTCTCTTTCATTCTCTTAGAACTGTAGAACTCCTGTCCACCACATAGTGAACCGTCATGGACACTTCCCTTTTTAAAATGATAATATATTTGTGTATGTGTGTCTGTATATTTAAAAATTATTTTCTCTTAGAATGACTTGGAGCTCCTGTTGCAAGGGTGGGCAATTGTCAGCCTAGGGATGGACCCAAAAGCATGGCAAAATTTGCCAACCACACCCCCAGAGGGCTTTTGGGGGGCACTTTGAGGCAACAAGAAAATTTACCCCAAAAGTGGAGACTCTGGAAGCTGTATGTTTCTCCTCGGCTACTGTTTGCCCACCCCATCCTAGTGAAACTGTTTTATGAGATTCTTTTGATGGTTGGATTATTGGCAGAGACATATATACAGATTTAAAGGAGCTCTGAATGTTTGGGGAAAGCACCACTGTTAAATATGTCTGTATATATTTTAAGGATCACAGTCTCTTTTCTGTCACCCTAGGCCAGGTGGGATGGGGGCAAGGTAAAAAGGGGTGCAGTTTTCTCAGACCCCACGTTCCCTGTCTTACTTTCAACAGGGTTCAGGCTTTGTCGCAGGAAACATTTGAGTCAGCAAAATAATTCAGATTTGGATTTCGGTGAGTTTTGAAAGTGGTGTGTAGGAGAAAATATTAAGAACAGAGATGATTTTTAAAAAGATGTTTTTAAAGAAAAATAAAACTTTTCTGGAACACTGTTTCCACTTGAAATCTTATGCGATGTCCTAAGTTGTGTCTAAGCTGTTCTGCTCTTGGGGAAGGGGCTGATCACAGTTGTGTGCCTTTAACACTGTTGTTTCTTTTGCTACAAGACATGATTTGATCCAAACCAAAGTGTGCCAACTTTACTTTTTTGGATGACATGTCCCATCCTCCCCCAAGCAGCAGGAAATTCCAGCTACTGTTTGCTAGAATAACTCTGTTGGAGGAGAAGTTGAACTGTGGGAGTTTTGGAAGAGAATGCCCCTGCCAATGTTTGGCTTCTTTGTATGTGAAGTTGTCTTTCTTGCACACACACACACACTTATACACACACACACACACACACACACTCATACACATTTTCTCGTGCACGCACACTGTCCACATTTCCTGGACTGAGGGAGATTCCAGATGGGAATTTCTGGTAAAAACTTTTGAGGCTTTTTTTTTCTGGCTTCCCAACAAATTCTGGATCTCGAGTTACAGTATTACAAGAAGGGACTTTTGGAAGGAAGTCTTTCAATCTCTTTTCTTTTTGGAAAAAAAACCCCAAGACCATAATCTTTTCAATAATATCTTCCTGCATCTCTCTGTGTGTATGGATGTCTAACGTACTGAGCTGGGTGCTAAACGTAGACTAAATGCAAAGAGGAGTAGAAATACATGAGAAAGTTTTAAAACAAAACATACACGTCAGTAAAGGACAGGATGAAGTTGTTATCGTTGTGTGCCTCCAAGTCATTTCTGACTTATGGCAACCCTAAGGTGAACCTACCATGGGCTTTTCTTGGCAAGATTTATTCAGAGAGAATTTGCCATGGCCGTCCCCTGAGGCTGAGAGGGTGTTCCTTGCCCAAGGTCACCCAGTCAGTCTTGGTGGCAAAAGGGCCATTCAAACCTTGTCTGCTGAGTCACAATCCGGTGCTCAAGCCCCTACATCGCCCTGGTTCTCCAGGATTAAATGTACATCAGCAAATGATAAGCGCAAACTATAAGCACTGTATCAGCACTTTAAAAAACTAAAATCCAAAAGCAAATTTAAACCAAGTGGCTTTCTTTTCCTTCAGCTCTGACACTTCTCTCTTTCAGGTTCGAAATTAGGCAGACCTTCTGTGACATCACAGTAGTTCAACCAGTGGAGAGAAGGATGCTCGGAAAGGCAGCTTGACCAGTCAGATCCATGAAATTTCCCAAGAGGTAGTACCTAAGATTTAGCTCTAGAGGGCACGCTTTCCGTACATACAACATAACAGAACACACACACACACACACACACACAGCCCAAAATGGATTAAAGGGTCGAATAATCTTTTGAAAACTCTGGGGTGAAATTTGTCCAGCTCACTTCATTGCCCTTCCTTTATTGAGCAAGTGGAGTGGACAAATACACAAGAGAATTTTCTCCGCCAGTTTCCTTTAAGGAATTAGAGATGAAGTTCTGCTTTGCTGTGACAATGACCCTGCAAGGTTTGTTGTTGTGTGCCTTCAACTCGTTTCTGACCTACAGCAACCCTAATGCAAGCCTATCACTGGGTTTTCTGGGGGCTGAGAGAGTGTGAGGCAGCCAAGGTCATAGTGGATTTCTGTGGCCGAGCAAGACCAGGGTTCATAGTTCAATGTTCAAACCACTACATCACGCTGGCTTTGGACCCTGCAAGATCAGATGAGGGACTGGCCAGCGTGGGTGGGTGTGCTTTCAAGTCACAACTGACTTACAGAATTTCTGAGGGTTTTCTTAAGCAAGGAATCCTCAGGGATGGTTTTGCCAGTGCCTTCCTCCAAAATAGAACCTACAGCACCTGGTATTCCTTGGTGGTCTCCTATCCAAGTACTAACCAGGGCTGAAGCTGGTTAGCTTCCAAGATCAGATGGGATCTGGTGCCTTGATTTGCTGAGGATGAAGGAAGAAGGTGGGAGAAAGACAGAGAAACTGGGACATTTTAAAAGCAGCTGAAGAAGAGGAATGGGGGAGCATATGATTCAGGAACAGCAATTTATTTATTTGTCTGTCTGTCTGTCTATCTATTTTACAAACCCACATTATAAAGTAAGAGGTCTTTTCAGAACCCAAATGCACTCAGAATTGCTCAAACTACTCAGTCTTCAACTATGTAGTTTAAATCCTGGTTCTTATTTCATTGCTGCAATTGAGCCACGAGGAGTAAGAAACGTTTGAAAAACCTCCTTCCACCTTCTCCCAGCCCACTCCCGCATGAGACTGGAGAGCACGTGAACCTATCCCTGGATGGTGTCCCGGGTTCAACTCTCCGGGGCCCTGCCGGTTTCTTTGGCAAATGTTCCTATCTTTGACTCCCGAGAGCTATTTTTGGATGCCCACGGCATGCCAGTTTGGCGGGGGGGACAGGAGACTCCTGATACTCAACGATATGACTGATGGACGTCACTACAAAGTTACTTTGGCCCATCTCCTTCTCTTTTTCTCTCCGTCTCCTTTTTCTGTTCTAGCGGCAGCTTCCCCTCCTTCTTCATCTCTGGCCCAAATCCTGGATCTTCCTGGCAGGACTTTGAGTGAACTTCGTACCCGGGACCTCGGGTGCCAAGTTTCACACAACAAGGCTGGGAGGGGCTGCTGGGAGTTCTCGGAATGGAACCGTAGCCTGCGTATTGATTTGTGGTTTGTTGTCATCGGGTTGGGACCGACGCTTTGGCCTCTGGATCGTGGCCTAGGGACAGCATGACATGGCTGCATTCCCAGGGGAGAGAGAGGAGAGGAGGAGTGACCTGATAAAATAAATATCATTTCAGCCACTCTGGGTTTGGTGGCCTGATAGCTCCGCCTCACCCCTTTTTTGACTGTGCCCACTTTGTTTGTCATACTGTTTGAATCTTGCCTTTCTGGTATCCTCAAATTATCCTGATTTGGACGGGACAGTTCCAGCTAATCCTCTGCCATCCCACTTCTTTAGCTGCTTTTAAAATGGCCCAGAACAGAATCTTGCCCTTCCTGGGAAGCCAAATCAAACTGCTGCAGTCTCTCCAGACTTTTGTGTTTTTCCTCATTCACCACTTTTTGCTCTCTCTCAACTGCACCACTGATGTTTGGCCACACACATTTCCCAGTTTCCATCTGTGAAACCTTGGAAGGCATGCTTTGAATCCAAGACAGCCCACTTCCCTTTCCTCCTTCCCTACTTTCTCTTCACAGCAACCCTGGGAGGCAGGTCAGTCTTGCCCAAGGTCATCCACTGGGTTTCCTCAGCTCAGCAGGGATTCAAACTCTGGCCTCCCATCGTCCTACTTCAGTGCTCAAACCATTACATCATCCTTGCGGCACACAAGAGGAAAAGCTTTCTCTCTTTTCCTGAAATTGCACGGTCGACTGTGCAGAGTCCTTTCTCTTCCCGTCCTTAATCCACTCCCAAAAGTGGAAGGAGAGATTGGTTGTCGTGGAGGAGAAAGGCCCGCAGCTTAAGCAAATGTTTGCTTTTGGCTCCGGTGCAACCTTCCGTTGCTTTGCCTGTGGTTTCTAGGAAAAACGGTGGAACAAGTGTCGGGATGTGATCCAGTTCTCATCCTCTTTGGCTGGGAGAATACGATCCACGGCGCTCGTTGGCTGTCCCCCAAGTAGAAGTGGGTGTTTGTGTGTGGAAATCCCTCCTGGTGACAACAAACCCAGAGCTTGGAAGAAAAGGTTACTTTCTGGACTACACCTCCCAAAATCCCCAGCCAGCTGGGAAGGATGAATGTCAGGGTAAACACACAAGTGATCAGAGTTTTGGACAGGTGGCTGGTGCCTTTAGAAGGGAGGTAGGAACTTGGAAGCGGTAGCTTCTCCCCAACTGCTGCCTGGTGTGGATAGAAGATGCGTTGCTGAAAATCTCAGCTTGATTTTGCCACCATTCTGGCAGGTCCAAAGGCGGTCCGTGTGAATATATACATTGAGTATCCCTTACCTGGAAATCCAAAAACCTCCAAAAACGGAAGCTTGTGGTGGTTCTGCTCCTTTGCCTCTCGGATCCTCAGTCTCTCCGGCCTTGTGTCCTGTACGCAACACAAGTCACAAACGAATGAGAGTTGAGGCTGGGGGGAGGCTCAAGGATCTGTGAAAAGGCCAGACCCCGAGCCTCGTGCTTGGCCCACAGTGGCCGTGTGGGCTTGGCTACAAGAGGCAAAGTCAGCAGTCACCGCCTCCCCAATCCTTACTGAAAATGCCAAAAAAACCCAAAAACAACCATAGACCCGCAAGTTTGGCCACGGAAATGGGAACCATTGGAAAAGTGGAAGCTGGACACAAGGGCAGTGTGACTGGATGCTGCTGCCCACCCCCAAACATTTGCTGCCTGAGGCTAGTAGGGCTGGGCTAGCCGCCGCTCCAGGCAAGAGGGCCTCGCTGCTTTCCACCCTTTGTTTATGGGCTCCACGCTTCAGTGTTTTACAAACTGCCTTCCCTCCCACCTCCGAACCGAATGCCAGAAGTCCCCCAACGGCTGACAGCTGTCTGCTTGTCACCGGACACCGGGAACAGCCTGGAAGTAACTCAAACTGGGGCAACCCTGCCTTGGAGAGAGAAGAGGACAGAACGGGGTGCTTTAGTTTCCCTGGTTCCACAGACATATTTCCGCCTGCGGCAAAGGGATAAGGTGGCCTCCGTCCCACTCCTGTCCCAGGTACAGAGGCCCACTGACTGGGGTGTCAGTTCCTATTGTGAGGATTTGAAGACTTCCTTTTGACACAGGTGATGAGGTCTGCCACCAAAGATATTTTGCTGACTGAGGCACTACATCAACTGGCCTTGGGAGTCCCTCTACGTGGAATATGACTCTCAACAAGAATATTTTCCATCTCTAACTGCATATCATCACAGGGGTGTTGGTTGCTGGACTCCGTAGATTGGCAGGGTCATGGCTTTCTCACAAGAAAGGCACTCTGTGCATGATCAGAGATGCCTATTTGTCTATTGGTCTGTCATACTATAGCTCACCTTTTTTACAAATAGTCACGGTAGCATTACTCTTCATTCCAGACAGTGATTCAGATCCAGAGTTACTCATATTGATGGGAAAAAATGTCTTGAAGCCAATGGCGCTTGATTTAGTCACAACTACATTTCCTCTTGCTTAAATTAAACATGACTGAGCTCCCCTAAGAGGAGGGGGCTGGACCCAATGACCCTTGGAGACCCTTCCAACTCAACAAGATTATAAGTCTGGACTCAACCCTATGGATTCTTTTTGGAACTGCATTAGAATTCCATCAAAATTCCATCCAGCGCCACAGAAAAACATATGTAAACACATGATGCTGTACATAAATCCACAGCTTCCCACTGTGGTTGTAATTTGATGTTCCTTTTTTATTATTATGGTTGCTGCTGCTATTTAACAATAGTAACGAGCTCAAATAAACTAAAGAAACAGGCTTTTACAAGAAAAAAAAATCCTAAATATCACACCAGTGGCATCAAATCCTAATCACTTCATATTTTCCAACATTTCAGAGATGAAAACCAAGACGTGTACAGCCAAGTGACATCAAGATGGGGAAAGATAGTGACGAGGAAGGACAGACACTCTAGACGAGATGGTAGTGGGTTGCTTTTGCCTGAATCTACTGGGAAGGGCGAGGCTTTGTCCCCCTCTCCTCTCCCTCCAGCTGCGTCAAGGGAGTTCAAACTACTTTTGCAGTCTGAAGTCAGTTTGCAGCAATTGACGTGAGCCGAGGACGAAAGCGGAAGGAGGAGAGGGAAACTGGGACATTTTAAAAGCAGGTGAAAAAGTGGGAAGGCAGAGGACGAATTGGGTTCTTTAAAGGGATGGAGGTTTTCAAGCCACTTCTCAGCCACAGTGGCTCAGCCACAGCCATAGATTTCTGCCCTGGCAAAAGGGAGTGAGACTAAATGACCATCGGATTCCCTTCAGGATAGGAGAAAAACATTACAGTCTGCCACTCTGTTGGGAAACGCGCTTTATTCTGCCTTTTAGTGAGAAGACTGGAGTCCTGTTCCCATCAGTTGGGGAAGGAAAATGGGAAAATGGGCATGCTTTGCTTTCCAAAGAGTATTTGGAAAGAGAGGTGTACAGCTCTCATTCTGTGCCTCAATCTCTTGTCCTTCCCTCTCCTACCGGCTTTTGGCCATCTCCCAGCCCGCTGGTTGCCGCTTTGCAAATACCAACTGCCCGGACAGACGTCAACAATTTGGGTTCCTCTAATCCGAGTGCCTTTTCCCTCCCTGCTGTTGCAGGGCAGAACAGGTCACTGTGCAGTCAAACGCACACGTTCTGCAGCCTGCTTGCACACTGCAGGGTGTGTATTGCGTGTGTGTGTGTCCCCACAGGTACAGGAACATATTTGCATGGGTGTGAGCTTGTGAGCCAACAGCACAACGAAAAGGTGCCATTCTAATAAGCCCAATGTATATAGGTCTGTCATGGTGGAATAAGATATGGGATATTTATCGATAATTTCTTTTCGTTGCATGGGTGAGTCAGACTCCTTTTATGTGTAGGAAGGATGTGATTATTTCTAGTTTTAGTTACGCATGTATATACTTCATTGTTTTTCTTCTGTTCCTTTCCTCCCCTTCTTCCTCTTTAGTTGTGAATCAGTTTGTCTGTATTTCTGAACTATTGGTAAATATGGAATTATTAGAAGGAAAGAAACAAAAGAGGGAGGCTTTGGTAGAGGCCGAGGGACAGCTGGAGTCCCTCCCCTGCTCCCCAAGGTGTGGCGTTTTCCTTGGGACGTTCTGTATTTTTTTGTACACCGGATCATGTGCTTTGCACCACGAGGTTTGCCAGAAACAGACACCCCCCTTGGCCTCGCAGCCGGGCCGGGGGCCAAATGGGCGGAGGCGATCCCTCCAACCTCCCAAGACTTGTGTTGGCTGTGGCACCACGACCTTGCCTCGGGAGCAGAAGACAGCGGGGGGGACAAAGGTACGGACGCAAACCTCTTGCGCTCCTGGACAGCGGCCCAGCTGAACCAGCTCTGCTCGGTGTGTTCTTTTCCCTTTTCCCTCTCTGAACGAATGTAACTGCACATCACAGATGCAACGGAGTACATAGCTGCTAATGTTTCACAGACGAAAACCAGGACACACTTGGCCAAACACCAGAACGTGTTGAGAGCAAATGTTATTAATGAGGGAGAACTCACGAGCTAGGAAAAGCTGCAGCAGTTGGCTCTCGCCTGAGCCTACAGGGAATGGCCAGATTCTGGCCCCTCTTCTCCTCGGAGTTAACTGAATGCAAACTACTTTTGCGTTCCGTTGGCAGCAATGGAAGTAAGCCAACGACAAGGGAAGAAGAGAAACTGGGACATTTTAAAAGCGGCTGGGGAAGTGGGAGGGCAGAGGGTTAATTGGGACTGTCTCTGCCCAATTGGGACAGTCGGAGGGTGTGAGAGCTGCAAAGGGCTGCAAGGACCCAACTAATTCAACCCCCCCCCGCCATGCAGTTAAAGCACCCTGGAGACCTATATGCCCACCCAACCTCTGTTTAAAGAACTCCAAAAGAAGAAAAGACCACCACTTTTGGGGGAAGTCTCTTCCACTCTCGAACAGCTCTCACCGCCAAGAAGTTCTTCCTAATATTTAGGCAGAATCTCTTTTCTTGCTATCTGAATCTTCTGGTCCATATCCAAATCACTGGCTGGGCCCTCCCGAAACTGCAAACCCCAGGATTCCATAGGATGTTGAAAGTGGAATCATAGCGCTATAACACTCTGGTGCAGAAATAGCCATAGCAATGTCTTTGTTATTGGGGGAGAATGGACTTGGTGTACTGGTTTGAATGTCAGGCTATGACCCTGGAGACCAGGGTTCGATTCACCAGGTGACCTTGGGCCTGTCACACACTCTCAGCCCCAGATAAGTTCACCTTAGGATCACCATAAGTTGGAAATGACCTGAACGCACCCAACGACAACGATTCATTGCTCAAAACAAGCTCCTCTCTAGTTCTGGCTTAAGTCAGCGGACGCGTCTTCTAAATACCACCGGACTCTTTGCCGTTCGGAGTGCCGTGGGAGCTCTTGGCCAGTCCGGACAGGAGGGGAGATGTTAGAAAGTAAGATGGCTTCTTGGAAATGGTTTGTTTGTGTTTGCTGGTGCAGGCAGGGAGATAAAGAGGCGTGCAAGCGTGCACGTTGGGGGCAGAGATAAGGAGGGTGCCTGCGTGCATTCCTGCACAGAGGCACCTACCCCGTGGTTCGGCTGCTCCCCTAGGGCGCATCGGGGAGGCCCTGTGGCGAGCCTGCAAACTACAGCCTCTTCTTAGCCCCCACGAGAACTGAGCCACTGAATCAGGGTTGACTCACCATTCAGCCTTTGATTCAACGGGTCTAAGTTTCTTTCGAAGGCAGGAATTGCCTTTGTGCCGTGGCTCATGTCGGCAGAGAGAGCCCTGAATACACCCTGAGCTTTAGCCTAAACAAAGGTGCTCACTAAATATTGCATTCTCAGTGAATCAGAACACTGTTTGGACACTAAAGAGACACCGCCCAAGAAAAGGAGAATGGCTTAAAGATTCTTCAGCTGTTTTTTTGAGAGGGGGGAATTGTTCTAGGCAACAAAGCACGTGGGTTCTTTTTTCTTGCACTGAAAACACTCTAATCACCACACCAAATTGCCTTTCTCCAGCAAGGAATAGAAAATGAAGCCTTTGCAAGGCAAAAGGGGAATGAACAAGAAAAATACAGAAGAATTGAGACAGTTGTGGGTGAAATTTGTGCCTCTGGGACTTGACGATAGATGAAAGAAGTCTCGAAATAAAATAAGACAGACAGACAAACAGATTTCCCAAAGTCAGAGCCAGAAGGGGTTGAAATTTGCTTCTTGGTTTTGCAAAACCCTCCTTTGAGAGGAAGAGCACTTCTGAAAAATGAAGGAAGAGAGGGGGAGAAGAACTGAGACATTTTAAAAGCAGCTGAAAAACTGGGGTGATAGATTAATCAGGACTTCTCCTTGCCAGATCAGGACCGTTGTGGGGTATGTACACCATGATGACCCTTTTAAATCTTAAAAATTCTGTTGACCAGCCTAAGGTGTGATCCCTGAATGTGGGAACCCAGTCTAGCAAGCAGACCAAAGAACCTTCGGCAGTCGCAAAGAATTTACAGCAGTCTTCCCTGGTGGGTTTACTATGTGTGTGTCGTTGAGTTGCCTCTTGATTTATGGCAGGCCCATGACTTTCCCGGGCAAGGAATATTCAGAGGTGGTTCTGCCAGTTCCTGCATCTCAGGCCGTTTCCGCACTAGACTGTTATAGCGCTATTATTCCACTTGCAACATCCTATGGAATCCTGGGGTTTGCAGTTTCAGGAGGGGCCGGCTGGCCGTTTCTGTTGCTAATGGAGCTGAAATTTTATTCCCTGTCTTTTATTGCCCTTGGCCAATAAGGGGAACAGACCCTGCCGGCATTGCAATCCCTCCGTACCATCTTAACTAACATCTCAGGCAGAATGTAGGCCTGTGGTTCTCACCAAGCCACCGCCTTCCTCCTGTGTAATATTTAACATCTTTGCCTGGGGAAGAAGCCAGTGAAGCCCTGCAAGCTTGCAAAATGGATTTCATGCTTTGGAACGGGCCCCAAAAACGGTATTGCTGCTTTTGGACTTTGTTGTTATTTTGCTCCACGGCCAATGTGGGTACCCCCTGAACATCTCCTCTTTCAGGCTCGGTCCCTCTAAAAAGGTTTTATGGGAGCTCGATCCTATTCCGGGCCTCTGGAGTTTCTCAGAAACCCATCCCGTTCTCACAGCTGGGCCGGGCCTCTGTCCTGCCCGGCGATATGCTCTTGATGAAAACATGTTTTGCTGGGTTGTGGAGGGGGAGAGTCCATGGGCCGGGAGAGGAGGGAACCAATGAGGGAAGGCGCTGAGTCTCCTCCTTGCGGTTGTTTGCTTAAAATCATAAATGCATGGGAAATCTCTCCCTCGGGAATCTTTCAGCCACCTCCAGGAGAAAAATCCTTGAAGGTGTGGAACAAATTTGTTCTCCTCCTTCCAACTGGCAAGTTTTTTCTCTGTTGATGCTGGAGGTGAATTTAATATCTGGCCAAAGTAGCAGGGTTGCCAACTACTTTTCTCTGACTGGGCACCTCTGCCTTTAATGCAAGAAATCAAGACCGAAAAAAAAAAAGAAAGGCATATTGTCCAACTATTCTGAATTAATCCTCTTTTCCAGCTGCTTTTAAAATGTCCAGTTTCTCTCCTCCGTCTCCCACTTTCCCCCTTTGTCCTGAGCTTCTGTTGCTGCAGATTGAGTTCAAAGTGCAAAAGTAGTTTGTATTCAATTAACTCAGCAGCACGGAGGGGAAGGAGCAGAATCTTGACCGTCCCAGGCGGCTCAGGCAAAAGCAAATGGCTGCGGGCTGTCTGTTCTCCCTCAGTAACCTGTAGCCATCTTGGCTGGCTTACGATGTCGCTTGGCCACACACGTCTTCGTTTTCACCTGTGAAACATGGGTGGGTATGAGAATGCAGGTGAAATCTGGATCCTTTTGCCCCTATGCTGGTAGGAAGGTTAACGGCCAAAGTCTCCAACCTTTAGGGGAAAATGTGGCCCTCCAGATGTTGCTGGACTGCAACTCCCAGCATCCCTGTCGGCCATTCTGCCTAGATCTGATGGGGGCTGCAGTCCCACACATGCCCTGTTATTTGCCTGAAGACGGAGCTGTGGATGTTTCTGCCCTGGTTGGACTTTAGTCAATTAATATAGTGAGGTGGGTGTTCCTAGATCAGTGTTGTAGGAATCCCTCTTAGTTTTAATTTAAATTAATTTAGTTTAGTCCCAGTTACGCATGGATATTGTTCTATGCATAGTATTCTTCTTTCTTCTTCTTCTTCTTTTTTTGCTGTGCATTGATTTGTTTCTATTAAAATTAATGAATACAGATTTAAAAGGAGAAGCACATCAGCAGAGAACAAAGAACTGCAGCCCACCCGACGCTCACTAGACCACTCGTGCCAGCGGTCCTGATTCACACCGTCATAATTCACTAACAGGGTTTCGTTGTGCCCCTGAAACATACCCAAGGCTTCCTAAAGTTGCACAACGCAGACGGGGATGTCGCATCTCAGGCTGTGCCTTGTGGTAACCTCTCGGTTAGGTAAGTCCTGGCACCCCTGCGGCTGCCACTCGCCGTTGTTTTTCCACTGATAACACCATATCAACTAATATCCAGCAAAAGTCCAAGGTCTGCGGAGGGGCAGGTAAGGAAGTGGATAGAGGTCTGCGCAGGGAGTTGCTGTTTGGCAGCCTCAGCAAAAATCTGGCGATAGCGCTCACTGTCGCTCCCATTTCTGAGCAGCCCTTTGGTCCTTGCACGTGCGGGTGTAGGAAATGCAAGCTTAAAATTAAGGTCTTTCCGCATTTG
>CAOLHI010002995.1:0-211171 GCA_948474755.1 Ctenosaura bakeri
TTATAGGTTTGGCCACCAAAATGGAAATTAGAAGAAATGTAGCGAGCAGTGAAAGAAAACTATTGTTCCTGGATGCGTTTTGGAAGAAGCTCTAGGAAGTCTCTAGAAAGTGCAATATATTTTTGTGTACTTAGGCTTGTTTCATTTCAAATGTGCATACTGTTAGGTGTGTGTGTGTGTGTGTGTGTGTGTGTAGGGGGAGAACCTTCCCTTTTGGAGGATCTGATCAAGATGTGCAGCCCTTTAAAAACCTGCCTCTGGTCCTCCTCCTCCACCAGCCACTGCCTGGCCAGTTAAAGATGATTCACAGACCAATTTCTCAGCCCCACAAACCCTCTCCTGATGTCGTTCCCCCCACACCCAAGGAAGGAGATGGGCAAGAGAGAGAGGGAATGTAGGGCCCCCGTGCCAACCCACCAGCTTTCCCTCTCCTTTCCCGGACCAGGTGTGGACCCTGGGTACCTGTTCTCCCCACCATGCCCCAGCCTCCTTCCCACAGACACATTTTGATATTTGCAATTTTCCCCCCACTTTTGCAGGGGTCTGTGCCCCAAACCCTAGCAAACATGGAAGGCCTACTGTATATAAACCCATTTCTTCAGATGCAATACTGAGCAATATTAAGGCCTCGGGCAGAAAGCATAGTTGCAGAGTTGTGGGACTGGGATGGGATGTAATAGATCCAGAAAGATGCAAATTGTAACCCTTGCCCCAAATGTTCAAAGGGCTGCCTTGCAGGTCTTTCAGCTTTTTACAGTGATCAGTTAGTGTTGATGTGCAGAAGCAAGAAATCTACTTACCAAAAGGCAGCTTCAAAACTATCTGAGGAGATTCCTTTCTTATATATGCAGTAGTGAGGATTCATGTAGTAATGTAACTATCGTGCCGGGAAAGCCACTGTCTTTGTTCCTACCCCTCTCTGCAAATGGACTGGGATTAGTGAATATAATTCAGTTCAGCAGTTTCCCTATTCCTGGTCTTCCTTTGTAACTTTCCTTGTCCAAGGACTGCAGCCTCTCCATCACTGATTGTGTGCCCAGGAAGGCTGAAATGTTCTGTGTGCCTTGATTATCATCAGATGGCCTCGTGCACAGGAAACAGAGAAAAGGAAGCAATCCCACAGGATTCCCTTGATGGCCTTTGGATTTTAAACCTTTGCAAGTGGCAAAGGAAGGGAGAGAGAAAGGAAAGGATGTAATGTGGAGAGAAATGGGTCCAGTAGCTCATTGCACCTAATTTGTACACTGGTAATTGCCAAGGGAAATAGGTTAGCTGCTCTTTTGGGTATACAAATTCCCTGAAACACGTGTTCTCCTTTGCTTACCTATCAGGAGGAAATAAGAGTGTAGCTCAACATGATTGGTATGGGAAATTCTAAATATCAGACTCTACAACCATCCTTATCTTGTTCAACTCTGAGAGATAAAGTCTCTTATCCTTAGAGATTGACTCATGGGGACCTACTTGGACTTGTAAATGGTGATCTTGTTGCTGGACAAAAGTTATACAGATAAAGTTCCAGGTAGATAAGGTAAGGTGGTACAGGGGTGGCGGTGGTACGGGCCGATACCCAACTGCCTTAGAAAATACAGTCACAAGATTCTGGAAAGTATATATCACAAGGTGCCTCCTGTACTGGAATTGGCTGTAGTTCCAAGCTTCGCCAAGGATTCTTTTGGTGCTGAACATTGACTTCCCTTACTGCTGTAGAATAAGCTTTACTGGTGGTAAATAATGGCGCAAACAGTGCACAGCAGAGAAACATTCCAGCCCTTTTGCTGGTGGGGTCTGGTGTCCCCCCATAGCCCCAACAAATTCTACCAGACCCTCCCTGGCCAGTAATGAAATTCAGTCTCCATTGCTGGATGTATGGGGCACCTGGGCTGGAGTGAACTCTCCCAACTGAGGCTAATGGAAGATTTAATGTTTTAATGTATTTATATATTTTTGTAATGCCGCCTCGATGCACTGGGAGAGGCGGGATAAAAATTATTATTATTATTATTATTATTATTATTATTATTATTATTATTATTATTATTATTATTCTGCAGAAGCAAACAAAATCGAAGTGTGCAAGTGTGACCAATCTTTCCCTTTGTAGCTATGAGAACTGTAAAGGCAGATTAGCAAGAGAGGAAAATTTACTCGCTCTATCAGTTCTCAGCCTTTATATCTTTTCCCAGCCAAAAATCGCTAAGTGAATGCAGACAGTATTGAAGGAGGTCACTAATACAAATGAACCCTTTTATGCCACTGGGCAGCTGTGAATGTTTGGCCATGAGGCTATCAAGAACTCTGAAACCCATTTGCCTGGTGGAAGAGGGCCAACTCATGGGAGTGGTTCTTAGCAAGACCAGTGCAAAGGCAGATTTTCTTACAGTAAGGAAAACATCCAGAAGATATGGTGCAAGACACAGAAAGGTTACAAATGGAAATGACTCCATCCAGATCCCCTGAACAAAAAATTGCTCTTCAGGCAGGGTGATCTCAGGATAGATGTCCCATTGAGTGGCAACAAGGGGTATTGGTAGGTTGGTGAAACTCAGGACTCTCAGGGTAATGTTCTCAGAAACACCATCTGCTTTGTGCCCATGGCTAGGTAGACATGCAGACTTACAGGGAATGAATCAGTGGGAAAGACAGTGCTGTTTGGAGGTATGGTATTGATTCCACAGGCAATAGGAGCTTTTAGAGGCAGCACAGTAAAATAGTTGGGGTGCTGGACGAGGACTCTGGGAGACCAGCGTTCAAATCGTGAGCCAGCAGTGTGACACTGCAGCAAAGAAGGCAAATAATATTTTAGTCTGCATTAATAGAAGCATAGTTCCCAAGCCAAGGAAAATAATAGCACCATTATATTCAGCATTAGTCAGGCTTTATCAGGAGTACTGTATTCAGTTCTGGCCAGCTCATTTTAAGAAGGGTGTAGATAAGTTGGAGCATGTTCAGAGAAGGGCAACAAGGATGATAAGAGGCATGGAGAACAATCCATATGAATAAGGCCTGAGAGAGCTGGGCATGTTCAACCCAATGAAGACGGAGGGCGTCTATAAATATCTAAAGGGCAGTCATAGAGGGGAAGGGGGAGATTTGTCCTCTGCTGCTCCAGAGGGTGGGACCAGGTCTAATAGTTTAAAGTTACAGGGTGGTAGATTTTGACTGAACATTAAAAGGAACTTCTTGATGGTGAGAGCAGTTCGGAAATGGAGCTAATTACCTAGAGAGGTTGCGGGATCACCCTCTCTCGTCAAAAAGAGGCTGGAGAGTTACCTTCTGGGGATGCTCTTGCTGGATTTTCTGCATCCTCCCCCTGATCTATTATTGTGATTCTATCTGTAGCTATTTCATTCTGATTATTTGCCAATTGTTTGGAATAGCACTCAGGAATAATGTTGTTGTTCACCTTTGGTTGAATAACCATTACGCTGTTCCATAGAAAGAAACTGCATGTCTTCTAGTGACCTTCAACTGATGCATTTGCTTTATAATAGCATTCCACTATTAATCTTTTTTTTTTAACTGCTCTCTCCTTCTTCTGCAGTTTAGAAACCTGTCTAGTCCAGCATTCTGTTCACTCAGTGGCTACCCAGTTGCCCCCATGAGAAGCCCACAACAGGACGTGAAAGCAACAATAGCCACCTCTTTTTGTTCTCCAGCAAATGCTGCTAAAGGATTACTGTTTTGAGTGCCGGAGAGAATATATCCCCATCAGAACTAGCCTTATTCTTCATGCATTGGTCTAAAACTCTTTTTTCAAACCTGTCCAAGTTGGTGGCCATTGCCATTGGTGGCAATAACAAAGTCTATAATTTAACTCCCTGCTTCTTTTTATCTGTCCCGAATGTGCCTAAATTCAGCTTTACCAAATGACTCAGGGTCCTAGTCCCTTTCCAGTTCTCAATTTTTGCTTTGCTTGTTTCTCCCCCCCCCCCAGGAAGAAGATGAAAGATTCACGATGCCTCACGGTGGCCACCGCTTTGCTGACCCTAGTAGCCCTCAAGGCCTACATGGAGTGGAGCGCCGAACAGGATGAGCGCTTCCCAACCCCTCATGGAGTCGGTCGGCACAGTGGCTCCATCACGCCCACTCAGTCCTTGAACGATGAGTCGCTGCTATTCCTCCCGCAACACTTCAATGCTTCCTTGCAGCAGCTGCGCCAAAGCATCCCAAGGGCCAAAGCCTACTGGAATGAGAAACAGCACCGTATCTTTCGGGTCCTAGAGGGTGACTTGGAGGCCAATGCTTCCTGGAATGAATGCTTTGGTCCTGGAACAGGAGACAGAGTGGCCAAGATCAAAGACTTTGGTTCCTATCCGGAGCTTTACAAGAACTTTGTTTTATACGATGAATGCCGGACCTTTCCCCTCCTGATCAACCAGCCGACCAAGTGTGCCACCGGCAGCAAGAACCGCACCTTCTTGCTCTTGGCCATCAAATCTTTGCCTGGTAACTTTGCTGCCCGCCAGGCCGTGCGGGACACGTGGGGGCACGAAGGTGCCCCTGGTGGGTTACCAGTGCGCACTGTTTTCTTGTTGGGCACAGCCCAGAGCCGTTCGGGGCTTCGCTTGCAACGGCTGGTGGAGTACGAGAGCCGGATGTTTGGTGACATCTTGATGTGGGACTTTGAGGACACTTTCTTCAATTTGACCCTGAAGGACCACCTCTTCCTCAACTGGACAGTAGAGTACTGTCGGGATGTCCGCTTCATTCTCAAGGGGGATGATGATGTTTTTATCAACACGCCCAAGGTTTTGGATTACCTGGGATCTTTAGATGTCCAAAAGCCCCTGTACACGGGCCAGGTGATGGCTAACGCTTCGCCGTTCCGTGTCCGCAAAAGCAAATACTATGTGCCGGAATCGTACTATGTAGGACCTTACCCAGCCTATGCAGGGGGTGGTGGCTACATTTTCTCAGGACCACTAGCTCGGTGGCTCCAGCGTGTTTCTCAACATATAGCTTTCTACCCTATTGATGATGTTTACACGGGGCTCTGCTTCCAAGCCCTGGGAATCCATCCTGAGCCCCATCCTGGCTTCCAGACCTTTGACATTGCAGAGAAGGATCGCGAGGACCCCTGTGTGCACAGCAAGTTACTCTTGGTGCACCGGCGTAGCCCTCACCAGACCCTCCAACTCTGGAAAAAAATCACGGACCCAGAACTCAAGTGCTGAGGGGAATCGGGGACAATCAGACCTCTGAGTGTGGAGATTTCAGGAGCAGTGAGGGCAGTGAGGGCAGGAACCTGAGGGCAGTGAGAAGCAGAAGCAGAAGGACATGGGACTAGCATGTCTTCTGCGTCCCAGCTGGGATTCTGTTGTGCACAGACACTCCTGCATGTGGCAGGGGAGTGGAAATGGCCTCCTTGAATTCCAGCTTTGGAGGTAGTGTTTGGAGGACAGGCCATTGCCTAAATGCCTGGCTCATGAGCTCCCTAGGGCCAGTTGACTGGCCGCTGTTGCAAGTAAGAGTGCTAGAAGAAAGGAGTTGGCCCACTTTGGTTGGCGTCTTCTTTACTTTGTGCTCTGAGAGCTGCCTACCCACTCTGGCAAAGTAGGGTGGAGAGGGAAGAAGTAGGGTGACGTAAATAACAGGCCACCTTCTTGAAAGCAGGGAATGAAGAGGTCGCCATTTTCCTAGCAGGGTTATTAGAAATATAAAGGATGAGAGCTGAGGTCAGACCACGTACTTGGCACCTGTTATGCACCAGTTGCAGGCCTTAATAAATCCAATTAAAATGGACCTCATAGGGCAATGTGAAGGAGCACCTGAAATTCTGGCAAATAGCTGTCCTTTGGAGTAGACCAGGGCTGGGAGACCCAGGCCCTAGGGCCAAATCTAGTCCTTTGGGTTTTCCCAGTGGGTGATTGGTCTGCTTTTGTCTGTTCTTTCCCTCTCACATCTGAAAGGTTAAAATGCCTCCCTCACCCATTGGTTTACGTTGAGCCAGTAGTGGTTTGAACATTGGCCTATGACCTTGGAGACCAGGATTTGATTCCCTACTCAGCCATGGAAACCCATGGGGTGATCTTGGGTGCATCACACACACTCAGCCTCCAGAAAACCCTGATAGTTTTGCCTTAGGGTTGCAATATATCAGAAGGAACTTGGAGGCACACAACAATGGTTTACTTACTGGCATTTAAGAGCTTTCAGCTAAATTACAATGGTATTTTTGGTTCTGCCCTTTTGCCTGGCCTATCATGAGATGTGCCTTGGCAAACTTTCTCCATAGTCTTATTTTCATTCAAGTCAATACATTTCAGGTACTTGTAAAAAATGCTGTGAAAACTTCCATCCATTCAGTGGAAGGAAGTCTATGAAGACCTGCCAGAGTGGGCTAGGCCAGCTAAGCAATGCTTAAAAGCCAGAATAGCATTTGTATTCCTTGGTTGGATGGCCATCTGTTGGGAGTGCTTTGACTATGGATACTGCAAGGCATGGGGGCTGGACTCGATGTACCTTATGGGTTCTTCCAGCTCTATGATTCTTTCTCGGCAAGGAAAGCCATAGCTGCTGATCATGTGAGATGCTAAAGCAACTTCCCTGGTCTTGCTCCTGTGCCTTTTAGCAGGAATCTCACACAAAAATTAGGGGCACTTTTCTCACCACCGTTTTCACAGAAGATTTTGCCGTCTCCATCTTTTAAAAAAATGTTAGGCTGCTTTTCAAGGCACAGGAAGATTGTGGAGAGAGAGCTGGTCATTCTCCTGAGGTGCCAGTTGTTGGTTGTCCCTCCTTTCCAGTTCATAGCACTCTGCTTAATCTGTCTGTGATAACAGGTTAGGTCCCAATAGGTTTTTCTTCACTCTCTGTTTTCTCCTGCTTTAACATTTCTATTGTTCCTGATGCCAACTTCTGTTACTTGATGTATTCCCTACAAGCAATTCCCTCTTGGGGCTTGATCTTTTAGAGCCAATACACCCACAGCTGGGCAAACAAAAGAGTGAAGTAAACAAGTGTGCAGTGACAGCCTTCATGACCACTTAGTGTTTAAATATACCTTAAGAAAAAGGTACAACTTTCTGGATTGTAAAAATAGATGTCCGCCTGAATTGCTCACTGCTGTTCCTTTCGCAGCTGCATCTTGCACTAAAGTTGAAGAAGGTTCAGATATTTTTGTATGACCTGCTTAAATGTGGAGAAGCTCATTATTCAAAGACTGGAATGATATACAGATAGAATAAAATGAGTCTCAGGTGCAGTGCATATTGGATTTTGTGACTTGTGACTACAAAACTTTGAGCTCACTTACTGCTGCTCTCCAGAATGTATTTGTGCTTGCATCTTTTAAAGTACCAGCCTACTTTTTTGCTGAAGTGTAGCCTTGGCTCTATTTTGTCTTAAGATTAGTGGTTCCTAAATATGGTTTGGTGGTGAAGGAAGCCATTCTCAGTGTGACCTTTTTTTTTTTCTTTCTGGCAAGCAAGTATGTTTTTTTAAAAAAGGAAAGTGACAAATGACAACATGGACAAAATCAGATTCTAGATGGAAAGGGAAAAGTGGAAGGAACCATGTAAGCATCCTTCCATGTGACAGCTGTAAGGAAATATACAAAAAAACAAGCAAACTGGGATAGTGGTTCTTAGAAGAAAAACTGACCCAACAATTCCCAGAATGGCCTTTTCTGCTTCCCCCCTAACACTGTCTACTTCTATGTGTGTGCATAGAAGTGAGTGAGTGCAACTACTTCTGAATTAGATGAGCTGAAGTAGCCAGCTTTACTCTGCAACTAATCTTTAACTGTTTGAACAAAAAGCCATTGAGATACACCATCAGAATCCGTTTCAGTCCAGGGCACAAACCCATCTCCCATTAAGCAATGAGAACAAAACTCTGAGGACTTGCAAAGTGCACCCCTCCACCCCCGGTGTGGTTCTTTCCCAACTTCCATAGCCATCCATGTAGACCTATACATTTCTGGGAGAAAAAGACAACAAAGGAGGAAAATATTTCAAAATTCTTTATTAGTTTGCCAACTCGCCCCCTTGTCAAACATCCATCTGCCTAGAGCAGCCCACATTCACCAGTTATTCTCCCAAAGCCCCAGTTAACCATTGCTTTCAGCTGTAACAGCTTTGAATAAGATAAAATGTAACAGATCAAGAGAGCTTTGAACCCTTGCAGAGGGGCTGGAAATACAAATCTATGGGCCAGGCAAGAGACTCAGGTAAAAGCCCATTTGATATACTTGTTCCCTCCTCCTGACTTTTCTTTCCAGCACCAATTTAATCCACTGCTAATGGCAGAAAATACACCATTCTACCCTCCTGCTAAACCACACTAACTTCCAAGAAAAACATTTGGAAATTTATTCCCTTTTAGTGTTTTGATGAATTAGCTACAGACACATTTCAGGCTGATGTATATATCCCCAAAAGAGTAATCGGTCAGGCCTCCTCTAAAGACACTGGCTAACCATTAAGGAGCTCCCACATGGACTGGATTGTACACAGCCATCAGAATTTTACCTTTGAAGCAAGGTGGACAATTTCATTCTCTCTCACACATACACACCACTCCATCTATTGCTTTCTCCCAAAGTAGAATTCTGTTCCACAGGTGTTTATGAAGGAACTGGACTTCACTTTGGCAAATGTGCTTATTTTTGGACACAACTTCCTCCAGGGAAGGAAATCCAGATGCTGCCTGCTGGTCCCTGACCAGTGTTTGTTGAAGTAGTAGATCCAAGGAAGACAGATATAACTGGAGGCAGGAGAGGCTGCTCCAGCAAGGGAATGGCACAGATAAGGCAGCTCATGTCCATAGCAAGAGAGCCACCAACTACTCCTGTGCTTTAAATAAGGCTATGGGCCACTAAAATATTTTTCTTTAACAAATGGGGGCAAAACAACAGTCAGTGAGTAGCTAAGCCAAGCCGGTCTGAAGCCACTAAAAGTAGGAGAGCTTGTAGGTGCTTGTCTTTCACGCCACTTATCCACAAATCCCCAACACCTTCCCCAGTGGAAGAACTGGGCCTTGTTTTCACATCATCATAGCAAGAAGGAAGTGGTTACAAAGGATGGGAAATAGGTCTCTCTTTGAGGTATAGTTTTTTCTACAAATTCTAGTTGAAGAGTGGAGAGGCAAGGACCTACAGCTGGGCAGCAGTCACTTCTCATAGTGGTCCAGGGGGTAGTGTTCTCCATATTGCTTGAGGTGACGCTCAAAGGATTCTTGCTGCTTCTGGATGTGCCAGGGCATCTCAGAGTAGACGTCTGAGAAGAGGAGTTGAGGTCTGGGCTTCAGCTTGCGCTCTGCCTCTTCGAAAGCCTCCATTACCTGGAGAAAGGGGGAAGAGAAGGCAAAACAAAACCAGAGATGGAGGCCATATTCCCCAAGATACATAAAACCTGTGATGTGTTTTAACTCTTGTGCTCAGGATAACAAGGATGCAGGCTTCATCTGTCAAAAAGAAAATCTTGAACCATTTATACAAATGAGACCAGAGCACGTCTACTCCACCCAAGATGCTTCTGCTCAGCAAAGAAAGGGCTCATTTCTTTTTTTTTTAAATACTTTTTTTGAAAGTCCTGAAACTTCTCCTGTGAAAATCACTGTGTATCATTTTTTTTATCTGTTTGAAGGGGGAAATGGCATGAATTCTCCTGTACCTAAAGCACTTGTGAACAGAGCTGAAGTGTGAATAATCCTCAAGAAAGCATGATTAACACATTGCCCACAAGGCATAATAGCAGGCCTTAAAACTTTGCAGTTTGTTCAAATGACTCATAATTTTCTAAAAATACAGAACATCACTTAATAAAAAACAAGGATTCACATAAACAGAGTCAGGAGAAAAGAGATACTCTTTAAGGAGAAGTCCGCCATACTCAACTGTTGTTCTTTTAACCTGGGATGGGGAAAGTCTAGGCTGCATGTAGCCCATCTAGCCTGCATGTAGCCCATAGGACTCATCTGGTGGCCCCAAAAGACCCCTAACCCATATTTAAATAAAAAATCAGTCATTTTTCAGCCGATTACAACTCAACACCCCCTACAAAACACTCTCTTTCTGTTCCCTCCCTCTCCCCTAACACACATACACACACCCCAGCTGAAAACTGACTAAAAAACAAAACAGGAAATGATGTGATGTCACTTCCAGTTGCACTGGCCACACCAATATGGACTCAGGAGGATAAAGAGGTGAAAAACAGCCCCTGCCCCCTCCACTGTTGAGCATCCATTTTAACTACTATCTCCTCAGAGAACAGTACTAAAATCGAGATAGAAGCATTCATTACAAGGAAATTAACTCCGCAGGTAAGAATAGCACACTTTTTTCCTCACAAAATTCCACATCTCAGGAATCCTTTGGGGAAGGGATCAGGGAAAGCTGTGACACTGAAGCCCATTTGTATCAGCAAAGGTTAGAACATGGGATCCTTCTGCTCCCACTCGCTCTGGCTGCCAGGCTCAAGGGTGCCTACTGAGGGAGGCTGTCATATGGTCAGGCCACCTACTCTTTTACGGGATTTCTTGCGCCAAATCTTCTCTTGTTCTTCATCCCACCAGCCGCGGCCCACCATATAGTGACGGAGACGAGAGATGGGATGGTCTTGCTTGTCCCAGTAGTTGACTTCATCCACCGAGCGGTAAGCAGAGCTGTCGTCGCTTGTGCTGTGGTGCCCAATCCTGAAGGAACAACAAGCATGCGATGATTCAGCTGAGTTCCTTGGTCTCATCCACTGATACAGCCACTTTGTCCCAGACCCACTGCTATCAATCTATTTCATTCCACTTCCACCCTGCAACTCCATTCTCACCTGTAGGTCATGGCTTCGATGAGAAATGGTTGGTTCTCTGCAACAGCACGGCGTCGAGCCTCCCTGGTAGCATTGTACACCGCAAAGACATCATTGCCATCCACCCGGATGGAGTTGATCCCATAACCAGGACCCCGGGCAGCTGCAGACAGACAGAAAAGATATATCGACACCCTTGCAATCCATGGTTACTGTGGGTGTTTGTGCATGCGTGCTTGCATCAACACAGTTATTTTTATATCAACATTTGTTATTTTTATTTATAGGAAATAACTGAATACTTGCCTTCAGTAAAGCTTCTGGCGCACTTTATAAAACAAGATAAAACACAGAAATAAAAATAACTTAAAAAACGAACAAACATGGATATAGACAAAAACGCTGACTTACAGAGATACAGTCTGTGACATTCCTATGCTAAGCTCAGGTGCTTCAAAATTCAGCACAATAATGATTCGCAGCAGCAATGACTGATGATGGCAGAATTTTCATAGCTTTGCACTCCTAAGATAACACCTGAGGTGTATGATATTTTTAAAAAATCCCGGAGCTTTTGCCACTACTAAAGGGTCTGCCATTATAGTGTGCAGAAGGAGGGTACTCCAGGGTCCCAAAGAGTCATAGGCTGGTGGGAATTATATGGCCCTACTGATGTTGCTGGACTGTAACCTCCATGATTCACCGTTGGCTATGCTGGCAAGGCATGCTGGGGGGTGCAATTTCAACAACTTCTGCACATAATGTATGCATCTTTGGGCACTGACTTTGAGAGAGGAAGAGATGGTCTGCACTCAGATACATATCCAGATATATAGAGCTGAGTGAAACAAAAAAATTCACTGTCCATGAGGTAACAGAAATGTGTTAAGGCTGAAACCATGTACTAATTGCTGGATGTTTGACCCACTGAATTCAGTGGGATTTTGCTTCCAAGTAAACATGTACAGCCATCCTCCTCTGATTATCTGATGTGAGGGACCAGCTTTTCCCCTCACCTTATACTTGCTTTGTCCAAATTCCAAGGAGGGGACTTAGAGAGTCTGGAAGTATCTCACATCCCAACATTCTTACCAATTCCATCACCCCGGTATTGCTCAGAGGTTGGCGTGGAGATGGCGTAACCGTTGTTCCGACAAAAGAAAATAATGGGACACTCAAGGGTGGCAGCAAAGTTGAAGCCAGCATGGGCATCTCCTTCACTGGCAGCCCCTTCCCCGAAGTAGCATATCACAATCCGATTGGTATTCTCCCTCTTGATGGCATAGGCAGAGCCAACAGCTGCCAAGAGGAAGAAGAGAGAGAAATGAGGACAACAAGAAGAAAAGGGTCAGTGTTTAGGCAATTCACTGTGGGTATGGTTTGCAGAAACAATTAATTTCACTCAGTTCTTCTCACTAAAAAAGTAGAGGACCTACCATGTTGTGATCCTGAACAAGAATAGTCTACCTAGGCAGCCACACCACTCTAGAATTTGTCAGGGTCCAAGGTAAATACCCCCTCAAATGGAGCAGAACCTAAGGACTATAACTTAGAATATTTACTTTTTGAGGTGATTATGATTCTCAGAATCTCCCAGTCCAGTGGCCCTGCTGGCTGGGGGAAACCTGGGAACTTGAATACCCCAAGAAACCAACTGTTCCAAGCTCTTCTGTGAACACAAGAAACGATCCTATAGCAAATCAAAACACTGATCTATCTGTTATGGTTCAATAATGTCTATTCTGATTGGCAGTATTTTCACCTGAATGCATCTCAGCCCTGGAATACAAAGGGTTGTTTATCATGTACCATTAGTGGTATTTACCTCTCTCCCGAGAAGGAAGTGTTTGAATCTGGTCGTGACTTACCTTGTGGGATCTGAGTAGCCAGTGGGGATGATATCGTAACAAAGTGCAAATCCTTGCAGCCATAATGCACAGGCATTTGGCGGCCTTTTCCAGGGTCACTGGCATTGCCATAGCACTGTGCCATGAACAAATCCAGAGGGTACCCCCTGTGCATCAGTACACCTGGAGGAGCAAAAAGGGACACCACATTAGCTAGAAAGTTACTACTACCAATCCCAGACTGGTTTCTCATTGATAACACGCTAAGTATTAGGCCAAGTTCAGGATCAATGATATTTCCACAGAGAGATCTATTCAATGGGGTACACTGGAGAGAGAAAAGAGAGAATCCTGCCATTTAAGTTGAGAAGGAAGCAGTGCAATCAATTCAGATATATTTTTGAGTATGCTAGAATGGACTTTGAAAACTGGCTAGTTTTTTGGTTAACTCACTTATCAATAATACTAGTATTTCCACATAAATAGAAAGTGTTCTTTCAGTTGAGGATGGAGCAATAGTCACAGTAAGGTTCAAAAGCTCTGAAGCATGTCCTCTTCTCCCACTTCATTCACTTTGCATTTTGCAAATTCATGAAGAAAAAGGGATCAAAAGGAAAAAACAGTAGAAGACAAATAAAACAAGGAGAAACAAAGGTAATTTATAGTGATGTTAATGAAGAAGACTAAACAATTACTCTATAGACTGACTCCCCAAAAGGGACCAAACCAGAAAAGTATATTGAAGATTAAGTTGCACAAAAGGTAGGTGCATTAAGAAATCTGCTGCAGTCACTGTCATTACAGAATACAAAAATTATGTAGAATATTAGCACAAGTAAATCATTCCACTAAGTAAAAGATAAATGTATCCTAATGTCTGACAAATATCTCTCCTCATTTTTTTAATAACCAAGATAAAAGTAAATAGTAAACAAGGAAGGACTGCCAGCTAGAGAGTTTTTGAGGTCAAAAGGATGCAGCTGTTAAGACTATCCCAGTGTTCAGCTATGTGCTGCCACTCAGTGGCTCAGCACCTAAAAGAAAACCTCATTTAGAGGTGTAAAGAATACCCACAAATATTCTCATCCAATAAAAAGAATATCCAACCTGTCACGAAAACCAAAAATTTTTCTTCATTTTAGAATATTTCTGCAGTAATTTTGGTAGGGCAAAAATGTGTTTTAGTTCAGCACGATATTGTGTTTTCCAGACAAATGTATTTTACAATGCATTTTGCAAATGTATTTTTTCCTAGAAAGTCCTAAAATTTCACAAATCATTGAAGAATTTACAAGAGACTCTTGTAACCATATCAAAGAGAACACTTCTGAAATCATTCATTCTCGCAACAATAATAAAGTTCACATCCCCACACTTTCCTTCAGCTCCTTACCTGCTTCCCGATACTGTCCAAACACAAGGTCAGTGTCATCGAGAGCGGCTGCGCTGCCAACGTGGGTGCCTTCCTCCCCGTAATTAGTCATGTAAAAGGAGATTCGGCCCTATGAATAGAAACATGAACTTGCAATTACAGAAGAAAGTTCAGAGCCTCCACATCTTGGTCTCTCAACACATCAGGGGTAAAAATCCCCTCCACATTTTTTTTCAGACAAAAACATGGACTCAACATGCCTGGAAGCCTCCTGAAAAACAAGCTCTCTATCTCATTTTATCCCCTCCCCACTAAGGGAATGGACTTCCAAACTCTCCTGGTTTTGTTTAGTGGGAGGGGCAGGAGAAGCCCCTGGTTTTAGGGCCAAAATGTGATCCTCCAGACTTGTCCAGCCTTGTGTTAGATTGACCATTCCCAAATCAGGAGGAAGGTCATGTAATCCTTTCTATGAACCAATTCACAAGTTACTTTTTGAATCTGGGTAAATAACTGAGGCCTGCATCCTGTTCCTGAGATATGCAAGCATAAATCCATCTTACACCTGCATGTGTATAGGTATGTGTGTGTGTGTATATATACATGTTGGTTGTTGCAGAGATTGGTATTGTCTTCTACCCACTGCAATAACCAAAGGCCCTCTCCAACTTCAAGAGCTCTTCCCTGCCCACGGTCCATCCTATGGCTGGCAGGGAGAGCACAGGGGATCAGAGAAGCATCTGGCTATGCCCCACAGACTGATGACATTATCTGTTGAGAGTCCAGCGGATCTCAGCAGAAGATGCCACTGGGTTGCATCTGCCTATGCAGGCATCACCAAATGCTTCTCATTCCTCTCTGTGCTCTCCACCAGTCACAGAATAGCTGCTCAGAGGAACTATCACATCAAACTATGAATCCTGCAGGTAATGAGCCACAATGGAGCCACAGTGGAGTTCCACCTGTGGAACTCTTATGCCATGCTGGGCAATGCAGAATCTAGGCCAACGGCAGCCAGGCTCTTACTCAGCTTGCCTGTTCGGAGCCAGGGTGTGCTGTGGCCATACCTGCCTCTGTGACTCGTAGAGGATCCGATCCATGGTGTTCAAAAGGGTCATGCTCTTGTAGAATTTCAAGACTTGTTCTTTGGGAAGCTGTAGTAAAGAAAGAGATGAAGCAACATGGAAGAAAAACACATGAACATGGCTTGAAGCAATTATTTCAAATTCCTTGGACCCTTGGATCTTTCTATCCGTACGAACCTGGACAATGTGAATGGACACCTATGCCTCACCTGAGGATCTTCACTGGGATTGACAATCTGTCCCTGCCGGTCCATGACCCGGTAGATGGGAATCCCTGAAATCACATTGGGCTGGATGAACTCAAGTCTGTCTACAAACTCAGCTGAAGCACCAGGGAACTGTGGCTTCTCCTCAAGCGAAGTAAACTCTTCCTGCTGTTGGAGGCATCCCTAGTAGGGGAGAGAGAGGACAAAGGAACACACATAGGAAGGCATTAGCACAGCAGCGCTATATCTGGTACAAAGAGGCCATCTGTATGCTGAAAGATTTCAATCACTCCACAAGCTGCTGTTACACACATCAGCTTCCCAATAGATGTTCTAAGATGAGAAATGGCCCTATTTTTAAAAGCTGAGCCACAGAAGGTTCACTGAGTCCTCTACCTAATTCTTAACCTTAATAAAAAGTTAAAATCAATGTATTTGCCTCTAACCAACTTTTTTTTAAAGTAATGATCTGTAGGTTGTTAAAGATTGAGCTCCCACTATTCTATCAAATCCAACTATCTGATCCTGAGAGCAAAAAAAACAAAACAAAAAACAAAGGTGGTTTGGGGGAAGGATCAGTACCTGTTTCTCATTGTGTTACTTTTCAAACGTGTCTTCATTTTGCCCTCACTTTGGGGAAAAATGTTTTACTCTCCCTGTCAGTGAAGGAGGAATGAAGGTACATCTCTAAAGTATTGTTAACAACTGAATCAGAAGCTACTTTATTGATGTAACAAACAATATCTTCTAGTTCATGTTTAAAGCAAGGGTGGGAATCACACTATCCAGAAGCTGGACTGAAACTTCCATCACCCCTCACTATTAGCTACAGCTGGTTAGCCTTACTAATAACAATAGCCATAAATTGTTGCATTGTCAAATTTCTTATTGCTCATGGGGAAAAATGTTGTGACAGGTCTTTTTTAAAAAAAAAACCTTTAGTTTACCTTTAGTTTAAAAAATAATGCATGGCCCACTCAACAAATAAATAATGCAACAAATTCAGAATTTAAATATTATTGCTGGAAGAATAGATAGGAAGTGTTTTCCTGTTGCTGCTCAGAGGCTCAGTCTGTATGAGTGATTCAAAATAAGAGCTAATTATGGTTTTCAGATACAGAAAAGATGTGTTTAATTAAGAAACAAAATGTCCTTGTTGATGTCGGGTTTGTGATGGAAAATACCTCTGTTGATCTTGGGCTGTGAAAAGTTGTGACGAGAAGTCTAAGAGACCTCAGTAAATCAACCTGGAGAAGAAGGTGGTGGAAACTGGATCCTGTCCAGAAAAGCAACACACCCCTTGAAACTGTCCAATTGGACAAGAGAAAGTCACAGGGGAGAAAGAGATTGTTTCCTCCTCCCATTTCTACTGCCTGCAAGAAGGAAGTCACGTTTTCCCCACCGCAAGTCCTGAATAGCCAGAAGGGGACTCCCCTCACCCTCATCCACCCACTGCATTTGCAAACACCTTCCAAAAAAGATTGTCCTCATATGTCCTTCTGGGGGAAAAAAAGCTACTAACCACTTCCATCACAAGCTTCCTACTTGCATCAAACAATTAGATCTGCAGAGACCTCTCCTCACCTCTTCAGATGCAGACTTAGGGGACAGATTCTTAAATGTACATGCATAGACCTCAGTGTACTGTAAAGGCACTGATCTTGAAAGCTAAGCAAGGTCAGATCTGGTTAGTTCTTGGATGGGAAAACACCAACAAATACCAGGTGCTGTTGGCTATATTTCAGAGGACAGAACTGGCAAAACCACTTCTGAGTATTCCCTACCTAAGAAAACCCTAAGAAATTTCCAGGTCTCCATACCACAAGCAACTTATAGACACATACATACATACATTAAATGGATAGCTATGTAGTGTAATCTTATGAATACTTTCAGTGGGGCTTACTCCCCAAGAAGCATGTGGGGCACTGCACCTCATCTATACACAATATAGCGGAGACATCCAAATGTATTGATTTTTGGATATTGATTATATGGTTAACTACAATTTTATTTCTTTAATTTAATTTATATGTCACTTTTCTCCCAGAGTGGGACAATCACAAAATGTAACACACCACCCTGAATTCAGATGGTATGATCGTTTCACTGCAGTTTCCAGTATCCTGCATCACTGGTTATACTAGCTAGGGCTGCCCCAGGGAACAATTATTGTGTGCCTTAAAGTTCTGTTATTTATTTTCACAGGCGTTATGTTTTAATTCCTGTTGTAAGGCCACCTTGACTTCTACATCAGGAGAGAGGAAGGATACAAAGAAAGCAATTTTAAAAATTAAATAAATCAAATAGAAACCTGGCATAAACTTTTGTGGATTAGAACTGGTTTCTTTGGATGCACCTGAAAAAGACAGCTAAAAGACATATACTGAAATAAACTGGTTAGTCTTAAAGAGGCCAGAAGATGCTTTTTCACTCCTACAGCTTTTTTTATACTGAAACAGGTTAATCTGAAAATTGCAAAACAGAGGGCCTTTCCGCACTACGCAACTATTGCACTATGATTCCTCTTTCACTGCCACCATTCTGTTCTATGGAGTCACGAGATCTGCAGTTTAGGGAAGGATATTTAAAATTCTGGGCCAAAGGGCTCCAGTACTTCCCAAGACTACAAATTCCTGGCTTCCATAAGTGGCAGCCACAGTAGTTGAAGTGGAATTATAATGCAATAGTTGCGTAGTGCAGAAGACCCACAATCCAGGAATCTTAGCTTCTGGGATTCCTCTCATCCCTAACCATTACTGCACATTACCCCTTGCCTGCTGTTTCATTAAATGTTTCTGATAATCCTGTCTATACTTCCAAACCCCTTTAAGGACCCTGTCCTATTAAATCCCCTTATGGTGTCATAGCAACCTCCTCTATCCCCCCATAGGGACCCCCTTCCAAAGACCCCTTTCCCTAGTCGACCTCTCTATCTTCCCCTATATAACCTCCATTTACCCATTCACACGTGCAAAGCCTGTTACAGGCAGATCCAAGTTTAGGGCCATTTCCACACTAGCCTATCATAATGCTATTTTCCCACTTTCAACCTCCTATGGAATCCTGGGGTTTGCAGCTGACTGCAACTGCAAACCCCAGGATTCCACAGGCTGTTGAAAGTGGAATAATAGCGCTATAACAGCCTAGTGCGGAAAGGGTCCAAGCCGGGACCCCATAACGTTCGTCTCTGCAAGTCTGTGCCCCATATTCCCCCCCTTAAAAATGTGGGCAGGATACAGAAAATTCTATTTCCACTGTTGTTGTTTTTTTAGGAACTCCCATAACTCTTTATCAAAAGGGCTTCCCCGCAACTATTGTGTGTGGGGTGGAAAGGTCTCGTGGGGATGGGCCTCGCCTTCCCTCCTGAGGCGACTTCTCGCCATCCTCGCCCCCCACCACGGGCAAAGGGTCTCGCAAATCCCCTCCCCGAGCCCTGCCACCCATGAGGCGCCCCTGCTTCTCCAACCACCCCGCCACGGTGGGCGACTCGGCCTCGAGGGACTCACTCCAGCGCGGAGCCGCCGCGTCGGGGTCCGTCCGGGAAGCCGGGGACGGCCGAGGAGGAACCGCCTCAGGGAGCGCAGCCCCGCGCGAGCCGACGCGGTCGCCGCCATCTTGGGCGGCCTGAGGGAACCGAGCAGCGACGCCGCCCAGGCCGCGCCTCCGGATTGCCGCCGAGCGGGAAGACCCGTCGGCCGGGCAGGCGGGTGGGGGGAAAGGCAGCCGCCTCTCTTTCTCTCTTCCCGCTTAATTTTGGGGGCACCCATAACACCCCATACTGGGATGTCAGTTGCCCCCCACAACTCCGCCTCACACATTTCGATATACTGAGGGGGGCAGCGTTTGGAAAAATTACTGTGTAGAAATAACTCATTCCGTTACTCCTTGCCCCGTTAAAAGCAGCCCGCTGAGAGGACACACCAAAGGACGCCCGTAACTCGTTACATTTTTTTATTACTTTGGCCATTCCCGCACTGGACTGTTACAGCGCTTTATTCCACTTTCAACCTCCTGTGGAATCCTGGGGTTTGTAGTTTAGGGAGGGGCCTTTAAGATTCTCAGCCAGAGAGCTCTCTGGCCTCAGGAAACTACAAAGCCCAGAACTCCACAGGAGGTTGAAAGTGGAATCATAGCACTATGACAGCGGCCATTTCCGGACTACAGCGTAATACTGCTATTATTCCACTTTCAACCTCCTGTGGAATCCTGGGGTTTGTAGTTTAGGGAGGGGCCTTTAAGATTCTCAGCCAGAGAGCTCTGTGGCCTCAGGAAACTACAAAGCCCAGAACTCCACAGGAGGTTGAAAGTGGAATCATAGCACTATGACAGTGGCCATTTCCGCACTGTATTGTTATAGTGCTATCATTCCACTTTCAACATCCTGTGGAATTCTGGCGTTTGTAGTTTAATGAGGCTAAAGACATCATTGGCCGAGAATTCTAAATGCCCCTCCCTACACTGGAAATCCCAGGATTCCATAGGATGTTGAAAGTGGAATAATAGCACTATAACACAGTAGTGCGGAAATGGCCAGCGTCGTGTGGAAATGGCCTTAGACGATGACTTTAGGGCCGGAGGGTTTGAATCCCCACTGAGCCATTGAAAGTCACAGGGTGACCTTGGTCTAGTCACACTCTCTCGGCCTCAGAGGTGGGCAATGGCAAACTCCCTCTGAATTAAATCCTGCCAAGAAAGCCCACCGTAGGGTTTAGGGATAGGGATAAGCCTTAGGGTTGCCATTAAGTCAGAAATGACCTGAAGGAGCACAACAAGACCTGCTGCCCTTCTTCATTTGTTATAGCCCACCTTTCTTCTAAGTTTCAAGGCGGCTTACATGGTTTTTCTGCCTCCCTACTGTAACCTCACACAAAAGAAAAAAAGCTGGGAAGTAGGTCACACTTTAGAGACAAGTGCCATTTCTGCACTAGACTGTTCTAGCGCTATTATTCCACTTTGGGCATCCTATGGAATCCTGGGGTTTGCAGTTTAGGGCCCCTCCCTAAACTGCAAACCCCAGGATTCCATAGGATGTTGAAGATGGAATAATGGCGCTAGAACAGTCTGGTGTGGAAATGGCCAAGAAGACATAGGACTGGTTGCAGTACCAAGTGAGTTCCACAGTTTTCCGTGGAGACCAGAGGCTGGATCTCTGAAATCTCCCAGTCCAGCACTCTGACCAGTACATACACCCTTACTGATTTATATTTACATCCACTCCACCTGCAAGGAACCCAGGGAAGGGTGCTAAGTTCCCCTTTCCAATCTATCCTCACAACAACCCTGCACACACAATACTCTTTATCTTCTGCTCGTACTACCTGCTCTCCCATTAGTTTAGGGCTGCAGTTTAATTCTGAAAGGGAGGCACACTATTTACAAAATCTGACCATTTCAAAATATCGAGCTGTGTTTACCAAAGCAAGATTTAATGTTATTCCCTCTGCTTTGTTAGAAGGTCGTTTCAAGGGGATTCCCTACCTTGAACGGGTCTGTCCTTGTGGTGAAGGTTCTGTTGAGTCATTAGAGCATGTTCTATTTTTTTGTATTTTTTATAAGAATGAGAGGTTAAGACTAATTCTACCCCTTCTGCTTAAGTTTCCAGGTAGACCTATTAATTGGTATGTGGCGTATTTGCTAAATGACTCTGAGAAAAGCAAAACAGAAGCAGTGGCTAAGTTCCTCCTCTCTGCTGTCAAAACTCGTAGGATTATGACCCAAGTAAAATAAACAGATTCGTTTTTTACCTTTTAATTACCTTTTAATTATCCTTATAAATATTTACACTGTTTCAATGTTATATGGTCTAGTATTTTTTAATGTATTTGTGAGTGATTCTGTATATGTATGCATGCATGAATATATATGCATTATGAGCTCGTTATATACAACTTTTCCATAGTGTCCTTTTTAATATGTATTTAATATGTTTTTTAATATGCTTCATATGTTTTACATATGTCTTGTTGCCTAATGGCCTGTTGGCTGAAATAAAGGTATGATGATGACAACAACCCTGCAAGGTTGGCCAGGTAGAAAGAATGGCTGGCCCAACTTTCTCCAGATTCAGTTTTTGTTCCTGTCTTCCCCTTTATCCTTTCCAAGCAACCAGCTTTGGGGGCACCAGGAAACTAACTCCTCCAAGTCTTCTTCCAGGGCTTCCCCCGCGCTGATAAGAATTGGGCCAGATTCTCAGAACCTAAAGAAGGAAGAAACTCTATTGGGGAAAGACAGGAATTAGAGGCGCGTGTCGCTTTAAGAGGAGGCGGGGCTCGGTGTTTACGTCATCTCGTAATAGGCACGCTCTGTAAAGCTGATTTGTAAACCCCGGATCCGGAAGCGTCGAGGGAGAAGCACGTGGGTGGAGTGGAGGGATGGAGAGCGAGCAGAAGAGGTTCGAGTCTGGCGACCTGCCTTCGCTGCGCCGGATCGTCTGCGAGCAGGGGCTGCTTTCCCGCCCTGATGGCTCCGCTTCCTGGATGCAGGGTCAGCCGCGGTCCTTTTCCCTCCGCTTTCCCCGCAGCCGCCCTTTCTCGGGGTTTAGTCCTGGGCTGCTCTCTCTTTATCGGCGCGGATGTATTCTTTGGGAGTCCTTTGATGTGGGTTCCTGGATTAGCAGAATGGGGTTGGACTGGATGACCTCTGGGATCCCCTCCAACTCTATTATTCTATGATTTCACAGGGCGTTACTTTGAAATTTTTGAGAACTCTCTCAGATTCTCTGCCTCTCCTAACCTTTTTTTTTTAAAAACAGTCTGCCCTCTACATTTGTGGGTTTGACATTCAGGGATTTGAGTATTTGCGATTTTGTCCAATCTCTCCTTAGGCACTTCTTATCCAGGAGAACATTCCCTCTCAGTGGTTCCAAGCAGGTTATGCAACCTTTTTTTTAAAATTTTTTTTATTAAAATATATTAAACTATTACAAAAAAAAGAGAAAATAATGGTTAGTACCGTACAGATTTTCTGTAAGTTTTTACGTTACTTACCAAATTTATCAAATACATACCATTTACCGGATGTGCACATATCTCTTCCTCTAAATGAAATTAAATCTTCAATTAACAGATCTATCGTATATACAATTATCCTATAACTTGTTATTTATTCTACTTATCATATTTACAACACTTCCTACTTAACCTTATTGGTTTATTTAAAGGAAAAGATAAACACACCACTGCTACTGTAGCCTCTATATCACCACTTATATTGTAAATTTAAACCTTATTATACCATGTATACTATATTGTTAATACTAAAACAGTAACTTACAGATATTACTTAATAGTTTCTATTTTTGCTTCCATGTTAGATCATTCATAAACTCATATTTACTTTTCTCCTTCGTCTATTGAGTTCATCTATTTGAAGGGATGCCACGTAGAGGAAGGAGAGGGCTTGTTTTCTGCTGCTCCATAGACCAGGACAAGGAGCAACGGATTTAAGCTGCAGGAAAGGAGATTCCACCTGAACCTTAGGAAGAACTTCCTGACGGTCAGGGCTGTCTGGCAGTGGAATCTGCTGCCTCAATGGAGTGTAGTGGAGTCTCCTTCCTTGGAGGTTTTTAAGCAGAGGCTTGATGGCCATCTGTCGGGAGTGCTTTGAGGGTGTTCCTGCATGGCAGGGGGTTGGACTGGATGGCCCCTGTGGTCTCTTCCAACTCTACATTTCTATGATTCTATGAGCTCCAATTGCTTTCTCGTTCCGTCGTGCGGCTTCGCTGTTCACTATCAATGATAACCGCTTCAGCATATCTTTTTTTAAGATAGTTTAGAACTGGTCGCCATTCTCAGGCTATGCAAGTTTTAAAAAAACCCACCTCTGCTCTTCCTCCTTCTCATCCACTGCTCTCCTCTGCCTGGCCAGCTAAGGACAGGTTGTAGCCCAGTTTCTCAGTACCATGAACCTTCTCCAAGTGCCCTACACACACCCAAAGAAGGAGATGGGTGTGAGAGGGAGGAAGAGGGCTACCATAGAACCCACTCAGAATCCCAGAAAAATGTGTGTGGCTTATTCTGGGTTTTCTGTTATTAGGAGAACAGCATTCTGTGTCAGCTTGGTGATATGTCTTGAACAGTTTCTGTAGCTGATTCCTGCCTGGGTGAGAGAAAAGAGCGACAACAACAACAAAATTGTTTTTTACAGGTTATGGAACCCCTGTGGGCTGAGCCATGACATGTATGTTTATTTAACCTGAAATATTATCTGAACATCTTTGCTATCTATAAGGCTGCTCCTATTATTCTTTTTATCTACCCTAATGGAAGTACTTCTGCCATTTTCGTGGTGTGTTTTTTTTTCCAGGGCTTCATTCAAATTGCTTTTTAGGCAGTAGAGCCACTCTTTGACTAGTCATTGTATTTAATTTTGCAGTTTACGAGGAGTTTTTGGGTTCTGCCACCTTCTCTCCCAACAAAACTGGGGAATTAGGGCAGAGACTTTTATCATGAATCTGTACCAGCCCCGAGACCTTCGGGAGAGGCCCTTTTCTTAGCCCCACCAGCTTCACAGGCCTGATTGCTGGGGATGCAAGGCTTTCTTGGTGGCTGCCCCTAAATTCTGGAACTCCCTTCCCAAGGAAGCCAGAATGGGCCCCTCCTTGCTGTCAGGCAGGCAAAGGCCTTTTTATTCTGAAATGCTTTAAAAACAGAATTTTTTTTAAAAGAATGGGCTTTTAAGAGGGTAGTGTGTTGTTTTAAACATAACTGCTTTAAATTGTTTTTTATCTTTTTAATTGTATGTTCAAATTGTTTTCCAGTTAGGAGTAGTTTCAATCCATTTTAATATTTAGTTTTGGTATGTTTTCTAGCTGTATTGTTCTTATTTTAAAAAAAGCCAATCAGTGTGTTTGCCCTGCTCACTGTTTCTTTCTGTTTTTAGGAGACACTTCAGTGCTGGCTGGTGTTTATGGGCCTTCAGAAGTCAAGGTCAGCAAAGAGATCTATGACAAAGCCACCCTGGAAGTGCTTCTGAGACCCAAAGTGGGGCTGCCAGGTGAGAACCTCATCTGTTGCAAAGTACTAAGCTTGGAAAGATTGCTTGTTTCTCCGCAGCTCCTAGAATAACCCAGATTTGAAGGAATGTGGTCCCAAAAGGTAGAAGACTCTGCAGACCTACCTTTGTGTAACCTTTGGGGAGAAATGTGCTCTGTAGTCTGCATATACCGCAAGGTCTTTTTGGTGGTCTCCAAGGGCCGCTCACCCATATCCTCCAGGGCAGAGCTTTCCAAACTGTGTGTCACACATGTTAGTGTGTCGCACAAACATAAAGGGTGGAGGGGCTGCCTCTGCTGCTGCTGCTGCCACCACTGCCCCAAGCCAAGGAAGACCTCAGTAAGGTCAGCAGTGGTAGGCCTCTCCCACTATGACCATAGCTGCCCTGGGCCGAGGAAGATCCAGCAAGGCTGGCAGTGGGCCAGGCTGTGGTGGAGGAGCTAGCTCCACTTATTGAATTACTGTGTCGTGAAATGATGCATATCTAAAAAGTGTGTCACCAACATGAAAGGTTTGGGAAGCTCTGCTCTAGGGGGTGTCCAAGGCATTTCTCACAAAGGGTCCACTGTATTTTTAAGTAGTGGGGTCAGCCCTGATAACTATGAAAATAGCAAGAATCAGATACAGCGGCAGTGCCAGAAGAACAGAGTTATCTTACAACCATAGTATGGTATAATTATGGTTTTGATAACGCAAAATAGGAGCTAATCATGTGTAATGCTTGTTTGTTACAAGTTATTTCTAAGGATGTGTATGTTGATAGGCATGCAGGTGGCTCTTCAGCTTGTTTTGCTGAAGTTGCAGCATGTGACCTGAAATCCTTTGGCACGGGGGGACAGCTGCAGGTCTCCAGATGTTGTTGCACTGCAGCTTTCATAATCCCCATTGGCTGTGCTGGCTAGGGCTTATGAGAGTTGTAGTCCACAAATGTCTGGAGGACCAGAGATGCCCATGTCTTCTTTAACAGGAGGTACCAGAAACAAATATCTGGATGTGTTCTTAATGAACTGTAACTCATCTCTTTCCACTCTAGGTGGGATGCTCATTCTTCATCACTCCTCATAATTTGTCCTTGTATCTTTTGTTTACATTATATCTGTTCCTGAAGATTGGTTTGTATTATCATGTAGATAAGGCATTCATGCATGAAGGAGTTAACATGTATAATTGCAAACCAGGGACAGGCACAGACTATTTTTGTGGCCCCTCAGGGTCATTTTTTTTTTGTATGAGCCCAGAGGGAAGAATAGCTTCATTTTCCTAGTGTTAAATCATGGTTTTATTTACATCTGAGCAGCAGCTGTGTTAAAATATCAACCAGGATTCTTATGATGGACCAGGTTTTGTCCCTGTAGACTACAACTCTTTTAGTTTTAATTATTTCTCTTTTATATTTAGCCTTCTGTTGATGGATTTCAGTGGTGCCATTAAAGCCAAACCATTTTGTTTGGGTGCATTTTCATAGCAGTTTGAGCAATTACAGCCTGTTCTGTGCCCAAATTTAAGGGCTTTGGAGATATCCTGGGGTAAAGCAAAAAAAGTGAGTGGGATCTCCATACTTGATCACTCGATCATGAACCTCTGGATCCCAAAGTGTATCTTGATGAACCTAGCTTGTCTTGTGACTGAACATGACCACTCTGTCCCCATGTAATTCTAAAGCAAATTTAGCATTTATTCTGATGTAAATTTAAGGTAGTATCATTTAATGTAAAAAAATTAATGTAAAATTAGCATGTGTGTGAGAGCTTGATAAAGTGGTTTGGCTGTTGGGCTAGAAATCTGGAAGACCGAGGTCTGAATCCCCGCTGAGCTGTGAAAATCCAGTGAGTGACCATGGGCAAGTCACACTCTCTCTGCTTTCAAGAAGGGGAAGGGCACTCCCCCCCCCGAAAATATCTTGCTAAGAGAACCCTGCGATAGGTTAGTCTTGGGGTTATCAGAAGTTGGAAATGACTGCAAGGCATACAATAATAAATTTAGCAGTCTCACCCCCCCTTCCACTCCTTCTCTGCTTGAAACTAGGATAATCAAAAGGTGAGCTGAGCTGTTATGAGTGCAACCAAGGCGTCCATCTGGAATCCTGCAGTGATACCATCTGGATATCTTGTTCCCGCCACAGGGAGCTCACAAAAGAAAATTGCTGACATCAGGGGGAAAAAAGTATGAAATTCTCCTGTCTTTTTTTCTTTTTCTTTTCCCACTGAGATTTTTCAGTGCCTTGAAGCCTCCAGGGGGTCTCAGTTTGCTGCAAATAATTAAATTAAGAAACAAAAGAATTTCTTTCCCTTTTTCTGGAAACAAGAAGATTTTTTTTTTTCAAAAGAAGTAGTGCTGCTGGCCTTATTTGCAGATTTGATGGTATTAAGCTTAATAGAGCAAGAGAAATGCGATTTTGAACGTATTCCTTTAGAGCCTATTTACTTGAGTGGTTTTTGAAGTGCCGTTTTATTTTATTTTTTAAAAAGAGGGGCACCTTTAGTCTGTCCAAAAAAAAAGAGGACATTAAGAGTTATATGAAACCTAACTTGCATAGGCCTAACTTTAGCTGAAGCTATCCAGCAGAAGACAAAATTTTTACCTATTTATGTATCTCCCATTCCTTTGAGGCTGATGGAGTATTTGCTTATTTATTATTTATTTTAATTTATAACTGGTGTTGTTCCCGTCATGGAACCTGAAGTGACTTTATTGTTATAAATGAGAAGCTTCCAGGGCACATGGTCATCAACAGCCCTGCTCAGGTCTCAGGATTGTGTCTTCTTCTTCCTACCTGTAATGCAGTCTTCCTCTTTTCCCAATGCCTTCTGCTTTAACCAACCATTACTGTCTTTTCTCATGAGCCCTGTCTTCTCCTGATTTGTCCAAAGTATGATAGCTTTAGTTTAATCATTTTGACTTCTAGGAAGAGTTCAGGCTTAATTTATTCTCTGACTCGCATGTTTGCCTTTTTAGCAGTCTGTGATATTTACAGAACTTTCCTCCAGCACCACGTTTTTTTTTTCTCTTTTTAAAATTTTTGTTAAATTTCCCTCCCTCCATGTTTCAGATTAGCTGATTCTCCTCCTACACCTTTTTTTCACCGTGGAGCTTTCATACCTTGTATAGAAATCAGAACTATGATGGCAGGGACAGTCTTGACAAAGCAGGATTGAATACTGCATCTTTACCCTGGAGGATCTTGTCTGGTTCTTTCTTAGCTGCCCGTCCAAGCCCTAGGCTCTGACTTAGGCAATCCTGTCCTAGGATTTTCCTGGCAAGGTTTGCTCAGAGGCTTGCTAAATTGCCTTTCTCTTAGTCTGAAAGAGCATGACTTGCCCAAGTTTACCCAGTGGGTTTCCCTGTCTCAGCATGGAACTGAAAGCCTGGTTTGCCAGAATTCTAGTGCTCAAACCGTTATGCAACACTGGCACTAGGGAGTTTACCGTTTTCCCTCTGAAGTGCCTGTCGCTTTGACTCATGACAGTTAAGTGGTGCCTTCATAGCCAGTAACAGTGGCAGGAATTCAGGTTGGGACATCCCCAGGCAAATATGCCCCTTAAGCTTGTGGATGTGATTTTTTTTTCAGGCGCTGTGGGGATTCATATTCCCATCCTCTCCATGCAATCCCCAGGACCCGCTCCTGACTTACTTTAAAGCCCTGAAGCCACCTCAGACTGGTATTTCAGGCTTCAACATGAACAGGCTGCATCACAGAAAAGCATCCAGCAATCCACCTCTAGGCCAGTTGCCCAATGATTACCAAAACCCTAAGACATCCAGAGGAGCTTTGCAGATCTCAACAGTGATGTCTTTTTTGTGTGACTGATTATGGAGGGTAGCTTTCCCTGGTCCTGCCTGCCCACATTGAAGCATGAAATCCTATATAAGGCTGTTGCACGGCTTTAAAATAGATCAGAGGATGATGTATGGGTCAGTGCAGATCTTTATATTACCCGCGATATGTTGAATTGAAGCTAGTATATTGGCAAACCTGAGCCTGGGGGTGTTTACAGTATGAAAAAAGATCAGCGTGCCTTCATACTTTCTTTGGAAACAGAATACAGGGATTGGTTTGGCTTTGTTTGAGCCCTCACAGTTCTGTGACCTTTTGGAAGATGATTGCTTTGAGCCTTTGTTTCTCTGTGGGCTCACTGGTTGCTCCCTTTGCTTTTTCCCTCACCCAGGTGTCTATGAAAGAAGCAGAGAGCAGATGATCAAGAAGACGTGCGAGGCCGTGATCCTGGGTACTCTGCATCCCCGTTCTTCCATTACAGTTGTGCTTCAGATCATTACAGATGCTGGTTCTGTATCCTTTCAGTGGAGCAGATGGTTTGTGGAGAGAAGGTGCTCCCTTCTGTGTGAAAACGCTCGAAGGGCAGTTTGCTTTTCATTTATGTGTATTCTTTCTCTTCCTCGCTTGGCCATGGAAACCCATTCTCAGCCTCAACTTCCAACTTAAGGCAAACCTATCACAGGGCTTTCTTGGCAAGATTTGTTTGGAGTGCTTTTGCCTTTGCAGAGGTTGAGAGGATGTGACTTGCCCAGGGTCACCTGGTGTGTTTGCATGGCTGAGTAGGGATTTGAATCTTGGTCTCTGGAGCCATAGTTCAGCATTCAAACTATTGCATCACATTGGCTCTTGGGACATTATTACCATCACTGTAACTCCTCTTCAACTTGTTTTGTGGGGCATTAGCAGCATGGGGATGAAAGAGATCCATTCTTCTGGCCGTTGAAGGATGGCTAAGTATACTTAACTAAGTAGCTGCTATAGAATACTGAACGAAGTTTTCTCCTAACTTATTTTGAAGAGATATTATCTTCTGGTGAATCGGATTCAAGACAGCAACACAAACATAATAACCAGCAAATGTGACATAAGTAGTTGGAGCAGGTCTCATTACTCACCTGACTCAAATAAAAGATTTTTCCTAGCTGAGATAGCATAGCACCATTGGATAGTTCTGATTCTTAGTCTGTCTTATCATCCTCTGACTGGCCCAGTGACCTCTGAGGCCCTGATCAGCTTCAGTTCCTGTGCTCCTCCTTGGAGGGGGGGGGTCCTTCTCATGGAGAACTCTAATCTCCCCCTCTCCGTCATCCCCAAATATTTAAAGATGGGGAGGGTAATAAAAATTTAGTGCAAATACTTGACTGTGGTCGGCAGGTGGCATCAGTGTTCCAAAAGTCTTTGGTTTGTTGTTTTAGGTTGTGTGCAATTGAGATCCTTCAGAAGCTACTTATATGTAGTCTGTGGGGCAGAAAAACCACAGAATCTTTTGGGTTCCATGGGACATGTTCCCACTGAACAGCATCTCTTTGCATGTTAGATTCCATAATGCTGAACACAGTGGTCAGCAACTAATTTTGCAGGTGTCTAGCAGGTGATGGTGGAGTGAGAGCGCTCTTTCTTGCACTCTGCTGTATCTGAGAGAGAAAGACAGGATCTAATATGGGGAAAGACGACCCATTCCTTTTGTCTCTGCCTTGGAAAACTGTAAAACCATTGGAGTAGAGGTGTGTGGAAGACAGCTTTCCCTCTTGCTTGCGTGCTTCTTTTCTTAACCGTCCCTCCTTTCTTCCTGCCCCATCAAGCCATTTTTAGGCAGGGACAAGAAGGAGAACTCATACCAAGAATAGCTAGGGTCATCCTTTCTGTGGTCATATTTGGCCCAAGGGGTGCAGATTGCTAACTTCTAACACCCCTGTATCCTCTATGAAGAAAAAGAAACCCAGTATTGCCATATTGCACTTCTTTGCTGTAAGTAAATCTTTCAGTTAAAAAAAAAATTCACAGGCCATATGTCTCAGATGTCATTAAGTAAAACAAAGTCTTGCAGAGATGGAGTTCCTGTGGGTGCATTAATCTGCTTCAGGCAGCATGAAGCTGTGGAATGGGGATGGAAACAGCAAATAATCAGATGCTAGGAACCTTGTGGGTGGGGCAGTGGTGGGATAAGGAGTGGGCAGATTTACCTGAGGGTGTGTCTGTCTGGGATGTGCTCTCGGTTGGTTTTTGTGGCTGTTGCTGGTATTGAGCCTCATAAAATTCAGAAAGACCTACAGCCATTAATAAAAGGCTGAGAATGGGAGAGAAATATTAGTTTCTGTCCAAGAAGAAATAGGGATGTTTTCTGTCTGGCTGCAGCAATTTTTTTTATTTTTTGGAGACAGGAGTGTCTGAGATTGTGGGATGTAGGGGAGCTTTGGCAAAATGCTGGAGCATCCTTGTTTTTCCCTGTATCCCCTGGCGTATGATGGTGGCTTCCTTTGATATCCCCTTCTCACTGTCTTATCAGTGGAAGAACTAATCTGTCTCCCTCTCTGTCTCCCCTTCGTGTCTCCCTGCCCCTTTTGCAATGCAGCTGTAATGTGGATTGTAATTTTGTTTACCTTTGATTTCAGTTTTTGCAGAATCTCATGGTGTCTGTATGATGTCATTTCCCATTTAGTTACATAAGGAACAGGAGAGGTTTAGGATACATATGGGAGACTGAGCCCTTTGAACATAACTGGAAAACTGTCCCAGTCTTACAGATAAGGATTTCTGATCAACAGCCTACACAGCTCTTTCTTGTCATGCCAGATCTTTGGAAGAATATAATTGAAGAAATCCCTGGGTGATTGATATCCGAGCGCAGCTCCTCAGGGGGTCATGATCAGCGTGGAGGAGAGTCCCACCAATGCCAAAATGTCATAATTTATCTGGGGCATTGTGACAAATCACTCTGCTGCTGGTTCTGGCTCAGCGTTACATGTGGTGCAGGAGAGATTAACTCTCGGTGCCTTGGCGTTTTATTAAATCTGAATGTATAATGGTTGAGAGAATTGATTCAGCTTCATTTAGAAAGTGCTGTTCCCCTAGCGCTTGGCCAGAACTGAGGTTGTCTGCCTGATTTCACGGCCACCGCAGCCTGGCTGAGGGAAGTGCAGAACCTGCTTGCTTTAAAATTAATCAGGCTCTATTAATTTAGATTCCTGACTGCTGCTATCACTAACCTTAAGGAGGGGTAATTCTTTCTTCCTCATCTTGGCTGTAAGAAATCCGCTGTGGTGGGGAAAAGGCTGGAGAATAGAGCTTGCTAAGAAACAGTGGCTTACCCAAGGCTGTACATGGAACCTGTGGCAGAGATGGGATGTTCACGTGCCTCTGTTAACCAAGCAATTGTGTTCCTGGGCATTACTGCTTTTACAGAAAATTTGGTACCGGAGACAGGAATGACATGAAAACAATAGGGATGGATTCCTGTATCACAAAAAAGAAGAGCAGCCCAACATGTTTTAGCAAATATTTTATCCAAAATCAATACTATGCATATGTAAAATTAAATATGCAGGTCAGGGAAACATAAGTAGTAAACAAAAACATTTTGTACCCTCTAGAGACCACTTGAAAGCTTCTCCCATAATACACCCAGGGATGACTTTTTCTTTTGCCAGCTTCTACTTTTTTTGTGATTTTCATTTTACTTATAGGTCTGTGCTTTGCTAACACAGCAGGAGTAGCTGGTGAGGCAAAGTTCTTCCCTGTTTCCTCCGCCCCCCTCTGTTTGCTGTTCCTGGATGCTCAGTAAGGGAGTCTGTAGACAGCTGCTGTTTACCTGGCCTGTTGGACCCTTGTACACATCAGCTAGAATAGAATCTCATTCTTTCCCAGCTCAAGCTTTTATTGCATTGATCACTGCAATCAGGCTGCTGCAAATCCAACATAGAAAGTCTTGTGTTTCTCCTCACGACGCCAATCTGCTAAAAAGCTTCCAGTTACACAAAGGAAAAGGAAGAAACTGTGGGAGCATAAAAGGATTCTGTAAGAAAGAAGCTTCTTTTTCAGAAGCTTCATTAATTTAAAGATACCTTCTCCAGACTCCTGAGATATGCTTGCAGATTGACCTTTTGCAACATGTAGTGTTATTGTTATGGGGTCTCCCATACCTGAGAATTAAAGGAAGGCTAGCTGCAGCCTTGAAAATGGGAATTCTAGCATCTCAGGAGGGATGTAGAACATGCAGTGGGGGGAAAAAGCCCCAACCTCATTTCATTTTCTAGACTCATAAGCTTGCTGCCTTATTAACTTGTTTTACTTACAGAAGAATTGGGAGTTTTCTCCAAGGGCTGTTGATGCCTCTGTGCTTTCTGCAACTGCACATAATAGGAGCCTGTAATACCCCTTGCGATGCTGAGCATGCATAGATAAAGTTGTTGTGTGCCTTCAAGTCATTTCTGACTTATGGTGACCCTAAGATAAACTTTTACAAGATTTGTTCAAATGGGGATTGCCTTTGCTTCCCTCTGCAGCTGAGAGAGTATGACTTGCCCAAGGTCACCCAGTGAGGTTCCGTGGCTGAGTGGGGATTTGAACCCTGGTCTCTGGAGTCATAGTACAGTGCTCAAAGCACTACAGCACACTGGCTCTCATATCTAATATATCCATGTGATACTGTAGGCATGTTCAGTGTTCTGGGGTTTAGCCATAGCATCTGAATGGAACCTCCATCTTCTCTTTTTACCTCTTAAGTGCTAGGTGCAAACAACAGAGAAGAGCCATGAGTTACCCTCATGCCCTGCTTTGGCCTTCCTGATGAAACTTCCAGCTGCTGGGAGTAGAAGGTTGCACTAAGTGGGCCAGGGACAGGCAGTTCCAACATCTCCAGTGGCCAGTTTTCTGCCCATACACCCACTAAAGCTGTAGAGATTTCCTGGGAGTCCTTTGCTGCTTTTGGTAAATAAAACTAGGAAGAGCAGGGAGTCCTCTACTGATTATGAAAGCATTATTCTTTTTATGTTAGTCAATACTGAAAGGTTGCAATGTACTTAAAGCAGGGGTGAGCAACTGTAGAAGGCTATGGAGCCCTGTTAGCTGCACCAGGAGACCTTGGAGGGTTCCACCCTCACTACATTGGTTCTACCCCACAAATAACAAAAAAAACCTTTTTTCCCCCTCAGATGCCTTCTCACCATGGTTTTGGGCCTTGCTGAGGCTTTAAGGAGAGGTAATTAGCCCCTCTCCCTTTTTACCCTAGAAAAAGGCCTCCCTAAGGAAGATGAAGGGGTTAAGGGAGACAGAACCAGCCTTAGGGTCACCTGTGGCCACAGGGTCACACTTTGCTTACCCCTGAAGTCCACCTTTGGTGTCACAGAGGAAGGTGTACATCGGATGCTCTGTGGTGCCAAATGTGGCAACAACCTCCACAGTTTGCAGTTCAGAGGGTCAGTTGGATGCCCTTAATCGGGGCAGTTCTCTGTTCCAGAGCTGTGGGTGGAATTGGGGCATTCTGGTGCCTTTGCTCATGCTCCCTCCTTTTTGTCTCCGTCCTTCTGCGGGTTGCTTCCCTCCCACGTTGGATGGCTCTTTCAGAAGTCCTGCTTTGCAAATTTCCCTCCTCCTCCATATCCTGCTTTTAATCATCTCTTCTCCCTAGGCTTGCCATCTCCATTAGTCAGCCCTGGATAACGAGAGCTGCCAGTCCTTCTTTCCATCTGCTGAGCATCCTGCTGACGCTGGCTGATTAACCTGGAAATGCAAAGCACCAGGAGTGAGACACTTTGGATTTTCCTTCCTTCCTTTTTTAAAATATGTATATATTTAGTAGGGCTTTCTCCCATAGGCTCTGGTAGGAGGCAGCAGTTCTGCAGAGCCCCCATTCCTCTGAGGACTGCATTGAACGCTGACTTTTGGATCAGAAGCAAAGCCCTAGGCTTTGAACATCCTTAATGCAGCTTCCCCCATCCACCGGACTCCTGTTGTTCTCTGGCATCCCACAGACCCCCTTCCCTAGTCTGGTTAGTCATTGTGACATCATGATAGCTCAAAGTGAGTCACATAATCCTGCCAACCTGCCCTGCCTAAGATGTAGTATCCTTTAATTTCTTTTCTTGCCTGATGTTTTCCTTGATACCTTTTGAAGAAGGGGATTTAATAATCTGAGTCTGTATTCTCCTTGCGGACAAGCAGTCAATTTTGCCTGCATATACTGTTATATACCATTTTGCAAACACCAGTGATGTTTGCATAAACATTCTTCTGGAAATCACTTTCTGCATTGCTGTTTGTCCTGGGCTTTCAAGTCTACTCCAACTTACAACATCCCTGTCCTAGAGTTTGCTTGCCAAAATTTATTCAGAGAAGGTTTGCTCTCGGGCTGAGAGAATGTGTGCCTTGTGTGAGCAGGAATTCAAACCCAGAGTCCTGATCTAGCACTCAAACTATTACGCCTTTAGCAATTTGGATCCTGTAAGTGTGTGTATGTGTTATATACCTTCAAATAACCTTTCAACTTGTGGTGACCTCATGAATTTTATAGGATTTTCTTAGGCAAGGAATACTCAGAGGTGGTTTTACCAGTTCCTTCCTCGTCTACATATTACCTGTATATACCACTGTAAAACTCAAGGAAGGCCTGGGCAAATGCTTCAGATCACTTGTTGCTGTTTGCCTTCAAGTTGGCCCCAACATATGGCTTAAGGTTTGCTTGGTAAATTTATTCAGAGAAAGTTTGTAACTGTCTTCCTCAGAAGCTGAGAAAATGGGACTTGTCCAAGGTCACCCAGGGTGTTTCCGTGGCTGTGCAGAGATTAAAACCCTGGTCCTAGCCCAAAACTCAAACCACTACACTGTGATGGCTCTATTTTCTCCATTACTGCAGCTGAAAAATGTATTTCTAGAACCTTGGCTTGAATCTGCTTTATGGTTTAATTCCATTACTTCTTGTCCTGTATTTGACAGATCGGGCTAGTTTTTTCTGTTCCTTCCCCAGCACGCTTTTAACATGCGCGCTGCCACCGCATGTTTCCCATCTCTGTTCTCCACCCTGCTTTGGTGGTACCCAACAAAGATTCTCTAAACCAGCAATTGAATCCCAGGTGGAAATGGAAACCCAGATTGCTACCTGACCTGTGTGTCTTTGTGCATACGCACGTGCTGTCAGGTCACCTGCTGACTTGGTGGCAACCCCATGAATTTCATAGGGCTTTCTTAGGCAAAGAATGCTCAGAGATGGTTTGCCATTCATCTGTGTTGTGCTGAAAATGAGGTGAAGAAAGCCAGTGTGAAGGAGAAGAATCTCAGAGGAGCTAATTACTGGCTGTTGATGATGCTCCCTTTGGGTGAAATGTGCCCTTTCCCCCAGGGGATAAGGTGGGTGTCAGAGCCAGGCTGTGCCTATGCCAGAATGGGAGTGAGGTATGCTTTTTGAAACCGAGTGGATCTTGCAGATAGAAATTCTTCCTTGCTTCCATCTCACTGAGTGCACTTTGAGTCCTGATATATACTGCCAGGATGCTGGATATCCTGAAGATACGAACAATGTGGGGGATTTGGCAGAATTCCACAGTTCACCTTCATTACTCCCAACATGTTTTCAGGCTTAGATGACTCATTTGCATGCCTTTGAGCTTCTCCATCCTTCCCCCCTCCATGTTAGGCTTAGAATTAAGAATCAGAACATAAATTTGTAAAGAATAAGACAAATGAAGATTTTTTTTTAAAGATTAGAAACTTTTTGAGCAGCAGGAATCGAATAATGCAACAATTTGTAGATATTGTTATTTGTATGCCTTCCAAGTTGTTTCAAACTTTTGACGAACCTAAGGTGAACCTTTTACAGGGTTTTCTGGTTGCTGAGGATGTTTGAGGTGCCCAAAATCACCCAGTGGTTTTCTGTGGCCAAGAGGGGAATTGAACTCTGCTCTCCAGGGTCATAATCCAGCACTAAAACCACTACACGATGCTGGCGCTCTAACTGAGGTATGCCTGTATAATAATTGTGTTTCTTTCCCCCTGTCCTTTTGTTGAGTGGGAGAGGAGTGATGATTGACAAAGGGATATGAAATGAACAGTGGGATGGAATGGGCAGAATATCCAAGCTGTGCTTTGAAAGCCCCCCCTCCCAGTTCTCTGATCCTGTGAGATTGCTAATGGCCTTCTGCAATTCTCTTGCTGGACGTGTTGTGCTGAGTGCCGCTGCTGATGCAGGAGACCGCCAGCCTGCTGCCACCTATTGGAGCTGGTGGCCCGGCCTTGAGTGCTGCTCTCCCTCCAGGGTCTCCCTTTCGTGTTGTTTTCCCCTTAATAAAGGCACTTCCCCTGCAGCTTCTCGCAAGTTGCTTGAATGCTGCCTGCATGGGCTTAATGGATGCCGGGCTGCCCATGAACTCCTTGTTCTGTGGAGTGACGTGTGCCTTGGATGCAGATGGCAACATCACCATGGACCCCACGGCGAAGCAGGAAAAGGTGGGCATCTCTGATCACTCAGGGTAGGTGGAGAACCGAATGCCATTGTCCTTCCCGGTAGTGGAGAAATGCTTGAGCTCATTCGTTTTTTGGGGCTTAAGGGGACAGAAAGCCAGAACGCTTTGGTCTCAGGACAAATTGGGACATGTCTAAAGTGAGTGGAAGGGCAAAGGTGGACAAACCAGGAATTCCTAGGTTCTGTCTTGTAAGAGCCTTCCCCGAATATGGTGGTCCCATCTTCCCCCAGACAGATTGGTCAATAGTTTCGGGAAGGCAGTGAATTGAGGAAGGCTGGAATTATGTTCATGTTATTTATTGTATTCATTTATATGCCATCTTTCCTCCAATAATTGGAGTTGAGGTGGCTTATAGTTTATTAAGAACGGTACAGATTAAGAACTATACAAAAACCTGTGTCTAAATATAAAAGGTTTTCAAATAATCTGGAAAGATAAAAGCATTAAAAGGAGACATATAAACCAACAAATAAGCATAGAACACCACTAAAAGCCCATTCAGTTCAGCTTCTAAAAGCCTGTAGGAATAAAAATGTTTTTACTTGGCCAGTGGAAAGAGCAAGGAGGAAAACCATCCTGACTTCCCTAGAAAGAAAAGTTTGAAACTGGGAGTAGCCACCAAGAAAGCCTGAAAAGGTAGAGGGATCCTGAGAAGGTAGAGGGAAAGAGAGAAGAGTCTCTCCCAAATATCTTAGAGTTCTAACAGGCTCATATAGGGAAATTAATATTGCTGTGTGCCTTCAAGTTATTTTGGACTTGCAGTGACCCTAAGGCAAAGCTATCACAGGGATTTTTCTGGGGGCAGAGAGTGTGTTATGCACCCAGATTCACCTAGTGGGTGCCCATGGCCAAACAAGGAATCTAACTCTGGCTTCTAGGTTCATAGTCCCAAAGCAGTATACTGGACTGACTCTCCATATAGGGAGATACAGTGCTTCAGATAGCCTCGACCCAGACCATATGAGATATCACCAGCACTTTCACTGGTGATCTTAACTCCAGGGTCAACTGGATTCTCCCTGCAATTGTGTCAGAGGAGGGGATTCTTGGCCCCCAGGCATCTGTTTTTGGTATTTGCATATGTTCATATTATACGAAGTCTCTTCTGCTTTGCTGCTCCCACCCTGCTTAGTCATCCAACGGGTACAAACTGGGCCTGATGCCATGTGCAGCCAAAGCGCCATGGCCCTATCATCACTTTCTTATCTGCTCTAGCGAGTTAACTGCTTTCTGTGGCCTGGCAGGTCAATCGTTTTCCGACTGCCTTGATTCTCACTACCTCTCTTAATGGTTTTCCTCGTTTATCGGCTGCCAGATTCAATCCATCGCCAGTTGCCTTCCCTACCCAGGACTCTCCTTAATCAACTGCAGTTTGGCTCTGTGTCCCTTTGGGTTCCCTGCCAAGAGCACTTGCCTCACTCGGACGTTTACTCTCCGGAAGGAAAATCAGGCAGAGAGGGGCAAGTAAAAAAAAAATATTTTTTTTTTAGAGCCTGTCCAGGGTCCGCAACCAATGTGGGCACCTCTATATTACACAGATTGTTTGGTCTGACACAGTACCAGTTTCCTTATCAGTGTGTTGCTGATCTTGAAAGAAAAGCAATATATCCCACTCCAAAGATTCTGAGTTTCTGCTGACAGTGACTTTTGCTGGGGGGGAGCAGTTAAAAGTGGGTGGAGAGAACGAAGCGCACAGACTAAGCACTGCAGAAATCTGTGACCAGATGCATCCTGCAAGCATTTCTTTTTTAAAAACACATCTTGCTCAGTTGCATAGCTAAAGAATAACTTTACTGTTTGCCTGGGGAAAATGCAGAAGGTGAAACCAGTTAGGTGCAAGAATAATTCAATGAATAATTCCTGGAATGTTTTGAATATATTTGTCTGGGGGAGTTGGTTCAACATTTAAATAGATGCAGAGTTGCGTCTCCTCCTAGAATTCTATTTGCAGAAGAGGTTTGTCTTTCAAATACGACAGAGAAGCCAGAGAAGCTGTTTTACTACATTCTTTAATTCACACTAGTTTCATAGACAGGCTATACAAGATCATACTTTTATACTCCGTAGAGATTATACTTTAAAACATTCCATTCAACCTTTTGTCACCCTGGTTGTGAACATAAACCAGATGGTTAAGAATGCATCTGATTATTTTTGATTACTCAGTTAATACACACACACACACACACACAATTTTTTAAAAATCCATATTGGCAATAATGCTCAGAGTAGATTACAAAAACCTTTCCTAAAAACAAGTCACTGAAACATAAGTAAATCACTGATTCAGCCACGGAAACTAAACTGTGTTAAATGACTGAACATTAAAACAGCAGCAGGAGGACAGCAGGACTAAAACAACCACATCCAATTCAATCAGTTAGGTTCAGATAGCAGAAAATTGAACAGAAAATCCAACAGAATGAAGTAGTCTTCACTGGACATCTAAACAGGAACAGCGCAGGTGTCAAGTGGATGTCTTTGAGGAGCGTGTTCCAAAGTCATAGTTCTATGATACTAAAATGCTGCATCTCAAAAATGATTTGAATCAAGATGGGTGGTGCATATCTGGCTGTGGTCTGTCACACCTCATAAGTGGAGAGAAGGTCCCCTAGTCTTGATCTAGGCATGCATGTGGGCCTGAATGGTAGAAGGTGGTCCAACACATAAATATACTAGCATCACAGCTGGGCAAGAAGACTGGGTAGCATTGTTTCCATAGAATGATAGAGTTAGAAGGCACCACAAGGACTGTTTAGTCTAACCCAGGTCTTTCCTTTGTAAGTCCACAAATCAAAACCAGCAGAAGACAAGCATGCTTCATCTTCTACATGACACCTCTTCAGATACTTAATGGTGTTTGTCATATCACCTCTCAGTTTTCTCAGAGCTAAACATAATACAAAGCTCCCTAACCCATTCCTTGGTTTCCAGACCTTTTACCATCTTGGTTGCCCTTCTAGATGTGCTTCAGTTTTAATATGAAGAACTTGTACTGCTTCTTACAGTTTATGCTTTGAGTCCTGGGTAGAGTTGGAACAGGGAGTATTCCCCCAACAGATATGCTAGAAACCTCCTGAATTATCAGCTTAGCTGTTACTTCATCATTTTACTTTTTGTTTAAGCAAGCCTGTTAGCTGGTTTAGATTCATGGAGATACAAAGGAAAGACATGATAAAACTACATCGCTTTAGACACAGTTGGCTACCAGAGGCTGGAAAAGTTACCATTTTGGTTATGACTTCTACAGGTTGCTTGCAGGATTCTGGTGGTTGTAGCCCAAAAAGTAACTTTCCTAAGATCATAGGCAATGTGTCCTTGTGTTATGCCTGTTCTGCAATTCCTTCCCCTCTCCTAGGAGTTTCAGCATTTCTGGGCCTCTGAGCCCCACCTCTGTCTCCCACTTCACCACCTCCAGGCTATGGGTTATGGTGTCGAGTTCTTGACTGTGTCAATTAGTTGAACTCCCTTTGTTTCCTACAGGATGCCCAGGCAGTCCTGACATTTGCCATTGACAGCACCGAGAAGAAAGTGCTGATGTCAACCACAAAGGGGACATGTTCAGTTGAACAGGTATGTGTCATAGCTTTGGACAGCTGTGCATATTGGACGTCTCCCAAAATCAGTACCAAAGTTTACCGATGTATGTATTTATTAGTGATACCTGTCAAAATCTGGTTTGGATCATTTTCTGAGAGCACTTAGTATTGCTTGTAGAGAGACCCATGGCACATCGGACTTAGGCACAGACCATACAACTAATTAGAGAAATTTTAGTTTGGCTAATTTACCTTTATTAGTTTGGCTAATAAATGCAGCGATTAGAAAACAATCCTTAGGCAAAATCTGTAGTTCACAGGACCTCTGTTACTGGCCGCCCTTAGTCTCTTCTCTGGTTGGTGCCCAGGGCTGCATTATAGCAATGAGACATTTACAAAAATAGTTTTATGTCAACTTGCTTTGAATATCTATTTTTATTTCTCTGGTGGAGTGACTGAAATGCTTTACAATTTCAGATACTAAGGCGAAAGAAAAAAAAGTTATTAAATAGTTTCAAAGCAGAGTTGTCCCAAGCCATTGATAATTTCCAGAACCTAATGGCAGGAGCTCCGAAGCCTCAGATTCCTCCGCTTCTGCTTGCGGTAGACTTCATAGCTCACATTGACCATATCTCATAGTCTTATTGGATTCTGCTGCAAGTGTCAGATATACTAAAACTCTGCCTTGGGAGATAACTACCATCTCGGATTTTCTACTTTTGGTGATAACACTGGGCTGTGAATATACTGTGATTGTGCTGTGCAAACATGGTATTTGGTGCAGGATGCTGTAATTTACTGTTTTGTGGATTTCAACGGTGTTTGGGTAAAAAAAAAATCTCTAGTCACTACAGCTACAAAATTAGGTTTGAAATATATGCTGAAATTTCAAAAGTCTAGCAAGGAGGTATGGAGCAGAGGTTTTTCAGTGACTGGGGCATGGTTTTTGTGGCTGACGTTGATCCTTTCCCCCTCATTCTGGTTAGCAGAAGCTGGTTAAATTATGCAGAATACACAGAGAACGTGTATGTCTGCTGGATTCCCATAATATATGCAATTTGGGATTACCTTAGCACAGACCTTTATGAAATATTTATAGCCTTAACAGTGGGCGAAGATTGCCAAAATTCTGACTTGCTCCTCTTCTAGAAGAGGTAGCACGCATGAAGTAACCTGCTTCTGAACTCAGTTCTGAAATAGAAGTAGTCTTCTCTTTATTCTTGCTTATATAAAAAGAAGTAGGGATATGTGTGTGAGAGAAAGAGAATAGTAGCACAAGAAAAACTTTAGAAAAACCTGCACAGGGTCTGTACATTTGTCTCTTGAATCGAGCTCTCAGACATGGAAGGGTCCTCTCCTGCCTGTATTTTAATTTTTTTTTATTTTAAGACCCCTTATCAGTTTTCCTCTCATTGGTTGACATGACCTGTTTTCTTCAGCCAAAACTAGGAGTCAATATTCATATGAAGATAGGTTTGGGCAGTTTTCTCTTGCCTTACTATGTGATGAGGTGAGTGGCATGAGGCACTTGGTTATCATGGAAACAGAGGCAGGAGTGAAATATTGCAGATTGGCACCCCATGAAGTCCTGGGACCTCTTGCTTAGCTAATAATATTGTTTTAGGCCTTCTGTCTGTCTGCAGCTTAGGGAGCTGGGGACTTTTAGTCTGCAGAAGAGAAGGTTAAGAAGGCACACAATAGCCATGTTTAAATATTTGAAGGGGTGTCATGTTGAGGAAGGAGCGGGCTTGCTTTCTGTTGCTCCAGAGACTAGGACAAGGAGCAATGGATTCAAACTACAGGATAAGAGATTCCACTTAAACCTTAGGTAGAACTTCTTGACAGTCAGAGCTGTATAGCAGTGGAATCTGCTGCCTCGGAGTGTGATGGAGTCTCCTCCTTTGGAGGTTTTTAAGCAGAGGCTACATGACCATCTGTTGGGAGTGCTTTGATGTGGGTTCCTGCATGGCAGGGGGTTGAACTAGATGGCCTCTGTGGTCTCTTCAAACTCTGTGAGTCTATGATTTTTAGTTTTGTGGTGGCTTTTCCTAACAGGAAGGAGAGGCATAGGTACTAGAATCAAGAGTTGCAGAGGCACAGTCCTTACAAATTAATGGCTTTTGCTGCCAGTTGCGGGAAGAAAGGTATCTGAGCTGGATAAAAATGATTAAATTTATTGATTTATTTAGAGTATTCATATTCCTCCCTTCAGCCAAAAAGATTCCCAGGGTGACTCACAAATCATCTTCCCCGCCTTCAGGCTTACCATCTAAGTGAGACAGGACAAATGAGGAAAATTGGGTGGTAGTTGGGGAGGGGGTTATGCTGGCTGCTCTTTTCTCCCTCAAAGTCCTCAGTGGTGGTATTTGGAGTAGAGAATGGGGCTCTTATCAACTGCTGGGCCGAAGCATGATGGGGCTGTGTTTGCCTGCTCCTCTCTCCCTCCAGCACCACAGTAGTGGCGGTTGGAAGATGGAGGAAAGGCCTTTCACTAGCCACTGGGCCAGGGCATGATGGAGATGTGCCTGACCGCTCGTCTCCCCCTCTGGGGCCAGAGCAGTGGCAGTTAATGCATCCTCTTTAAATTGCTCTTGACAGCCTGTTTTGACAGGAGGCTTGGAAAGACTTCCACCAGTCACGTTTATGGAATGTATCCCGTTTGCATCTGTCCCACCGCATCCATCACCTCTTGTTTGTTTTCCATGGCAGGGAGAAAGGAATTAATCGGGCATGGGAGGGGAGATGCAGGTAACCGCTTCAGGTATGCAGGGGATTTGAAGAATGTATGTGTGCATGAATGTATTTCTCTCTCCCCCCACACCTCCGTTTGCAAAGGCCTCTTAGTATTCCACGCGAAGGCTGTGGAGTCGTTTCTCATTACCGTGGCTGCGTCCCTGCCAAATGGCTCGGAACGTCGAGCCCGTCCTGCTCTAAAGGAACAATTATGAACACTAATGCGCTATTGAATGGAGGTGGCAGACAGGCGCCATTAATTAGACAAGTGTTTCTGTCAGGAGAACGAGGAAAAACTGCTTTTGTTTTGGGGTGAATTCTAATAAGTTTAGAATCTCTGAGAAAAAAGGAGGATGACGACAAAGTGGGGGGAGGAATCAAAACAAGACTCCTCCGTCCATGAGATCTTTCAGAACTTTCCTCCAACCCAGGATCCTCCAGAGGGGTGTCACTGTAAATTCCATTATCCTCATTATCTGGAAGGTAGGGCATTTTGAAAGAGGTGGTTTCTGGGTGTCCATTCCCCTGTTTAAAAGGCTGACTACACCTGCATTTTCACTACACTGTTGTTGGGTGCCTTCAAGTTGTTTCCGACTTACAGCGATCCTAAGATGACCCTATCGCGGGGTTTTCTTGGCAAGAGTTATTCAGAAGGGTTTTGCCTCTGCCTTCCTCTGAGGCTGAGAGAGTGACTAGCCCAAGGTCAGCCAGTGGGTTTCATGGCTGAGCAGAGATTCAAAGCCTGGTCTCTAGCATCATAGTCCAACACTTAAACCGCTATCCCATGCCCATTACATACAATCTTGAAATTCAGATTGCATTGAAAGTGATTTTTTTTAAAGGAGGTAATCAATAGAGAGAGGAGCAGTAAATATGCACAGCTACTCTAACACATTTTCCCGCTTGGTTTTTGTGAATGCTTTCACCCTGAAGTCTGATTAGGAACATAAGAGAAACCCTGGTGAGTCAGGTCAAAGTGCCATCTTGCACAGCATTCTCTTCTAAGCAAGATTGCAATTTCTTGATGGCCATTTCCGCATGAGACTATTATAGCACTATGATTCCACTTTCAACTTCCTATGGAATCCTGGGGTTTGCAATTTCAGGAGGGGCCAGCTGGCCCCTCTCGAAACTGCAAACCCCAGGATTCCATAGGATGTTGAAAGTGGAATCATTGCGCTATAACAGTCTCGTGCGGAAATGGCCAGTGTTTGCTTGGCCTATGGTTGTCTGTCTGTCTATCTGTTTGTCTTCTTTCTTTCCTTCCTTCCTTCCTTCCTTCCTTCCTTCCTTCCTTCCTTCCTTCCTTCCTTCCTTCCTTCTTCTTTCTTTCTTTCTTTCTTTCTTTCTTTCTTTCTTTCTTTCTTTCTCGGTCTCTCTCTCGGTCTCTCTCTCTCTCTGTGCCTCTGCACACAAGCAGGTGTGATGGATCACAACTCCATGCATTGCTGTACCTTACCTCTAAATAATCAGTTCTCACTGCCCATAAATCGAAGATGGATAGACATAGTTTATATATCAAGAACAGAGCTTGAAAATATTGGCTCACACTCTTAGCTGTAGACACAGGTGTTAAGTTGCACATGGAGTAAATCATCATTATCATTTTCATCTAATTATTAATGTAGCATCCTCAGTGAATATGGTACCAGATAAAGTAAAACAACAGCGACAAAAACATCTGCCAAAGGCATACAATCTAATACATGCATGCCCACACACACTCACAAAAAACATAGGGGAAGGAACAAGTAATACAAATATAGAATTAATGCAATACAATTGTAAACAAGATTATCCAGATGGAAATACAAAAACCAGTTCAATATGCTATAAAACCAGCTGACAAATACAGATCATGAAAACATACAAGATTATAAAACATCATTAAACAAAATTTCCAAAAGCTTTGAAAAACAGGAAAGATTTTAATTGAGATTTAAAAACAATAAGAGAATGAGCAGTGTGCTATGAGCAGGTTTTCTGTTTTGGACGATACACCACAGTCGTATCCAGCTGACAGTGGTATAAACAGTTGCATATGTGGGATCACTGACCATGGAGTGGCACATTAAAGGACATGGAGTTGCATGCAAATAAGCATTGTTTCTGTGTATTGTTTTTGTGCATTGCTGCAGTTGCATATTGAGTTGTCAGCTGTATGTATTGACCATTGAACCACATACATGGTGCAATGTTAACATTCCGTATAGGGTTTGTGTAACTTAAGTCTTCTGGTGAATATTTTCTCTACCCTAAAGTGATGTAGGATCTCAGCCAGAAACTGTCGACCTCCAACAATTAAGAGAATTTTAGGGTATTAGTTACATTAAAAACATCCTCTGAAACTGGCTAGTAATGAATTACAGTAGTGAGAACAGACAATTGTTCAAAATGGATGTTGGTGGTTGCTAATAATTAAAATAGTAGATTTTAAACTGATTGAAAGCAATTAGTTTTTTAATAAATTATTTCCAATCTCTGATCAAGACTCCCTTCCAAATCAGCTTATTTCTGACCATCATTAGGTCTGCTGGAATGGCTCTGCATTTATATGTGAATGAATGATAGGTATATGAAGGTTGCTTCTGCCCATAGCTCTTATCTACCTTTTTTTCCTGCGAATGCAATCTTTTTTCAGTACTTCACTAGTACTAAGATGCTGTAACTGGCAACTTGCACCAAGCTTTTGAGTGATGTTGGAAACGAATCCTAAAATGTGTGGGGCATAAAAGATGCTTGGATTGCCCTCTTCCACCTCAATGGCCTTATCCAGGCGTATAACCATCCCACTTCTTTCTGGGAGCTTCACTGCAATATCTCAGGAGGTGGGGAGTTGTAATGAGCAGAACACTAAGCCAGCATCCATCGGTGGCTGTCAGGTCCTCTGCCAGGAGAAAAGTTTGCTCTCTTGCAAAAGCAACAGGCAGCGGGAACACACACAATAAATAATTATGATTTACCTCCATTCCTCGCATGAGCTCAGCAACGCCAGCTGCATGCTAACAACACTGGTGCTGACTTGGAAACTGGATAGGTTAAAGAGGAAAGGAGTACAGCTGTTTCAGGAGTTGAAAACTGACAGTCTCCGTCCCCTCTGTGATATTCTGCACCCTGTGCTAGCTTGCACCATTCAGGTTTTGCTTGGTTGACTTTTGTAGCAGAGTTTTAAATCCTCTTCATAGGTAGAAAGCAGGGGCAGGGGAACAGAGCTCTTTAACTCCCAAAAGAGAAGAAGGGGAGAAGTGAAAGCAGGTGGAGTGTTCCTATAACTGTTCTTATAACAGCCCAGATTGCAGCTGCTTTTAGCTCTTTCTTGAGTGATCATTCATAGGATAACATCTGCAGAAGCTGGAACGTTCTGTCACGCAAAATGGATGAATAGGCTTCTCTTAGATCCGCATGGGGCCTGTTTGCTAAAGAGGGGCCACAGAGAGAGGTTGATGGATTAGCAGTTAAGTTTGGCAAGAATCCAAAATTGCCAGGAGGGTACCTGAGGAGGAAGTCCAGATGAAAGAGCTGCCAGTATTTCCCTGGCCGATTCTTGAATAGCTAAGAGGGACTGCAAGAGAACAACCTGCTGAAAACAAGTTAGAATTTGAAAGGATCAGCTGTACCATGGATGAGGGGTACTTGTCAGTCTCTAGAGCTTACAGGGGTGGGATTTATGTAGCCTTACAGATATTTCTCAACTGCAGTTCCCAGCAGCCCTTGGTAAAATAGTGCATGATGAGGAATGTTGGATGTCTAGCAATACACAGAGGGCTACACTTTGGTTTAAGGGAAGATGGTCAAATATGACTAAGTCTTCCTCAGCCCAATGTCCTCCAGATGTATTGGGGAAGACTGCAGTGAATCATTGTCCTGTGTATGAAAATATGGCACAGTGGAGAGAAAAGAGGGGTAAGTGCGTTTTTCAGGCTGTCTTGGGATGAACTAAGTGCTTGCCTTTCACCACTCTAGTCAGAGAAAGGAATGGTTCCTTTTTTCGATGAGAAACAGCGTATTGCATTTACATTGAACCCATGGATAGGTCGACCCAGTTTTTTGGGGGCAATTTTTGACTCAAATTTCCAAACTTACACATGAGTATATACGATAGCTACATCTGGAGAGCCATAAGTTATCCATCCCTTGTCTATATTGACTCGTAGTGGCTTCCTCAGAAAATGCCAGGGATACAATGTGGAGCCTTCTGCTTGCAAAATGTGATTTTCCCCAAACCATGTCCCTGTAGGTGTGCTCCACCCTGACATACGCTGTAAGATGGTGAACTAGATAAGCCTTTGGTCTGAGGCTGCAGGGCTTTTCTCAAGTTCTTTTAAGCCTTCTTTTATGTGATCTTGAAAAAGATGAAGATGGATGCTTGCCAAATAACCTTTTTTTTTTTCCTGGACTGCACTTACTCATCTTTTGCCCAAAAATGTCTGGGTCTGTTTTGCCTCCTGCAGACTGATTATGACTGTCCCAGTGTGACTGATGAGTTGTTAATCCGTGTTGTTGTTGTCCTTGTTGTTTTTGTTACTGTTTTGTAAAAAAAAGGAGAGTCCCCAACTTTCTCTGTCTGGCCATGGGACCCATCCCACGATCCGTCGCGAGAGGCGGGATATAAATAAATGTCGTCGTCATCATCATCATCATCATCATCATCATCCAACCGTGAATTTCTTCTATTCTTTGAAACGGCTGTCTCAGCGTAGGTCCAGTCTAGAAGAAAAAGGCCAGGGAGGAAATTAAAGCAACCGTTTTGAACTCTTCTGATAGCAGCTGTTGAATGAAGCCTTGGCATCTTTCCATCAAATGGCCTTTCATTTCAATGGAAAATAGAAGCAGTAGCAGGATTTGCTGGGGTCAATTTAGGGTGGGAGCAATTCATTTTTTTTTCAAATCTTTTGTTGTTGAAATTTCATCTTTCTTTGCTTTTGGACTGTTTAGTGGATCCCACCCCCACATTCTTGATCAAGGTTCTAGCCTATAATTTTTAAACCCCTCACCACTTAGTGTATGTACATATCTCTGTGTATCTTGCTGTTACTATTTTTAAAAAAATCTTTTCACCCTCTGTCTACTTTCCCACTCCATCCAGACTGGGATGTGAATCCATCCCTTTGTCCAGGGTATCCACAGTGTATATACGGCCCTCCCATTAGTCACTTAGTAGCTGTCTCTGTTACTAACTTTTATTTTACTATATTGTTGTAATTGTTGTATTTTGTTATTGCAGTAGTCGTTGTTAATTTGTTGCTGTGCCTAGTTTATAAATTAAACTTTATCATAGGCATGTATGTATAAGAAAAAGCATAGTATATGTAGGGTTTGGTATTATCCATGGTTTCGGGTGAGGAACTGCCGAACGAAGGTTTCATGGGACAGGGTATGTGGACATTTGGGGAAATCCCAGAAGAGCCAAATTCTGTCCCAGGATCTGAGATACTTTCATGTAAAAGGTTGGTGCTTTTTCTTCCCAGGCTCCCAAGTTTGCAAAATTTGGCCGTATTTTCATCTTGTAGCCAAAGGCAGGGCTGGAGGCAATTTTCTAGGCACTTAGAGTTGTCGAGCCAACCTGGAAAGTGTGTGGGCAAGTGGCTGATAAAGTCTAGGTAGCCACAGGGTGAAGTAGTCTTTCCAGCTGTTGTGCAGATGTCTTGGGATGGCAGCATGGGGCATCAGTGCCCAGTCACTGTCAGGGGCAGGAATTAATCATGCAGAATATGAAAACTGCAGTGCAAAGGTGTAAGACAGTTGACCTGGCATGTTGGAGGGAGATGATGGGAGCTGTAGTCCAACACTTGGATGGTACCAGGGTTGGGGAAGGCTGAAGTAAATCAAAAGGGGATAGTGATGCTTATTCCATTTTACACAGACTGCATAATTCTGCTTGCTTCTGTGTGGACCTCTGGTTACAGTCAGTCCTCCACATTTGCTAGGGTTAGGGACTCAGGACCCCTGCAAAAGTGGAAAAATCACAAATACCAAAATGTGTAGTGGGGGGAGAAGGGGGCCAGGGCACAGTGAGGATAACAGGCACCTAGGGTCCAAACCAGGTCGAGGGAAGGAGGGTGGGCTGGCATGGTGTCCCTATACTTCCTCTCCCGTGCCCGCCTCCTTCCTTGGGTGGCTGTGTGGGGCTGGGTTTATGGATAGGGTTTGTGCTGCTGAGAAATCAGGCTGCAAGCCATCTTTAGCTGGGCAGGCAGCTACAGGAGGAGGAGGAGGACCAGAGTTGGGTGTTAAAATGGCTGGAGCTACAGAGAGAGAATGTTCCCCTGGAAAAGAAGTGCCTGAGTTGGGGAGGCAAGGGTTGAAGAAACTTGCAAATCATCAAATCTGTGAAAGTTAAACCCATACACCTGGAAAGGTGACTGTACCTTGATGTAGAATTTCGGCTTTTCTTACCGTAAACCCTGCTAATAATGTCATGACTAAATTTGTCCCTGAGCAGTATGTACACAGAGACTGTATGGGCAAAATGAACCAGAAAGTGTGGACTTCTGTGTGTGAAATGGGGGCTTGCTTGGCATTTCTGGAACTACTTTTTATTCTCCAAAGTGGAAGACAGTGGAGTTTGGGGGAAGTTTTGAACAAGGAAGATGTTTGGGCCTTTTTTTCCTCCTCATGGTAGTGCTACAGCTACCATGGTGCCTGCCAAAAGATCAAGTTGGCTGAGTGGGAGGCCAGAACCAATTCCCGATTTGCAGCCCTTTGTCTCCATTCCTGCTTGCCCTCCGCCGGCTGAGGCAAGGGAGAGAGCCATGTCTGCCCTCCCTTGCCCACCATCGTGGCTAAATCAATTACCAGCCTCTGCCGCCTTCCCTGCTGCGTGGCGGCCTCACCGCCACCCGCACTGGGCACGCTGTCTGCCAGTGGTAATTGAGCTGGGAAGTCCTAAGTGGGCCTGACAGTTTTTGACGGTCCCATGCCGAGAAGGATGTCCGACACAAAGGGTGCAAAGAGCTCCATCACTGGTGGGAGGCGGGCTGGTACATGTTTGGGGGTTTGATCACTTCCCCTTGCATATAAATTGACTAATTAAGACACAAGGAATGAACAGGGGGTGTGTGGTGGCTCTTCACCCCTCAGTTCTTCACGGAGGCAGCGGCAAAGATGATGTGGGGGATTAATTGGCCCGAGGGAGTCTGCGGGTGGCTGGGAAGGAGTAGGCCAGCTAGCTCACTGCCAGCATTTTCTTTTTCGCACTTGTTTCGAGGGAAAGCCTTTTATTGCTTTATCTCTTTGATAGCTCCCTCTGTCACTCCCTCCCTTTCCCACTGCTTGGTGTCCTCTTTTCAGCATAATTCCTTCCCTGCTTTTTCCTTTCTGTCTATACTTGGCTTCCTTTAATCTCCCTGGACGGAAGACCAACTCCTGGAAGAAGACTTTCGCGTGGGGTGGGAACACGGATGATGTGGATGCTGCTCAGAGCTTCACTCTGTGGTGTTGTTGTTGTTGTTGTGTGCCTTCAAGTTTTTTTGGACTGATGGCGACCCCAAGGCAGACCTATCATGGAGTTTCTGGGGGCTGAGAGTGTGTGTGACGTGCCCAAGGCCATGCAGCGGGTTTCCATAGCTGAGGAGTGATTCAAACCTGGTCTCCAACGTCATAGTCCAATGCTCAAACCACTACATCATGCTAGTTCTCTTCATGCTGCTGCCATCATCGTCGTCATCATCATCATCATCAGATGGAATGACCTGCCACAAGCGATTTGTTAGCTGGAGATACTGCCTGCATTTAAAATCAGATGATGATGATGAAGAACTTTTACCTGCTTCGCCCTGTGGATCGATATGGGGAACAAAAACAAATAGCATAATATAACATGTAGCATCAGTGAAAATGCATGTAACACCAATACATATTCAGATCAACACATCAGTGCTTTAAAATTCATAATTTAAAACTAATCTGGGTAGGCCAGTTGAAAGAAGCTGGTCTTTACTGTTGTTTTAAACGCAGGCAGCATCTTCAGCTAACAAATCGCTTGTGGCAGGTCATTCCACAATCTGGGGGTAGATGAAGAAAATGCCCTCTGTATAAGAGTTACCAGCCTAGTTTTGGTCCAGGGTCTGTAGTGGCAGAGAAGGCAGTGGGAAGGAGGCCTGGAGAAGTAGTCTCCCTGCAGTGAAGAATTGCCCGGTGTCCCTTGCTTGGAGACAAAAAAGCTTATCAGGCTTCCCATATAGAAAGGGATATCTTCTATTTTGGATTTTGGAAGGATTTTGCTTTTATACAGACTGAATGAAATTCCAGAAAATAACCTATTTTGGGGTACATGCCTTCCATAAAGAAAAGAATATATGCATCATATCAATTATGAATGTGAACAGCATATTCATTTTACTCTTCAGCCTCAGAGGAAGGCAATGGCAAACCCCGTCTTGCCAAGAAAAACATGATAGGTCCACCTTAGGGTCGTCATAAGTCGCAAACAACTTGAAGGCACAGAACAAATAACAAGATCAAACCTTTCAGAAAAAAAAAAACCTGTGGCATCTGGGATGGGAACATGTCTCTTTCACCTCCTTGTGATACTTAACCCCCTGCCCACTTCTTTTCTTGATCCCTCCAGCTCCAGCAATGCATCGCCGCCTCGCAGCGAGCCGCCGACACCATTTTCCAGTTCTACCGTGATTCCACCTGCAGGAAGTACTCCAAGTGGTGACTCTGCCCACCAGTGGAAAGAAACAGCGATGAACTACTGAGGAAGAACAGTAGTGTTCCAGACACTTGCTCGGCCTGTCCTTTACTCCAAAGGACAAGGGGTGCGATTGAACTTTTGCCCCGGGCAGCAAGGCACACTCTGAGGATATTCCTGCAGAATGCTGGAAAAGATGGATATTTAACCTGCCCCTCCCTTCAAGTACTCCTCAGTGCCATAAGACTCACAGCCTTTCCTCCTCCTTTTCTCTGAGCCTTTGCATTTTTCCCGTTCTGTTATATTTTGGAAGGCATTGCATTTCTCTTCTTTTATTCCAGGAAAAGTCATTATTATTATTTCTGCAGACATTCTCAGGGGACTACCTCATTTCTTGGCCTAGCTGTAAGTTCAGATATTCCTTTGTGATCTTTTTAGCCTGGAATAATGATTTTTAAAGTCTTATAAAGACTACTGCTTTCTGTCTCTCTTTGTTTTTTCCTGCTTTCCATTCTGAAACTGTTTTCACCTGCCATAATAAAAGAAGAGAAAACACAAAAACGTGAAAAGAAGAGGCATTTGTATTGTCCAGAATTACTCTCAAAGCAGTTGTGCTTTCTTTCAATATTCCCCGTGACTTGTATAGTGAAGTGGTAAGAGAAATTGTAAGAGTGCCAGGCAGTGACGTGGGTTCAGATCCCTACTCAGCAATGAAACACATTTGAGTGACTCGGGCCAGTGAATAACCTTTCAGTTCAAGTTCAAGAGTTATGAAAATAAAGATTGCATGTGTAGCCCACTCAGCATCAATTAATATTAGTATTAAAATTTTATTTATTTTACTTGTGTTATTAGCTGTTATTAGCTGGGGTTAGGGTTAGGACTCTGGGAAGGAGGGTTCACATCTCTACTCAGCCATGGGTATTCACTGGGTGACCTTGGACAAAGCAAACTCTCTTGGCATCAGAGGAAGGTAATTGCAAACTCCTTCTGAAAATATCTTACCAAGAAAAGCCCATTATAAGTTTGCCATAAGTTGGAAATAACTTGGAGGCATGCAAAACCAAATTTTATTATTATTATTATTCTGTATTGTTAAACTAGAGAGCCAGCATGGTGTATTGGTTTGAACGTTTGACTACAAACTTGAAGACTAGCATCTGATTCCCTGCTCAGCTGTGAAAATTCACTGGATGACCTTAGTGCATCACACTTTCTCAGCCCCAGAAAACCCCATGATAAGTTTGCTTTAGAGTTGCCATAAGTCAGAAACAACTTGAAGAAAACAACAATCGCAGCGTAGCTGGTAAAAGCACTACAGTTGGGGTAAGCAGTTGTGAGGCTGGACAGAGAAATCAGATGCCAATCTCCACCTGTCCCCTTACCCCAGGTTCTCTGGATAATCCCCTTCAGGCTTGGATCTAGAACTTCCCTTAGGTTGTGACCATCTTGTACACGTGTTGCCGTCTTGTCCCATTTCACAGGACCCCATTGCTACCCAAGCATAGCGGTCTCAGGAGTATTATTTCTGCCCAGCCCATGACTGCATATGTTAATAGTGTCTGGACTACCCTGCCTTCTATTGTGGTCAGGCTGTCTCTTCAAAATGCCCACCACTCCCATACTAAACTATATGGCAGCCTGTGGACGATTGCCCCCCTGCCTCCAGCAGCAAACTCACAATGTGCATCTTTCTGTTCTGATGCAGGCCCTGGAACAGGATGGAAATTCAGGGCTCTGCACTATCCCCAGCCCCTTCCCTTGTTCATTAATATTCTGCAGAACTTTCCTGCTTGTTTTTCATTTTGCTGTTTGGCAACCATGGTGGTGAGAGCTCAGCCTTTGCCAAATCGGAATCCACTTGCAGCTTGGCAGATACCTCTTCGTTAAGTTTTCCTGCCTCAGAATGCAGCAGTGAATTTGCAAGGAGACCCTGTTTCCCAAAAGGCTTCGACCCTCTCCCTTTTAAATTGCTCCCGGACCCAATTAGACACTCTAGTCTTAAATTGCAGGAGAAATAGTCGCCTTGCATTATGGGAGAGAGAAACCCTTTCATCAAAGTTGCTGCCCCCGGACCATTAATATAGTAGGAATCCTGCAGGGAAGAACAGAGCCAGCTTTCTTTTCCTTCTCTGCAGCCTCCTGCAACGCTTAAATCTTTTAATCATTGCAGTGACATTGTGAGGTGGCATCTTCAGATAGTTAGGAGAATAGATTCTCATCTCTCTTGCCCAGGACCACTTGGGGAGATCATTGGCTGAATCTGGATTTGAACTTGGTCTCTTACCACTTAAGGGAAAAGATCAACAGTTGAGCCTCTTGGGGAAAGGGTTAGTCCAAGATTTTCACCTCAGTTTCTCTTCCTCTGGCCCTTTTCCGCATGTGGAGGGTGAAACAGAGGGAAAGGCGCTAAAACGAAGCTTACCAGCAGCCGGGTAAATCTATCGCCATGCGGAGCAGCGTGAGCTTGCTGCTCCGCAGTTCTCCGGCGTCCAAAATGGCGGCTTCCAGCTGGCGGAGGCTCTCCACCAACCGGAGAAGCTCGCCAGCCAGAAGCTAGTGCGCGCCTGCAAATCTGCACTGGAGCATGGCGACGGAGCTGCACGTGGCTGCGCGCTCCGTGCTTTTTAAAAACCTCTGAAAAGAGGTTTTTAAAAACATGCCGCACCACCAGTTCCGGTCGCTTCGGAGTGGATTGAGGTGCGGAACTACAAAAAGTAGTCCGCCCCAATCCACTCCACGGTGCAGACGACCTCCATCAGAGGTCGCTCTGCACCGTTTTAATACCCCGGTGCGGAAAGGGCCTCAGTCTCTTTGGCAGAGTGAAATGCTTCAAGTGATGGGGGCAAAAGATGCAGGATGGAGCTAAAGAAGATGAAGGAGAAGAAGTCAACAACTCTGGACGTTAATAAAAGGAATAAACTGCAATGGCTTGGAGTAATCGTAGCATGGATTATCACTTGTCCTCTCTCCAAAGTTTCTTTTTCCCCCCCGCACTGTTCACATACTTTCCATCATATAGGCATCCTTGCTTATCTTGACAGTTTAGAGATCAGAGCAATGTCAGAAAGCAGAAATGGTACAAAAGTGGAACCCGTCTACTGTAGGGAACATGATGGGCTTACAGAGGCTCGCTTAGGACCGACTGTACACATGCCCTGTTTGTAAAGTCTCTCAGCTGGCTTGGTGTCCTTTTCCCTGCTCTGAGCTGACTTTGCAAGCATTGCATGTGCGGTCCCAAGCCTCCATAGTCGAGAAGCCTACTGTTTTGATGCTTGCAATACAGACAAGCTCCATTAATTCAATCACAGGATCTACTTGGCAGGACTTGGAACTATGCACGTGTGTAAGCGATCCCAAGCGAGCCTCTGTAGGCAAGAAGACCTGACGAAAGAATGAACCCATACTGAATTAATGGAACTTGTCCTTAATTTGGAAGTGTTGAAAGAGTGAGTTGCCAAATAATGGAGCATAGAAAGGCAGGGGCTTTCTGCATTTTCATAACTACTGAGGACTAGAAACTTGCTGTAAAAAAAAGGACCTCTGGGATGCTCAGCAAATCAGGTTAGGCACTGGGTTCTCAGCTTTTGTGACAGTGGGTACACTGAAGAAAAGCCAACTCACCTGTGCTCAAGCTGTGTGAAGTCTGTGCTGTTACCTTTCAGCCGGCTGCTCCAGTAGAGAACTCCTTTGTCATGTTATCAAATTGTATTGTTGAGCAATTTTTATTAACCAGTTGACAGCCAGCGTGGTGTAACAGTTTGACTGTTGTACTAGGGCCTAAGAGACAAGAGCCATTTCTGCACTGGACTATTGTAGTGCTATTATTCCACTTTCAACATCCTGTGGAATCCTGGGGTTTGCAGTTCTCCCTAAACTGCAAACCCTGGGATTCCACAGGATATTGAAAGTGGAATAATAGCACTATAACGGTCTAGTGCAGAAATGGCCCAGGGTTCAAAACCCACCAAGTCAGCTTGGACAAGCTACCCTCTGGCTGTATAAGAGGACAGTGGAAAGCTCCCTCTGAACAAACCTTGCCCAGAAGAGCCTATAATAGCTTCACTTTAGGGTCTCCATAAGTTGGAAGTGACTTGAAGGCATACAACAGATTGAGCCAGTTGCAACTTATGGGTTAAATGCCTGCCAAATTCTTGGCCACCCAGGCCACCATATCTCCTTCCCTAAGCACTTTATTTGCTTTTGTGTTCTCAGAGTTCCCATTGCTCTCTTAACCTTCACTAACTGCCCTGATAAGAGACTAGCAGCCTGCTTTGATTAATGACCCGACTGGTGTTGATGAGGTTCTCTCTCTTTTTACATTTCCCACATTGGTGCTTTCTGAGGTCTTCATCATTCCCTTATCGAAACCTCTGGAAAATCACAGTCAGCTTCAGAAAGGCAGCAGATCATCTCTTTAAAAACTCCAACCTTCTCTTTTCTTTCTTTTTTCCCCCTTTCTTGCCCTCACATTCTCCTTCTTCTCCTCTGCCCTTAAAAGACAGGGTGACCTCATTTCCCCTTTTTCAGAGCAGCAAACAGACTCTGTTCCCAGCCACTAAGCTCTCTGCTTCCAGTCTCCTGCAATGAATATTCAATCAGGTTGCATTAGATAATTTTATTCCCTTTCTACCACACCAGTTTTCCACTCTCTGTTACACCTTTTTAAAGGGGGGAAAAAGTACTAGAACTGGTGGAAGGATAGAGAGAAAAAGAGACAGTGCAGATCCATGTGGAATCCTGTTGCAGAAATAAGTTAGGGAAGAAATTATTGAGCCTGGATTATCCCTCCTTAATTTGTTTTCTCTCTCTTTTCTTTGCAACCGAAGGCTTTCTCTTGCTGGCCTCTCAGATGAAGCCATAGTCTGTGTTCTATTCATTGGGCCTTCCTAGTGTGCTGCCGGCTCTGCAAAGCCACTTCTGTCTCTCTTCCCATTCAGACGTCGGATTGCCAGCCCCTGATCCTGCCAAGGGTGATATTATTGCTTGCTTGGCTCCTGCTACCTTTTGGAAGGGGCACTTGGAGTGATTAATTCCACCCGCTGCCTTTAAAATCTGTCGCATTCTTTGAGTCAGAGACCAAGAGATGTGCTAACCTAGTGGCCTCCCTCTGAAAGATGCCAGCATTGCAGAAGAGCTGGCATTTGTGGTCTCATCAAAGAAGTAATCTAGAATCCTGAATGCTTTGTGCGTTCAGGTCAGGCTTTGTAAAAGTTCCATCTCTGAAGTCTTGGTTACTCAAGTCCACAGCCAAATACCTGTATGTCAAAAGTTCACCACGCAGAGGCTCAAAATGCAATCTTCTCAGTGCCATCCAGATGTATGGCACTATAACTTCCATTGCCCCAGGCAGCATTGCTAGAAATGGCAGGAGTTATAGTCCCCTACATGCTGAGGCTGCACAGAGAAGGGTGACCTAAGCTTTCTCCAGAAAAACAATTCCATTTTTAGCCTAGGAACCCAAAACGGGTGTCCATTGGGCTACTGTTTTAATTAGCATAATGGAATTTGTTGCTAGAAAATGTAGTGATAGCTTTTAAAACTGGGATAGCTTTTAAAAAGCTGGCCAAATTCATTGGGTATTCACGATTAGTGGGGCATCAGCAAAATGTTGCAGCATGGAGTACTTGGGTTTATTATTCCAGCCATCTGTCCATGGTGCTCTTCCATCTTCTCCTCCCACCTTTCACACCACACAACTGTAATGCTGTGATCCCACTTTAACTGCCATGAAAACATTGTATGGAATAATGGAATTTTCAGTTTAGAGAGAGGTGTTTAGAATTCTCAAACCTGGCTGTAGCCAAGAGAGGAAAGCCATCTGGAGTGTTCCTGGAGACTGGTTCCGTTTAACACCCTGCAGCCATGGCAGTTAAAATGGAATTGCAATGCTGTACTTGTGTAGTATAAAAAGGCTTTCTGCTTTTGTTCACAACAGTTAAGTCAACATTCCTTGACTTCTGGCCATGCACAGTCCTCAATGGGTTTGGTTGGAGATTCCCGCATTGGAGATTTTCCCCACTGACAGCTTTTTGTCTTTGTGCAAACTGTTTTGTTTCTTCAGCCCCGCTGATACCTCCCTCGGCAGGCTTGGGTGCTATTTTTGACAATGTGTGGATTGGCACTCACAGGATCATAATTCATAATGGCTGAATGGGACTCCCTGGTATGGAGGTAGCCTTCCAAGTAGGGGAATAAATCACAGCCACCTCCCACTGGATATCTCAGAATGGCTGCCTAGGACAGGAGTTTGGGGAGAAATCAAGTGCTGAGAGGGGCAAAATGAAATTCAGATGACATTTCTATGTCCTCTAGCTGGTCCTCTAACAGGATATCGTCTTCTAGGTCTCGGCTCCCCTTCCATTTTGGTTGAGACAGATTTTCAGGGAGAGCTTAAGCTATTAACCTTTCAGAGCATTCTCCGTCCAGTTATGAATCATGGATCTGCAGCCAAATAACGCTAATCCAAAACCTAAACCATTTGCCCCTTCTTTTTCTGAATGGTCTATATTTTCCCCCCTCATCTCTTTCTCTTCCCTAACAGGCATCTGTTTCTGAAAAATAGCTGTGCAGACTAGAATGGGGCCTCCGTGGGTCTCGGCACTGAGTTCTTCTTTTTATTCTTTCTTTCCTTCCACCTGAGTTGCGATTGAGATGACGGTTATTGCTTTAGAAAGAAGCGAGCAGGGCCCCTGTACATAAATATGTGATAAAGCATCAGGATGCTCAATAATTCATGGAAGCTTGAGAGGAGAGTAGGAGAACAAGGACGGAGCATAATGGGCTGGGAGCGGGGAAGGATGTGGACAGAAAGGGAAGAAGCTCTATTCTGTTATCCAGTTTGTGTAGTAGAACTGAGTTTCCCTGCACTTTATGAAGATTAGGGGTGGGGTGTTGCATATTTGCTTTAACCACCCCCAATGGCTAGGATGTAGGCTGTCAAAAATTCGAGTTCAGCTTGCCTTCCTCCCCAGTGTGTGTCCTTCTTCTGCAAACACTGTATTTCTCTCCTTCTGTGGAGTCTGAATCAGTTAAATTCAGACCTTGGGGCTTTTCACTTTACAAAAGTTATAACACTTAACTGCCATGGGAGCCTCCTATGAAATCTTGGGATTTGCAGATTATGGAAGGGAGTTCAGAATTCTTAGCCAGAGAGCTCTCATGCCTTCCGAACTACAAATCCCAGGACTCCACAGGATGCATTGTAAGCACCAGAGAAAGATACAGGCATTTGAGGAAGCAGGGATGGACTTAGTTGATGTGAATTGACCTATAGGGGTTATATCTATTATAGTCCTCCCTCCACCTTTGTCGGTTTGACCTTTGAAAATTGGATTATTTGTAAGGTGCCTCCCCCACTCCCATTCTCTTGCATTTTGCTGGGCACAGAGAAGGAAGGCAGGGATACCTGGGCAAAAGGCAAAGAAATGGGGCAGGAGGCACACACATGCCTTTCTTCTCCCCCTCTGGTGCTCCCCCCTTCCATTCCCTTGCCTTTTGCCCAGGCAGAAGAAGGAAGCCTCACACACCAGGGCAAAAGGCAAGTAAATGGGAGGGAGTATATGGGGGGTGGGTGGGGAGTTACTTGTAGTTTTTCCATTTTCATGAGGGTTCTGCTCTGAACTCTCGTGAAAGTGGAGAGGCCACCTTCTTGTAGTTGTGTGCCTTCAAGCCATTTCTGACTTACGGCAACCCTAAGGCGAACCTATCACTGGGTTTTCTGGGGCTGAGAGTGTGTGACATTCCCAAGGTCACCCAGTGCGTTTCCCTGGCTGAGCAGAGAATCGAACCCTGGTCTCCATAGTCTAGCACTCAAACCACTACAGTATTCTGGCTGTCAGATGTAGTTGGTATGAATTGATGTATAAGAGTTGCATTATACAGAGGGGACCATACAACTTCAGTCCTAGTGCAGCGATGGGATGTCAGCTTTGCCACATAGCAGGAGAGAACATTTGCAAGCAACCGATACAGGAGGCAGAGTGCATAGGCAGTTTTATTGAGGGCAGGAGTGTGTGTGCATGAGCCTTGGATCTCTTGACCACAATGAGCGTGGAGTTCTGTATAAAAGGAGGCAAGACAAACACATTGACTTGAGGGAGAGGTTGGGGCTGGACCCAGATTGAGAGTTTCCATTTTGTCCGTAAGCAACATCCCTCCTCGCTCCTTATGAAAGAAGCATCAATCCAAGATGCTCAGAGTCCCAAGAATTCTGTTTTATGCACATCCTGAGTGGAAGGATCCATCTCAGCCAGATCGCCTGGAGAAACGCTGCCTCATTTGACATCCATTGCCCAGAAAGGATCAATTTCAGAGGTGCTGGCCCGATGCAGACCTCCCTCCAAAGCCCATACCTTTGCTGTTCCCTAGCTCAGTTTTCTGCCTGTTGCAACCCAAGTCACAATTGGCCCCATTTTGGTTCAAGGGGTTGCCGAGTCTGAGACGAAGGGGTTTTGTTTCGACAAAAACAGGGTCAGGAAACATGTGCCAACAAGCTTCGTGTCCAGTTCCTATCCCCCAGTTTCCGACACTAATGGGGGAAAGGGGAGAGTACTTGTCTCCAGCCAGGGATGGGACAGCCTAGGTGGGTGCTTTGTTGGACAAGTAGGCGATGAGAGCCACAACGGCGCCGATGTAGGTACAGATGCCGAGGATGATGGAGAGGACAGCCAGTGCAAATGTCTGGCGGGAAGCTGTCCATGCTCTTGGGTAGTCTCCCTTGGCGGATGCCTTGTTTGTCTGAGAGGGGAAAGAAAGAGGCCAAAGAAAGGCAACAATTCAGTATCTTAATAAGAGTGGGGGTCAGGCTCCCTCCCTCTCACCTGGAAGTTCTTCCTTAAATTCTAGAAAAGTCAGAATAGCCACAAAAACTGACTGTGGAAGAAGTTCTTGGGGCTGATAAGTACTTCTTTGCCCCTCACTTCCTGGGAAGACTCATCCAGGGTGATTTCTATCACAGCAATGCCCTGTACAGAGCTTGGGAAAGTTCCTTGATGAATTGCAGCTCCCAAAATCCACCCAGTATGGGCAATGGTTATGTTGACTGGGGACTGTCATTCAGTACAGTAACTTTTCCCAAATAGCATCTAAGCAGGCTGAACATGGCCATTTAAAATGGTAATTTTCCTTGTGTGGCAAAACATCAGTGTAAGAAAAAGCCTAGAAGCAGAGGTCTTGATAATTTAAAGACAAGTCTATTTCTCTGGCAAATATGACCTACATTAAGATCCTGGCTGGCTTCTACAGACGGGATCAGCCACGCAGGAGTGTGGTCTAGTGGCCCCCAGGATTCCATAGGATGTTGAAAGTGAAATCATAGTGCTATAAATAGTCTAGTGCAGAAATGGCCTTGGAGAAGTAAGCTTGTCCTAGCCTAACACATCTTGCAGGAATAGTGTATGAATACAAGGCCTTTTCTGAATTCTTTGGGCAAATGGAGAAATGAATGCAAAATGGATTTTTTTAAAAATAATCCCTTGTTATAAACCACTCAATCCTGGCACCCACTATATAGAATAGCGGCAAAATCTTCTGCATCTGATCTTTCTTGCATCCTCTGTCCCCAGTCACTTCACCTTGCGAGACAAGAACTTCCAAGCTGAATTTTTGTGATTTCTCCCCCTTGTGATCCCACCATTTTCCACTCATCCCCTAAGCCACCCTCTTATTTTTTTTTCCCGTCCTCCCCTGCAACAACCCACCTTTTGGGACAGATAGAAGGCAGTAATGCCCAATGGCCAGAAGCAGCATAACATGGAGAAAACCGCCAAGCCTAGGTAATCCTGAGGCAGCAGCATGGAGAAACTGCTTTCGCTTTCCGTATCGCTGTCACTTGAAGAGTCATTCTGGGGACCAAACAAGGAGAAAAAGGACTTACAACCTGCCTGCTAGGAAAGAGGAACAAACAGAAGGAAGGACTTCTCCGAACACAACAGTTTGTTGATGGAACTCTGCCACCTTGAGCAGGGACCTTGGAATGGTTCCCTTGCCCCAACGTTGACAGGCAGGTTATTATTAATTTTGTCTACGTGCAAGAGTAGGGCAAATGACTTTTCCCATCAATTATCATTGAAACATCCTTAAATATGATGGCTTTTGCAAGCACAGTGTGTACTTCGAAGTGCCATTAATGTGTGCAGTGCAGCTTACTCCCAAGTTAGTGGGCAGAGGGTAGGCTGCGGTCAGTCTTTATTATTCCTGGGAGGACGCAACCACAACCACTGTCCTAATATTTCTCAGTGGTTGATCATTTAGCACACTTCTGGTTGATAATTCCAGTGGAGGCTTAACTACATAGGAATTTTAGTGGTCCAGTTTTGTCAGATCACGACAGGGGGCAACTTCTTGCCTTATCTTTGAGGAGCAGGCCCCCTTCTCCCCCCTTTTGGGGTCCATGACCTCAAGATGTGATGTTGGCTATCAACTTGTAAGATATCAACAGTGAAAAATTTCCCAGATGACAGAGCTACTAGATGTGATGTTGATATGCTCCCCCACACAATACCATTTATAAGGAGTGACTCTGTTGCTCTCATGTGCTACCCGATGGCTTCTGTTGCACTCAAGGCTCAAACCCATCCTTTCCCCCCGAGCTGGTAGGCACCAGCCCACAGTAATAAGGTTTTTGCTGCTGGCTGCAGTCTGTCTCCGTGCAGAGCGCACAGAGATGCATTGGATGGCCTGGAGGTCTTTGCGTTATGCCAGATTTCCCCTCCTCTGAAATTGTCAGCTGGTCAGAAAGGAAAGAAAAATCACTGCTGTTTATGTGATTTCAGCACAGATGGCTTTAAAAAGAGGACAAGATAAATTCATGGAGGATAAAGCTATCAGTGTTTGTATCAGTCACAATGAAAGCAATATGCTACTTCCAGGATGAGAAGACGTCTGCCTTTGCAGCAATTGCTGTGGAAGGCAAGTAGAAAGAATCTCTTGCAATCATCGGCTGCTTGTGGTCTTTAGAGGCATCTGCTTCACAGCTGGCAGGGGGAATATGGGACTAGATGGATCCAACAGGGATTGTGTTATGCAACAGAGATTTCATCTTCAGAAATCAGGCAGTGATGATTTTTCATAGGCAGGTGCAGACATTCACCAGCTTATTGCTATGGAAAAATCTGTAAAGGGGGTTCCAAGAAGGACTCCCCTGACTGCAGAGGCCCTTTCACATTATACTATGATTCCACTATAACCGCCATGGCAATATCCTAGGGAATCCTGGGGTTGTGGTTAAGGAAGGCATTAGAGCAGCGCTTCTCAATCTTTGGGCCTCCAGAGGTTTTGGACTTCAGTTCTTATAAGCCCCAGCCAGGTTGATTAATGTTCAGGAATTCTAGGAATTAAAGTCCCCAACATCTGGATGACCAAAGACTGAGAACCACAGCGCTAGCGTTCTGACTAGCCCTCCCTAAACTGCAAACGCCAGTATTCCCTAGAATGGAGCCATGGCAGTTAAAGAAGGATCATAGCACTAAACTGGAGTATAGCTGGTCCTCACATTTGCTAGGGCTGGGGGGAAAGATCCTGGCAAAAGGGGGAAAATTGCAAATAGCAAAACATATGTGCGTGTGTGTCTGTGAGAAGCGGGCCAGAACAAGCTAGGGAGCATGGGCACCCCAGGTCCAAACCAGGTCAGGGAAAGGGAAGGGAAGGTTGGGGTTGTCAGTGTGGCCCTATACTTCCCCTCTCTCACCCATCTCCTTCCTTGGGGTCGGGAAGGAACGTCAGGATTGGATTTGTGGTGCTGACAAACAGGGCTGTGATCCATCCTTCACTGGCCAGGCAGCAGTTAGTGGAACTTGGGAGACAGGTTGGTTTTTAAAGGGATGTGCAGCCTGATCACAGCCGCCAGGAGGGAACATTCTCTTGGAAAAGGGGCAAGGGGCAAGAGTTTGAAGAAACTCACAAATAATCAAATCCACAAATGTGGAGGGCCAACTGTAGTGCAAAAAAGGGCCTGTTAAATCTTGTTTTTATGTGTCTTGAAACTGACTCCAGGTTTTGGTGATCCTGTCCTAGGGTGTTCTTGGCAAGATGCATTCAGAGAGGGATTTACCCTAGCCTTTCTCTGAGGCTGAGAGAATGTGACTTGACCAAGGTTCCCAGGGGGTTTCTGTAGCTGAGAGGGGATTTGAACCCTGGCTTCCAAAAGTCCTAGTCTGCTGGCTCCCTCTGGTAACTCTACCTCCAAATACACCACTTCAGTGCCATTTTTATGAGCCACTGGTTTGAAAAATTAGCGTTATCTCTTTCTGCAAGAGGACTGTGCTAAGCAGACTTTGGAAAAGTTCCTTTTTTGGGAGTACAGTTCTCACTAGCCTTGCTGATTTGGGGGGCTTCTGAGAGTTGCAGTCCAAAAAAAGGAGCTTTTCTGAGTCTTGGGAACAAGAGTGAGAACCTCTGCTCCCAGCATCCGCTCCGACCCAGACGTTACCTCAAGGTCTGGCAACTCGGTGTCACCCACTTCGTAGCAGATGGTATGAATGTCCTTTTCCAGAGCCACCTTCCTGGGCAGCTCCCCAGCTTCTTTGTTATCTCCAAAGGCCGTTTCGATATAATCTTTCTTCTTCCATCCTTGGGGATTGCTCGATTTCCACCGCTCGGGGTAGAGCGTCGGTTCCGGGGCACGGTATGGCTCAACTGTCCTCTGCAGGCTGCTGGGATCCAAGAGCTGATGGGAAAGCACTGCAGAGCTTGGCTGTAGCCAAGAGAGGCTCGGTGGCACGTGGCAGGACAGTAATCCAGAATGCTCCTGGGTACCGGTTCGGCTGAGCATCCCTCCTTGGAGCAACAGCTTCCCAGAGGGCTTGGCCAGGAGTGGATGCTGTAGCTCATGGACGTTCTCCATTCTGCCTCCTAGAGGAAGGTGACAGATTCCTCCTCTTTGTTGATTTCAGTAACTCTGAGCTTTAGTCACCTTGGGGAGGAATTTAAACAAGGAAATAAACAAAAGCAAAGTGTTTCAATTTTGTTTTGATTATATCTTGCCTTTCTCTCCCTGCATGATTAGGTTACAGCTACAGACGTGAGAAAATAAGATGTTAAAAGACACTCAAAACAGACTGTATTAAACCAGCACCAAATTGAAGGCATTGAAAATAAAGCATCAATGTGTAGCTATGGAGAGGGGGGCAAAATGAGGGCATTGCCCTCCAAATAAGAATTTTGCCCCCCCCATAAAAATTTTCTTCAATCCCCAAATTTCTAGCATTGTGATAACTGAAAATTTCTGCTGAGCTTTGGAAATACAATTTAGGCGTCCGAAGAAAAGGGGCAGGTCAGGTTAGCAAGGGAAAGCAAACGCAATGATTATAGGAGTTCTAGATGTAAATGGTTTTCAATGTCTCACTCTCTGTGATGCTAGAAATTTAGGGACTTGAAAGGAAATTTAATGGGAGGGGGCAGAATTCTTATTTGAGACGGCAGTGCTCTCATGTTTCCTGCTCCCAATATAACACCCCTCTGTTCCTAGCACTTAGTCACTTGCAAGAAAGCCTGCCTACATAAAGAGGTCCTTGGCTGCTGGCAGAAGGACTATAAAGTGGAAGAGAGTTCCACAGTCTTAGAGGAATGACCAACAAGGCCCTTTCTTGAGGCATGGAGGTATATAGGGGATGTCCCTTATTTGAGGTCTAGAAATCATGTCCCTTATTATAAAGAATGTCCCACCTTTGGGGGTTAGAAAGCTTTTCTTTTTCTATAGACTCAGCAAGAGGCATGCATACATGCATCCATCCATCCATCCATCCATCCATCCATCCATCCATCCATCCTTCTGTCCATCCATCCTTCCTGTAGTTTGGAGTGTGAGTTCTTTATAAAAAGACAGAAATGTAACTTAAGAATGTGAACAAGTTGTTAATGTTACCTGAGAAACACATGGCTAAGTTAACTGAATATTATTTTAGGCATTTAGGTAGAGCTCAAACTTGTTAAAAGCTATTTCCTAATTGTCATGAACTTCAACTGTCCCTTGTTGCTGTGTTGAAAGCCTGGCAATGCAAGGGTGGTGGGATTGAGAGAAGGGTGTCTTCTGAAGAGCTTAAAACTCAAGTATGCAGCTCATATCATACAAGAATAAATTTGTTTGTTGTTGCGTGCCTTCAAGTACTGGTGGTTTCTGACTTATGGCAACCTTAAGGTGAACCTGTCACAGGTTTTTCTGGGGCTGGGAGTGTATGACATGTCCAAAGTTACCCAGTGGGTTTCCATGGCTGAGTGGGGAATCAAACCTTGCTCTCCAGGGTCGAAATAGCCAAACCACTACAGCATGCTGGCTCTCATAAGAATAAATGTAGAGTTGATTTCACCATAGAAGTCTTTTTTCCCCAGTCTGAGTCATGCTCTCCTAATGCCTCCGATCTTGAATTCCTCCTACAGGCAACTTATTTCCTTTCCACCTCCCCCCTCTCCATTTCTCCCAGTGACTTCCAAGCCACCTTCCCTCAGGCAAAGCCCAGAGAGAGGAAATCTCATCTCCCCCTTCCTCGAAGCAAGAATTAGTTGGGGCAGGAGTCAGAGCAGAAGCTGGAAGTGAGTCATCATCCCCTTGCCTCTCCAAGAGGCTGCCTCTTCCCTGAGGAAGTCTCTCTCTTTTTCCACATCGTGGCTTATGGATCATTACCCTCTAGGACCGGGAGATTCTCTCTGTGAATCCTCAGATGGCCCCCAAAAAGCCAGGAAGATGTAGCCCTGTTTGGAAGCCAAGTAGAGTGAGAGATTCAGGCTGACAGAGACAAATGCGCTTCTTTTGAGAGGCATACTCCACCAGTAAATTTGCCGGCAGACAATGCTTTCTTTCTGAAATAATGCTCACTTGGGTGACAGCAAAAATATTCCATGTAGCTATCACTGGAATTAAGAGGAACACACCAGTTGTTGTTGTGTGAAGTCATTGACTTATGGAAAATCATAAGGCAAACCTATCATAGGGTTTTCTGGGGCTGAGAGTGTGTGAAGGACTAAGGACACCCAATGGGTTTCCGCGGAAGGCTGAGTCAACCTTGGAGCCCGGCAGGATCGAACTCACAACCTTGCGGCCACATTAGTGATTATGTGGCTTGCAATACTGGCATTTAACCACTGTGCCACCAGGGCTCCCTACTACACCACACTGGCTCTCCAATAATTCTCAGATGAAAAGTGGGACATGTGTGGCTCAGCAACGTCAGAGTGTGGTCACGGTGCCAAAAGGTATTAATGAGGAAGAACAAAAAAGCTAGGAGAGGTTGCAGCAGTTTGCTTTTGCCTGAGCCTCCTGGAAAGAGCAAGATTCTGTCCCCTCCTCTCCTCCCACTGAGTTAATTGAGTGCAAACTATTTTGGCACCTTGATCTCAGTTTGCACCAATGGAAGTAAGCCCAGGACAAAAGTGGGAAAGGTGGAAGGGGGAGAGAGAAACTGGGATGTTTTAAAACCAGTTGAACCAGTGGGATGACAAAGGATTGAGCCAAAGCAGGACAGCTGGAGGATATGCTCCACATCTCTTAGAATTTTTAATATTTAATTATGGTCAGTTTTGTTCCTGCCTTGGACCTAGCTTTCTTAAACAGAAAATGAAATTGGAAATTTGGGTAGGTGTTTAATATTAAACCACAGGTAGGGCTTACATCAACTCTCCTCTGTTTCAGTCCTTGCACTAAGAAAACCAGCATTTCATGGAGAAGAAGAGTTAGTCAAGTCTTTGCCCTCTCTTGCCACTTTTATATGTGTCCAAATTAGAACTCTCCATCACCACCAAGAAAGCCTTCAATTGTGTGAAGCCCTACGAGCCATCCAAATACAGTTCAGAAAGAGTTTGGAGCTTGATGTACTAATACCAAAATTAAGGCATTTTATTACAGTGTATGAGCAATAAGCAGTGTAGTTTTCCAGCTGTTGGACTACAGTTCCCATCACCCCATCCATTGCCCGTGGACTGCTGGAGTCCAACAACATTTGAGGACCATCTAGCTTATTTCGCCACTGCTAAAGTACATGGATGTAGATAGTAGAACAATAAATACCTCAAAGATATCAGTCCATATACTGTGTTTATCATGTTCCAATGAAAGTTCTGGTCTATTTATAAAGCAGTAAGCGAAAACACAGAAGGTACTTGGGCTTAAATTAAGCCTTGATACTTTAGGCACAGCAGTTGGTAAATTTAGAAGATCAGGAACATTGATGAAAAGTGGGAATACTGAAAAAAAAATTCTTTCTCACATGCCTTGCAGAAAAAAGTGGATACTTATTTTCATAAAATGTTTATAGGCTAATCTACATATAATGATGCAGATTTGGATATAATTACTGCAGTTTAAATTTACATTATACCAGAGTGAGGAATCCAGTAACCTGAGGCCTATTTGTACCACCCTGTTATAGCACTTTGATACTACTTTTACAGCCAGGACAGCCTAGAGATCCCTGGGATTTTTAGCCCTATGAGGTACTTAGAGGTACTTCAGCTCTAATGTTGGAGTTCAGGGATGTGTGCATTATAGAATTCTAAGCATCTTGCCAAACTGCAAATTCCAGGATTCCTTGGGATGGAACCATGGCAGTTAAAAGTGGGTTTGAACCAGTACAACTGTGCAGTGTGGATACATTCGGGGATAGACATGTATGTGTCTGCTGCTCGTTCTGTGGTCCAGGTGCTAATGATGGAAAGTCAATTTCAAGGCTTCCCTTTGTTCTCCCTTCTTATGGCTCTTTAGCTCTACGTACCCTCCAATATTCACAGATGAAAACTGGGAAGTATGCAGCCAAGTAATGTTGGACTGCTGTCAAGATAGCAGAAGTTACGGATGAAGATGAATACGCAAGCTAGGAGAGACGGCAGCAGTTTGCTTTTGCCTGAATCTTCTGTGCAAGGTTCTGCCTATTTCTCCCTCCTGCACCGCACTGAATTAACTGAGTGCAACCTGCTTTTGCACCCTAAACTCAGTTTGCTGCAACTGGAGTAAGCCAAGGACAAAGGGAGGAAAGTGGGAGGAGAGGAGAGAAACGGGGGCCATTTCTATACATTGTTATAGTGCTAGTATTCCACTCTCAACATCTTATGGAATCGTGGGGTTTGCAGTTTAGGGAGGGGCCTTTGAGGAGCCCCAGGATTCCATAGGATGTTGAAAGTGGAATAATAGCACTACGACAGTCTAGTGCGGAAATGGTCGACATTTTAAAAGCAGCTGGAAAAGTGGGACAACAGATTAACTGGGACTGTCCTTGCCAAATCAGGACGATTGGAGGGTACGGGAAGGACCCGAGTCTTCAAACAGGAGTGCTTTTGAACCTTTGTCCCTCTTCAGGCTTCAGCGACCAGAATCCCTTGCCACTGGACATGTCTGCTGAGGCTTCTGGGAGTTGAAGTCCAAAACATCTGGAGGACCAACATACTGAAAGCGAGTGAAATAGAAGGTTGCCCTCTTTAAAGCAGGAATCATAGTTCCCCAAGCAATGAGAGGCAGAGTTTAATAATTAATAATGAATAGAATTTAAAATAGGGGAGACTTGGGCAGTAATGCTGGATGTGAGCAAAGCACATCTGTCTCCTAACCGTGGCTCATTAGGATCGGTTGATTTCTCCTCCTGGTGCCTCCTCCCCTTTTGCCTCCCTCAACCTTTACACAAATCCTGCAGCGGTTAAGTGAAATGGAACAGCGGTTGGCCCTCTCTCTGATGGCACGTTGCCATAATGCAATTGCAGTCACCAGACAAGAACAGACGTTCGGGGGCTTTTTAATTCCGGTCAAAGACTCCACCGACTCAGAAACCCATGCAGCGTGAAATGTGGTGCAGCCACATGGGGTTTCCTTGCCAGGGACAGAGAGATGAACCAAACATGTGCAGCGGTTCGTGCATTTCACGAACACATTCGGTGGAAATTCAGAGCACTCTTTTGAAGTGGCGGGTGTGAGCATTGGTAAGCCATGTACACACGTGTGTGCCAGTGTGCACGTGGAGAGTTTGATTTGCGATGAACCTGCGATTTCTCAGTTTTGTAAAAAAAAAGAAAAATGAGTTAATGGCTTGGAAAAATGGCTTTTTTGGACTACAAGCCAAACAAAAAACCCCAGTCAGTGGGTATTGCAATCCCTAAAAGTAACTTTTCCAGGCACTTTACCTACTTTCCCATAGTACAGGGATATCTGCACTAATGAAGTAGATATGTCCCTGGGCATTACTTCTTTAAAAGAGATTTGGATGCCAGAGGCAGATGTAGCATAGAAAAAGAAAAGGGATAGCTTCCTACACCACAAAAACAAAGAGCAATTTAATATATTTCAGCAAATTTTGCATTCAAAATTAACCTTTTCCATATTGGAAATGAAACAACCAGGTTAGGTAAGCCTTGAGTCAGTAAACAAAAATATTTTGAACCTAGAGACCATCTGAAAACTTCTTCCAAAATGCATCCAGGGATGACTTTCTCTTTGAAAAGACTCCTCCTCACTTGTGATTTCTGTTTTTTGGTGACTAAATGTATAGATCTATGCTTCTTTAAGATGCTGGTGGTTAGCTGGTAAAGGAGGCTTATTTGGTCCTTACTTTTCCTTTCTATTTTGCTGTTTGTGCCTGCTCTGTAAGGGATTCTGGAGGCGGCTGTTCCATACCTTGGCTGTTGTAGGCAGGTACAAACAGCTACTGTAGGATTAGCAAGAGCAGAATCCCCATTTTTCACAGCTGAAGCTTTAATTGCTTAGCTGTTGCAACCTAACCCAAAAAATTATGTTCAGCCCTCCTTCCTCCTCCCTCCAATGCTAATGCTGCTGAAAAAAAACTTCTAAGAGACAGAGGATGAGGAGTTAAAGCAGAGGAATGGTGGGGCGTGCAAAGATTTTGTAAAAAGGAGCTTCTTTGCTAACTGAGCTGTAGCTGTGTTTGGTCCGCAGCAAAAGGAAGAACAGGGGTGAGGTCAGAGAAAATTCCATGTTTATTCCTTCTGGCTTTTTCACCCTTGTGGTGTCAGTGGGACAACAATATTGTAAGTGTTGCTGTGTGAATGAGGAGGTTACTGAACAATTCTTGCAGGTTTGGAAAGCTACCATTTGCTAGGCTGGTTATTGAAGAGGCGCTTTTATATAGTTAGATTTACTATCTATGCAAAATCTGGGGGTAGCTTTTATTTTTTATCAAAATGGCTTTTGATGAGTTGTTATGAAACATTATGGAAATACCTCTGCTGTGTTTCGGAATCTATTGCTGATGCGGTTATTGAAATGCCTTTTAAAAAAAAAGATTCCATATGTTGCTTTTATCCTTGTTTACTTTGAATATTGTGAGCTAGCTTTCAACACAATTTTGTTTGCAGAAAGGCAGTCTGCCAATTAAATCTGGTCCAATCTGATCTCATCTAAACCATTGGCCGTACTTTCTTCTACAATCAGCCCGGGCTGGGAAAACCAGATATCATCCCTTTTTCAAGCCTCCAAGAAGGTCACAGAGAACATTGGACAGAGGGTTAAACTTCCAATTTGACATGAGGTTAGACCCAACACGCTGGACCACAGCTCTGGTCATCTCTGGTCAACCCACAGGGGGACGATGGGAGCTGCAGCCAAAAACATCCAGAGACGGCTGAGTTAGACAAGGACTAGGCTTCCCTTCTGTATTAGCCATAAAGGATGAACCGCGAAATGAATTCTGATGGCACCATTCTTGCAACAAGCCTGAGTCTTGTTTTCTTTCCTCTCTGATAATCAGTTGGCATGATGAGAGCCCATCCTAAATTCAATCTTTGCAAGTGCCAACACAATTTAGGTATTTTGGGTTGAAGAAGCCTTTGTCGTTTTTTTGCAAGCCTGGTCCTGGCAGCTCTGAATAGATTTCAAACAGGACTTCACCAACCTGGAGTGCTCCAGCTGCATTGGATGGCAGTTTGCTTTTGCTGCTGCCTACTGGGAAGGGCAATATTGCACCCTCTCCTCTCGCTTCTGCTGAGTTAGCCGAGCGCCTTTTTACGCTATACAATTACACTAAAGCACTACTGTTTCCCTTTGGCTGCCATGGTTGCATCCCATGAAGTCCTAGGACAGTGGTTCTCAACCTTCCTAATGCCGCGACCCTTTAATACAGTTCCTCATGTTGTGGTGACCCCCAACCATAAAATTATTTATTTATTATTTACAATGCCTCCCCCCCCGTCAAAGGCTGCCTCGCTGGCCAGGAATGGGGGGGCAGGGAGGAAAAGAAGAGCCGTGCATCTCCCCCAGGAAAAAAACTCCAAGAACCCCGCCCCCGGGCTCTGCTTCTGCTTTGCTCTCGTTTCTGCTGGGGGGGCAGTGTGAGAAAAGTTTCCAGAGTGTCAACCCTGGCCGGGGGGGGGCGGTAGAAATCCCAGCACCTTTGTCTTTTGCGCCAGGCGCAGTTCGCCCCCTGGAAAAGCTCCTCCTTGCAGCCCCCTGGCCCTTCCGCAGCGCCCCCCTCTGTGGCGAGTGGGGCAGGGGCCATGGCGAGGAGGGGGCCTGCCCCCTGTGCTGCCGCCCACCCCAAGCTGGCCCATCAGACGGGAGGTTCTCCTGGTTGCGGAGAAGGGGAGCAATTTCAGTCCCTTCTGAACAGGGGGCAGGAGGACACGAGTGCATGACTCGCGCTTGCGCACCACCATTGAGGAGGGAATGGAGCCTAAGGCCATCGGAAATACGTATTTTCCAATGGTCTTAGCCGACCCCTGTGAAAGGGTCGTTCGACCCCCAAAGGGGTCGCGACCCACAGGTTGAGAACCGCTGTCTAGGATTTGCAGTTTAGGAGGGGCCATTTAGGATTCCCAGCCAGAATGTTCTAGTGCCTCCCCAAACGACAAACCTCACGATTCCATAGGACTGAAGCATGGCAGTTAGAGAGAAATAATAGTGATATAACTGTGTTGTGTGCATGGGACTCTGAGTCCGAAGTATGTTGAACTTAGCTTGAAGCAACTGAAATAGGATGAAGATGAAGAGAGAAAGTGAGACGAAGAAAGAGGAACTAGGAATTTTAAAAGCAGTTGAAAAAGTGGGATGGCAGAGGAATAATCAGGATTGTCCCTGCCAAATAGAGATGGTTAGAGGGCATGTAGCTGGCTGGGGGATACTGGGTGTTGTAACTGCTGTCTTACATAATAAGGGGGTCTAGGTTGTGAAATGCTGCTTTAGACATCCCTACTTTTTAGGATGGCCAGGTCAAGACTGCACCAGACTCTGAGACCTGGGAATGACCTCTTGTGATTTCACGGAAAGCAAGCCCTCATGATATCACTAAGCATGGACCACTAAGCACCAACAACATTTGCACAGAATAGGCAATTCAAATAAAATACTGTTATGACCAAGTTTAACAAATGAAGGACACACACACACACACACACACATGACACACACACTTTTCAAGACAGCACTCTCACCCTGAGATTCCTTCCCCTTGCCCTGAGGATTCTGCACGAGATTGTTATAGCGCTATGATTCCACTTTCACATCGATGGAATCCTGGGGTTTGCAGTTTAGGGAGGGGCCGGCCGGCCCCTCCCTAAACTGCAAACCCCAGGATTCCATCGGATGTTGAAAGTGGAATCATAGCGCTATAACAATCTCGTGCGGAAATGGCCGATAAGAGAAGAGGGGCCAGACTTTGACCTCTGGGAACTCTAGCTACTATTTTTCCCAGCTCACAAGCTCAAAGTGACTACTACCCCAGTTTTCTCACTGGCTAAAAGCCCTATGACCCAGCATGGTATAGTGGTATGAGTGCTGGACTGTGACCCTGGAGACCGAGGTTTGATTTGTCTAGGATGATCAAGTTAATTCATGGCAGAGGCAAGATTTGCACCAGGGACTTTCAAATTTATAGCTCAGTTCCTAAACTGCAAACTGCATTACAATTTTGGGGGTTCAGAAGGAAGGGAAAATGCTCTGCATGTGCATGTTCCACACCTGGAGAGGGGAAGCATGAGAAAGATTTTGTGGCTCACGATAGAAGTTTCCAGGTGTGCTATTTTCATTTGTTTTTCATCCAGCTGGAACAAGCATCTCCCATGTACTTTGTCTGGCAAAGAACTCTGTGTGACTCAAAAGCTGATGCTCTTGCACCCTTAGAGAAATGCTAGGACCCAAGTACTAAGGAGGTATAAATCAGTCCGCAGACCCAAATCCTTGTAGGGTCCCAAAATGAAGCTGTTTTTCACAACCCACAGAGAGGAAAGGGGACGGAGGTTTGTTCTGGCAATATTTAATAACGTCTCTCTTTTATTTGACTTGCACAAGCGATCGGTCAATTACAGCTGACACGTCTCCCTTGGGAATCTGCGTCATCCCCGCTTGTCAGGAGCGTCTGAGCCTGTGCATATGAGCACAGGACCCGCGGAGCTTTGACCTGATGTAACCAGGATCCCAATCATCTGCTGTTATTGTGTCTCGGCGAGATTTTCCAAAAAAGGCTCAGCCTCTCCTGAAGCTCCTTAAAGTGGAGACCAGGCGACGGGGAAGAAGATGAAGCTCCCTTGCGTAAGCTGCTCATTCTCTTAAATCTATGCAAATGTAAAAGGGCATTACATTGAACCTGGCCTTTTACAAAAACCTACTTAAATTTCATAAACGAGAGGAGATGTTTAAAATATAGAGAGGAGTAGAGTTTAACCCCTCATCACATAAAGAGTTTGATTAGATCTCGTGGCACTGAAATGACAGATATAGGCTTCCAACTTATAAGCATGTGCAGAGTTCAGTGCCTTCACCTAAAGCCACTGACTAAGGCTGTTTCCGCACTAGCCTGTTATAGTGCGATGATTCCACTTTCAACATCCTCTGGAATCCTGGGGTTTGCAGGCTGGCCCCTCCCAAAACTGCAAACCCCAGGATTCCAGAGGATGTTGAAAGTGGAATCATCGCGCTATAACAGGCTAGTGCGGAAATGGCCTAAGACAGGCAATGATTTTGACAGAGTGGGGTGAAAGTTGTTGCTGCATGGAGGGTGCTGAGAAAGTGACATCTACTATATAAAAGTCAAAATCTGAGAAACCCTCATATGATTGGCTGCCTGAGAAGATTCCATGGAATCCTGAGGTTTGCAGTTTAGGGAGGGGCCTTTAGAATTCTCAGCCAGAGAGCTCTTGGGCCTGGCCGTTTGTTATAGAGACAAGGCCTAGCAGCAAGGAGGAGGGCAGTGTATTCCCCAGGAACCCAACCTCTGTTATGTCAATAACTCTGAATACAGATTGGATTGGGGAATATGGGTAAAAGTTACAGTTACTAGACAAGACAGTTTGGGGAATGAGAGACACAGAATCTCAAATCTTTCTAACAACTATTACCTATGAGAAAATAAAATCCTGAGCAACGCCGGGTATATACATTAGTAATTTTTAAAATGATTGCATACCCTTCAACTGTCCCAAGTTGGCAGATTAATCCTCTGGCGTTCCTCTTTGCCAGCTGCTTTTAAAATGTCCTGGTTTTTCTCTCCTCTTCTGAATTTCCCCCCTTCTCCTGGCTTTGCTTTAATCCTTGCAAAGTGCGTCCAAAGTGCAAAAGTAGTTTGCACTTACTTAACGCAGCAGGAGGGGAGGAAATGAAAGGTAATAATAATAATAATAATAATAATAATAATAATAATAATAATAATAATAATATTATTTATATCCCGCCTCTCCCAACGGATCGAGGCAGTACTACAACAGTACATCAATACATTAAAAACTTGCCCTTCCCTATAGGCTCGGGCAAAAACAAACTCTTGCAGTCTCTCCTAGCTTGTGTATTCTTCCTTATCAATAACTTTTGCCATCTTGGCCATGTTCTGATATTGCTTTAGCCACACATGTCCCAATTTTTATATGTGAAATGTTGGAGGTTATGTGTGAGTGTAAAAATAAAAATCACACTCACCCACCCAATTTATTTTTCAGCCTTAGTAGCAAATGAATAGCCTGTCTTGCACCTTATTCTGAGACTAAGGCAGAAAACTCTTCAAGCATCTCTCCCATTCTCCTAGGGGTATAAATGCAATAAGTGGCACAATAAATAACTCTTTGCTGCCCTTTTCATGACACCCCCAAAGGTGCCGCCTGAAGCCAGTCCCTTACGCTGCCTAATTTTAGGGCTGCTTGTGCTGTGAATGGAAAACATGATTGGATCAGGCAGTGCCGGTCTGGTGGCTTCCTAGTTATTTCTGTATTGCTCGAAATACTGGGATGTTCAAAAGGTCTTAAGTTCATAAGGGGTGAAACAGAACCAAAATGCTCTTTTCTAGAATGAAATTGCTCCTTTTTGGTCAAGCAGTAGTGGGTTTGTACCCCCAAAAGCTCACAGAAAAATAAAAACAAGATAGTCTTAAATGTGCTGCCACATTTCTTTTTGTTCTCATTCTCCCTTCCTCTTTTCTACAAACAGGGTCTGTTTGCTGTCAAAAACCGATGTTTCCAAGTTCTAGTTAGAACCAGACTCGAGAAATATTGTGACGGCAAACAGAGAGCGGTATCTTGGATTCGCCAAAAAGGGCATCAAAATGCAGGTTTTGGCTTCCAAACAGTCACAAACTCCTTGTATTTTTCCAAAATCAACAACTGAAAATGTAATGGGTTGGGGATAAAACCAAGGGCCCATTCACATGACACAACTTATAGTGCTATGATTCCACTTTAACTGCCATGGACCATTTCCGCACTGCACTCTTCTAGTGCGATTATTCCACTTTCAACATCCTATGGAATCCTGGGGTTTGCAGTTTCGGGAGGGGACGAGTGGCCCCTCCCAAAACTGCAAACCCCAGGATTCCATAGGATGTTGAAAGTGGAATAATCGCACTAGAAGAGTGTAGTGCGGAAATGGTTCTGTCCTATGGAATCCTGGAATTTGGAGTTTAGGGAAACATGTTTAAAATATTCAGCCAGAGCACTCTAGTGGCTCAACAGATTACAGACTCCAGGATTCTATGGGATGGAATATATACCCTCCAACATTTTTTAGATGAAAATTGGGACATATGCGGCTAAGCAATATCAGAGTGTGGTCAAGATGGCAAAAATTACTAATGAGGAAAAATTCACAAGCTTGCAGAGGGTGCAGCATTTTGCTTTTGCCTGGGCTAGAAGGAACGTCAACATTCTGCTTCCTCCTCTCCTTTCCCTGTTTTTTAGTTAATTGAATACAAGCCAGTTTTTCACTTTGAACTCAATTTGCAGCCCTTGAAGTAAGTAGAGGAAAAAGGGGGGAAGTAAGAGTAAGAGAGAGAAACTGGGACCTTTTAAAGGCAGCTGAAAAAGTGGGAAGGCAAAGGATTAATCAGGACTGTCCCTGTCAGTTTGAAATAGCTAGAATGTATGGAAACCATGGTAAATAAGGTGGAATCATAGTGCTATAACTGCACAGTGTGAACGGGCCCTGGTATTCCATGCAGATTTAATGAGATTGAGCTCGCTCCTGGCTATAACTTGCCTTGCTAACAGAATTATGAACAGTGCACAGACAAGTGGCTTCCACGCACTTGCCGAGCCATTAAAAAGATGTCGAAAACGGGCAACATCTGAATGCACAATTGATGGATTGTTTCTTTCCGTATACAACGCTGCAATTCATTGACTAGCAAATCTATTTTTATTTATTTTATGTTTGTTTGGAGATCGTTTTATAGTTGTTATAGCTACCGGTAGCCTTGACAAATAAATGACCCTCCATCTTTCCTGCCTCCAGACTCCCTTCTGTTGCCTTATTTATCTCCACTTCAGGAACTGGGCATCTCGTTTCCTTATTTTATATTCTGCTAGGTGTTCTCTCTTCCACCCATGTGGCTTTTTCCCTTTATGTCTTTCTCTTTTCCTCACCCCCCCCCCCTTTTCAGACAAGAGGAGACAGGGGTAGGAATGATGGAACAGTCTCGCTTGCGAGGGTTGAAGGAGACACAAAGAAGCTCCCACAAACAACCATCACCACCGGGAGCGTGTGAGTTCGTACACACCCACACACCCCAAAGAGAATGCCAAGAGAGAAGGGGGAGGAAGCAGCGGGTGTGTTTTGAAATAGAACCGAACTCGATCTGTGTGTGTGTGTGTGTGTGTGTAAAATGGCACTCCAGAGGGTGAATCAGAGGGCATCTCGTCTTAACTCTCAAAGTGCCAGGGTGCAACAACCTCTCCAAGGTATGGCGGAAACATCCCTCTCGCACACACTGAAGACATGGACCATTTCTACTCTGCTTTGGTTAGACCCCATCTTGAATACTGTGTCCAGTTCTGGGCACCCCAATTCAAGAAGGATATTGACAAGCTGGAGCAAGTCCAGAGGAGGGTGACCAAAATGGTGAGAGGCCTGGAAGACATGCCCTATGGGGATAGACTTAGAGAGCTGGGTATGTTTAGTCTGCAGAAGAGGAGGTTAAGAGGGGACATGATAGCCATGTTTAAATATGTGAAGGGGTGCCACGTAGAGGAAGGGGGGGGCTTGTTTTCTGCTGCTCCAGAGACCAGGACAAGGAGCAATGGATTCAAGCTGCAGGAAAGGAGATTCCTCAGGAAGAACTTCTTGACAGTCAGGGCTGTCCGGCAGTGGAATCTGCTGCCTCGGAGTGTAGTGGAGTCTCCTTCCTTGGAGGTTTTTAAGCAGAGGCTTGATGGCCATCTGTCGGGATTGATTTGAGGGTGTTCCTGCATGGCAGGGGGTTGGACTGGATGGCCTGTGTGGTCTCTTCCAACTCTACATTTCTATGATTCTATGATTCAGCACTAGACTGGTATAGTGCTATTATTCCACTTTCAACATCCTATGGAATCCTGGGGTTTGCAAATTGCAAACCCCAGGATTCCGTAGATGTGAAAGTGGAATAATAGCACTATAACAGTCTAGTGCCGGAATGGCCAAGCACCTTGGAATCAAGATGTTGGAGCCCTTTTGGGAACGCTCATTGGGACATGTCAAACCTGCTGCAGTGAGCCACGATCTTGCCAGTATCTGTGAACGAAGGGTCAGCAACCTGACGCCTGTCAGATATTTGAGACGCTATCTGAAATCCACCTGGTGGTCAGGGATTATGGGCATTGCAATCCACTGGTTTGCTTTACCCCTCCAGCCAATTTTGCTTGTTTAAAAGAAAATGAAAAGGGGGAACTGAGGTATTTGTTGTGCACCTTCAAGTCTTTTCCAATTTATAATGACCTGATCATCGGGCTTTTCCCAGCAAGATTTGTTCAGAGGGGGGTTGAAATTGCCTTCCTTTGAGTCTGAGAGAGTGGGACTTGCTCAAAGTCACCCAGTGGGTTTCCATGGGTGAGTGGGAATTTGAATCCTGGGCCATTGTCCAGGAATCAGACCACAACACCGCAATGGAGCCTTGTTTTTGTTGTGTGCTTATTTCTGGTTTATGACAACCCTAAGGCAAACCTATCACAGGGTTTTCTGGGGCTGAGAATGTGTGATGCGCCCAAGGTCACCCAGTGGGTTTCTATGGCCAAGCGGGGAATTGAACTTTAGTTTCCAGGGTTGTAGCCCAACTCTCAAATCATTACACCAGAGTCCCTAGAACCCCAAAATTCCCATGTCAGGGGCTCCTCTTGCACTAATTATTATCATTTATTGTTTTCTTCATTTATATCCTGCCTTTCTCTCAGCAATGAGACTCAATAATGAGACCCCAGGTGGCTAGCTAGCATCATGTTCAAAAACAGTGTGTGCGCCTTCAAGTTGTCTGTAAAAATAATACAGTACAATGCACTAACCATTGGAGACCACTCCCCTCCCAGAGGTTTGGGTAGAACTCAGATGCCCCCAGCTACACTTTGGTGCCCCCCCATTACCTCTACCACCTCGCAAGGTACTAAATTCTGAATCCAGACCATTTCTGCACTAGACTGTTATAGCGCTATGATTCCACTTGCAACTTTCTATGGGATCCTGGGGTTTGCAGTTCAGGGAGGGGCTCGCCCCTCCATGAACTGCAAACCCCAGGATCCCATAGGAGGTTGCAAGTGGAATCATAGCGCTATAACAGTCTAGTGCAGAAAAGGCTCCAGTTAAATGAAATCCAAGCATCTTCACATCTCAGCTCTGCTTTGCTCTCTTGGGAATAATACAGGGGACTGAATTTCTTGGGGAGGGGTAGAAGAAGAATTGGCGGAGGCGAGCGAGTCTCTGGAGACGTTGGCCCTGCTTGCGCTCAGATGGTGGTGCCAGCAAACTCTCATGATTCACCACTGCTTTCCCCCGAAGCATGGGCGGGCGAGCTAAAAAAGAAAACCTCTCTCTTGTGCTTTTCATCTTCTTTCCCAGCTTCAGCCTGATGGCAGGGGAGAGAATCGATGGAATTCTCCCCCACCTCATCCTCCCTCTGCTCAAAGGCAGGCTGCTGCATTTTGGAACATCAAGGGGCTCGAGATGCGCTTGCAAGAGACAATCGGACGGAGGCTGCCGCGTTTAGAGAAGGCAGTTCAAAAGGGAAGAAGGCTTTGAATCACTCTAAAGCTAGGTCATTTCCACACTAACCTGTTAGAGTGCTATTATTCCACTTTCAACATCCTATAGAACCCTGGGGTTTGCAAGAGAGGGGCATGATTTAGAATTCCCAGCCAGAGAGCTCTTTGGCCTCAGGAAACTACAAATCCCAGAATTGCACAGGATGTTGAAAGTGGAATAATAGCACTACAACAGTCTCGTGGAGAAATGGCCCCAGAGTTGCTTGATCTTAGGGTCTGGCCAGTGGCATCACTTGTGGGGTGGGTTGCAGACAACACCAGGTGACACCACCAGTGGGGCGTGGTGAGACCAAAATGACTACTTGCCCCTTCATTCTCTCCCTGTCCCTGAGAGCCCATATAGCTTCATGTAGGACTGCTGACCACTTCATTCTTATGGCTGGTTGAGATCCTCCATGCCTTCATGCGTTCAGACCCACACAGGTACATCGGGACACCCGGAGGGCAGGTCCCCCATGACATAGACCGGGATACTTGGAATTCTGACTCCTGGATGAAAAAGGCTCCATGGTGTGACACCTTGAGTTACTTCACTGGGTGATGCCAACCCTAGTGACTCTACTTCATGCGTCCCTAAGTCTCAGCCTGTAGCTCCTCCCCTCCAGTTCTCAGTGCAAGCGGGAGGAATCTCAGGGTGAGATTGTTGCCTTGAAAAGTTTGCATATCTACATTTTCCTCATCAGACTTAGTGCATTCTTATCATTATTGTTCTTTCAGTGGCACAGTCTGTGCAGCTCTGGCTGATGTTTAATGTATTAGGCTTAATGACATCATCATAGATTGTCCCTTGTCACATCACCAGGGCCCATCTCCTGTGACATCACAAGAGATCAGCCCTAGGTCTCCAGTTTTGGCCCCGAAATCTCCAAGACTGGGATAGTCCTGACCTAGCAACCCTAACTAAATGGCAGAACCAGTTGTTGGTCTCAGTTCAAGTAGACCCATGGAATCAAAGGGAATTTGGGGAATGAGTACTTGTCCAAGCTGCATTGATTCAATGCAGCTGCATTGATTCAATGCAGCTACTCTAGGTGGAATTAATAGTCGGGTTTAAGTTTCAGCATCCATTCAGGATTCTGTTTCCAACAAGGGGTCATCCTAACCTGTCTCCTAGAAGGCCACCGAGTTTCTTGTCAGTAACACATCTGCTCTGTGGATGTAAGATCCCAAATTCAGCCACTGGTAAGCTCCAGTTGTATAAGGATTGGGCACCAGGGGAAGTGTGAAAACCTGGAATGAGACCTGAAGCATAGAAAATGATCCCAGGATGGTGGAGGCCTGGCCCTCCAGAATGTGGATTGGACTGTTAAGTCCCCTCTGCACTAGATAGCACCACCAAAATAAGGAATGATGGGAGTTCTGGTCCAGTAATATCTAAAGAACTTCAAATTCTCTACCCCTAAACCTTGCTTTGTCTGTCCGCTGACAGTACCATTGCAAACATGAATGTTCTCTTCTCATGTCTGACTACTTGAAGAAAATTTCCACCATCATAACATTGTTGCATTAGGTCAGGGAAGGGGATGGGTAGAAATGATATGACCCTCCAGATGTTATTAGACTTCGGCTCCCATCATCCTTGGCAGGTGGTGATGGAACATGGGAGTTGCAATCCCTACATGTCTGGAGGATCACAGATTCCTCAGCCCTGAAGCAGTCAATGTTACTCTAGATGGAGGAAATGTTCTGGCTAATGTTAAGGGAGCTTTAGACATTTGTAAATACTATATCCGCGCCTCTATTGTTTGTTTGAGCAAAAAGGTATAGTGCCTTTGAACATGGAGGCTCTGTTAGCTCTCATGCTTACCAACAGCTTGCTTCATCAACCTTTTTACAGGAGCTCAGGTGCTCAATGGTATTTATTCCCTCCCTCCCCGCACCAGTTACAAATTTGCAAGTGGAAGGAGAGAAAAGACTAGTAGAATAAGCACTGAATTAATTAATTACTGAGATGAGATTTTTATCTGTGGGCCTCTCATCTTGTACTCACATCCTGTGGTACGCCAGCTCTCAGAATGGATGCTAGGACCCCAGCCTTGGGTTTTAGATTGGCCTTCCTCAACCTGAGTCCCTCTGCCAAATTCCATCAGAATACTTTGGGACATTGAAGACCAGGAGAAAGCTGCAGAAAAATTCTCACTAGTTTTTTTATTCTTCCTGGAAGGTTTCCCAACTGTTGGGACACTTGTTTGTTGTTCTTGTTGTTTCTTTAAATCAGGGAATGAATAATTATGATTATTATTATTTTTTTCATCCCAAGTTCTATCCCAAGAGAGTCCCTGTGTGACTCTTTACATGCACTTTAAAAAATAAATAAATGCATGCTTGTTTTGCACATGGAGCAAGCTGCCTATTCAGGGGAAGCGTCACTGCTCCATGCAGCCCCCTTGGAGTTATTGCAATGAGGATAAAGCTGGCTTGCTCGAATGGTGATTCACCAATGTGTAGGCAAACCCGCTCCTAGAGGTCTTGATACACCATCTGCTTTTTGCTACCTCCGTGGGCGAAGACTTAAACCACTGTTAAGACCTGATAACAAGGTGGTGGCTCCAGCCTGCTTGATGGGTCTCCGTTGTAGGGGGCCAACAAGAACATAGTGTACCCATCTTGTAGGTTAGGGTATGTAGGTGCTTGCATGCGGATTTTGTGAATCATAGCAATCCTCTTTCAAGCTAAATATATGAGAGTCATCCAAGAAGTAGCCCTGTTAGCTTCCTGCAGCACAAAAAGGAAGAAGGAAGGAGGAGAGAAATAAAAGAACTGTAACAGCACCTTTAAGACCAACTGGTTTTATTCTTGCATGAGCTTTCACGGATATTAAACTCGTTTCTTCGGATGCACTCAGATGTACTGCATCCAAAGAAGTGGGTTTGTATCCATGATAGTTCATGCAAAATGGAAAACTAGTTAAAGATGTTGCCACATTTTTTTTCTCTTCCTTCCTCCTTTTAAAATATATGACAGTTCAGTTTCTGTGTTTGTACATTGCTTGAATTTCTCTGCCTTCCCCCCTCCCCAGTTTTTGCCCAGCGTCACCCGATTGCTGAGGTATTTACTGCATCTTGCCCTTCAATACAGAATGATCAAGGGCTGGTTTGCAGAAGCAAAAAAATGCAATAAAACATTAGAAATGTCATTTTAAAAAGCAAACGACAAGGTACACACCAGCCAATGCATTTCTCTCCTCTCTCTCTTTCATGGCCTGTTGCTGGCAAGAGGGAGCAAATAAGCTGAGCATTTTAATTAACCAAACATAGGGCTCCAGGCTCCAGGATGGCATTTAAACCAGATGCTCAATTCTAAAGCCAGTCTGAAATCAACCTAGAAATCCTATGTGGGTTTTTTGGAAGTTAGTGCCATTCAAACATTGCTGTGTTGTTATGTGCCTTCAAGTTGTTTCTGACTTATGGCAACCCAAAGGTGAACCTATCACAAGGTTTTCCTGGGGGCTGTGATGTGCCAAAGTGCACCCAGTGAGTTTCCATGGTCCAGATTCACACATTATATTTTCATAAACCATTACATTGCAGACTATGCAGTCTTGCATCAAAGCTACAAAGCCAGTGGAGATGTCTAATGCATTCAACTATACAATGTGCATGTCTTTAAACTCCTGTTCACCATATTCACAAATTACGTAATGGAATGTGTGAAGAAGCCTCATAGGAATGCGGATTTTTCCATCCACAGGATCGGAGGTTTGGCTGGTTAGTTACTTGGGATTTTGACCAACATCAACTAAGGTATTCATCAAAGGATGAGAATGCTTCGCTCACCCCAAGATTTTGTTGGACTGTAACTTCTATCAGCTTCAGCCAGCAAGCCCAATTGTCAAGGATGATGGGAGCTGCAGTCCAACAACCTCTGGAGGTCCAGAGGTACTCCCCTCCTGTGTTAAGTTCTAGCTGAGACTAAAGCCATTTCCACACTAGACTGTTATAGTGCTATTATTCCACTTTCAACATCCGATGGAAACTTGGCCCCTTCCTAAACTGCAAACCCCAGGATTCCATCGGATGTTGAAAGTGGAATAGTAGCACTACAACAGTCTAGTGCAGAAATGGGCTAAAACCTAGCAACAGATTTCTAGATCTGAGAGAGCCATCTGGTTGAGATCTGCAATATTATTCCGCAACTGGTGAAGAAAATACTTCCTGTAATATATCATTATAATATACAATTCACTCTGCTGATGAAGAGTACTCTCTCAGAAGCCTTGAAAAATGAGATTAGGCAAATTCACAATGGAGCAGTTTGCCGACAGCTGTTGTCATTATGATCAGCCACACTTGCTTAAGACTTTGTTGACCTGATGTTCTCACAGATGTGCTAGACTGGAACCTCAGCATGGCCCTCACATCTGGAAGAGGGTTCCTGCATTAGCAAAGGCAGCAGGAGCCTCCGTGGACCATAGCACTGTTATTTCTGGTTGCCAAATGCTGGGGAGCAGGGAACAAACTGGGAAAAACTGTGAACTTTCTTTCAGTCCTGCTCTGACTGTGAGCTTCCAAGAGGCTTTCAGGTGGATGGTTTGGGAGGAGGACACAAGGTGAGATTTGCTCGGTTTCTCCAGGGCTTTCTTAAAACTAGAATTTCTCTCTTTCTTTCCATTCTTCACGGGATTGGCAGAAACTGGGTTTCCCAAAGAGACTCATCCCCAGTAACTGGCCATTTCCACACTAAGCTGTTATAGTGCTATTATTCCACTTGCAACATCCTATGGAATCCGGGGGTTTGCAGTTTCCCGAAACTGCAGACCCCAGGATTCCATAGGAAGTTGCAAGTGGAATCATTGCACTATAACAGCTTAGTGCGGAAATGGTGTCACCAGTTGTTGTTGTTGGTGGTGTGTGCCTTCAAGTTGTTTCTGAAGTATAGGGATCCTAAGGCAGACCTATCACGGGGGTTTCTTGATAGGTTCAGAGGGGGGTTGCCTTTGCTTTCCTCTGAGGTTGAGAGAGTGTGACTTGCCCAAGGTCACCCACTGGGTTCCCCGGCCCGAGCAGGAATTCAAACCCTGGTCTCCAGAGCTGTAGTCCAGCACTCAAACCGCTATACACACGGACTCTCTTTATCTCTGCTACCTTTCCTTACATCCAACTTTTCCCCCTGAACCCAAGATGCGAGGCAGCTTACAGTTATTCTAGCACACTAGTACATGCAAACACACAAAACATATATATGCAATGTGCAATATATATTCTCTGTCCAAGGAGGAACTTAAACCCTAGTTTTTCCAATCCGACTCTCAAACCACTACGCCAACACTGGCCCTCCTATATACACAATATGTTCATCTGTATCTATTACTGTGTCTATGTACATATATGCACAAACACAATTAGACAGATATGTAGAGAGATGACAGCCAGATTTAAAGCTACATTTAAATCTGATTTTCCTTCTTCTCCCACCTGCTTTGAGTTCTACTTTGCTTCTCCGTGAAAGCCAACGAAGTGAGGAGGGGGGAGAGCGTACGAGCTTTGCACGGATCTTTGCCCTCGCTTTCCCATCCCACACACCTGCTGGAGAGTGAGTAAGCCATCCTGAAAAACCAAGCTATTTGGAGACTGCGGGGGTGGCCGACAACCACCGCAAGGCTGAGAACCAAAGGAGTAACACTCTATTCCCTGTTTTTCTTTCTAATCTCCTTCCCCCAGCAGAGATTGGCAACCCTAAAAATAAAAAAAAATAACTACCTCATCCCTCACCATTGTGGCCACCATGGACCAGTCTTTTGCACTTTTTCCTCCAAAGATGCTCAGACACCCACATCTTTCTCAAAAATGATACAGGAAGTAGGATTAGGGGTATCAACCATTCCATCCCCTGGGATCTGGCGCCAGCCTTCTACAGGTGCCGAGGGCAAGGAAATGTTTGTTTCTGATGCTCTTCGGAACCGCGCTAGCCACTTTCCACCATCTCTGGTACCCAAGGAATGGACAGCCCAAGCCACCCCTTGGACTGGAGTTGCTCTGGCTTCACATTGGTTTTGCCCACCCCTTCGCTCCTTGGGATCTCCTTATCTCCTTATTTATATCACCAACCCCCTGCCTTGGCTGGTCCAAAGGCATCCCTCTTTGAGCATCTCTCTGAGAAATTAGAACTGAAGATGCCAAAGGGGGACGAAGGGGCTTTCTAGGACCCCAGAATCCAGGCAGGACCTTTCTCCCCAAACTCTCCCATTGGATTACAACTCCCATCCTCCCCAGGCAGTGGTCCAACAGGGCACCAGCTTGGGGGAAGGTTGTTTTCAGACAAACAAGGGATGTGGAACTCCAACCATGGTATATAAATTGCACGGGGAGGGGGGAGAGTTGGTCTGGGGTTCAGCTGAGGTTTTGGAGTGAGAGGGTACCCCCGGCAGCTGGCACCACCTGGGTTCAGAGAGGGTCTGAGGGTCTCCCATTGGATTACAACTCCCATCATCCCCAGGCAGTGGTCCAACAGGGAATTCGCTTGGGGGAAGGTTGTTTTCAGACAAACAAGGGATGTGGAACTCCAACCATGGTATATAAATTGCACGGGGAGGGGCGGGGGAGAGTTGGTCTGGGGTTCAGCTGAGGTTTTGGAGTGAGAGGGTACCACCTGGGTTCAGAGAGGGTCTTTGGGGTTTGGCAAAGTCGAAGAAGAGAGGCACTTACCGCTCGCTCACTGCCAGCGTCCCCGGGGCGACCACTTGCCCGCTGCCATCCAGACCGATGCAGACCACATCTTTCGGGGGAGGATGCCCATCTCTCTGCGATGCCCACTTTGGTGGTGGCAAGGGGGCTGTGAGTGGGAGGGGAGAGTTCCCACGTCCCCAGAGGCCAGCCCGGAACACCCCCTCTCCCAACTCCCCAAGGGTCCTCTCTTCCACTCCCCCAGCCGTGGGCACCGAGCCTGCCAGGAGAAGGGGGGCGATCGCCTTGGCACGATGCCCTGGTCCCTCCTCTCCCCCCCAGCTCCGAAGAGCAGAGAGAAGAAGGCGACCCTCAGATGCCCTGGCTACTGCCAGCGGCTTGCCCTCGCCCTGAGCCTGTGGCACTAGGAGGAGGGGGCGAGGGGCAACGCACAACCTGGCACGATGCCCCTCTCCGATCTACCGCCGCTGCTGCTTCTGGTCCCCTTTCCCTGTGCCAAGGCGATCGCTGCCCAGCCTTCCTCCTCCATCCAGCGCGCTCTCCTCCTAGCAGCTCTTTGCCTGCTGCCAAGATGCGGTGGCATGAGTGAAGCCCCCCCCACGCCTTCCTTTCCTTCTTTCCCACCCCCAGATTTGGAGGTGGGGAGGGTGGGTTGAGGAAGGGGAGGGTTGGGCTGGGAGCTGGAGGCAGCCTGGAGCTCAGACGCGGATGCCTTTGCTGGGAGAGGAGGCGGTGGATTGCACGGCAGAGAGAGAGAGACCCTTGCCAACCACACACACAAGCGCACACGCACGCACCGAGCCCCCCTGTTGCTTCTCTGGCGGGTAGGGGCCTTTGCATTCCTCTGCCCCCTGGGCTCCCCCGGTTAGGATAGGGAAAGAAGAGTGCTAAAAAAATCTAGCAAAGTATTCAGGACAAGAGTGCTGGTGCATTGGAGGTCTTGCATGTTTAGGATCGCTGTGGCATCCTCCCCAAACCTTTTCCCTCTCCCCTGCTGGAGGGTGGCCCTTTCCGCACTAAACTGCTCTGGTGCTATTATTTCACTTTCAACACCCTATGGAATCCTAGGGTTTGCAGTTGAAGGGGGGGCCTTGGAGCAATCTTGGAGCCATTGGGAAGTGGATGGAGCTGTGATGTCCCCCTTCCTCACAATACAGGCAGACCCCCCCTCTGCAAAAAAGAGGTTAAATCTTGTCTTCGACCTGACTCTATTTCCTTGTTGCATGCCTTCCAGTTGTTTCTGGCTTGTGGCGAACCAAAGGCACAGGGGGGTTTTGTGGCAAGATTTCTTCAAAATGGGTTTGCCTTTGCTTTCCTCTGAGGCTGAGAGAATGTGACTTGTCTAGAGTTGCAAAGTGCTTTTCCATGACTGACCAGGGGTTTGAACCCTGGTTTCTTGCAATCCTAGTCCCCAGCTCAAACCATGCTGGCTCTTTTCTGACACGAGTTAGACCCATTGTTGGATTATCTGTGTGTTGACCACCATTCAATAGTTCATCCAATGTGTCTTCCCTTGTCCTTGTGTGTCTTTAAGTTCTTTCTGACTTATGGCAACCCTAAGGTTAACCTATCCCAGGGCACAATTTGTGCTTTGAGGGGTTTGCCTTTGCCTTCTTCTGAGGCTGAGAGAGTGGGACTTGCGAAGATCACCCACTGGGTTTCCATGGCCGAGCAGAGATTCAGACCTTTGTCTCCCAGACTCATACTCTAACATTCAAACCATTGCACTATACTCAAAAATAAAAAAATACAAAAATACAAAAAATAAAAATTAATTAATTAAAATAAAATAAAATAAAGCATTGCAATTGAACTTCCTGATGGTAAGAGCAATTCGACAGTGGAACTTGCTGCCTTGGAGTGTGGTGGAGTCTCCTTCTTTGGAGGTTTTTAAACACAGGCTGGATGTCAGGAATACTTTGATGGTGTGTTCCTGCATGATAGAATGAGTGTGGACTGGATGGCCCTTGTCTCTTCCAACTCTATGATTCTATGATTAATTGTTCCATCTGGTTGCAAGGAAGTTAATATAACACGGAGCTGAGCAAGATCAGGCCTTCGGGCCAAATCCAGCTCAGTTTGGGTCCCTTTCCCAAATGGCCCTGTTGGCTCCCAAGTGGGGTTTTGAACTCTGGGATCCCAGTGCGCTACTCGAAATCTCAAACCACAACACTACGCTGGCTCTCGGGGTCTGCTAGAATTAGGATTCACAAACATCATGCCATGCACAGAGATATTCTGTGCAGAAAGCTTGGAAGGTGGAGAGATTCAGAAACTGGGGATGGGGCAGCAGCTTCCATGTCAAAAGTGTTGCAAAATCCATTCTGGGTTTACTTCCAAACTTTGAAAGAGCTATCCAAGGTGCAGAGGTGTCTTGCAAGCCCTTATCCCCCAAATAGGTGGAGCCCTTTGGAGAGTTCCTTTAGAAAGAGACTCTGACCACTATTTCTGTTAGTGACATAGCCATTAGTGGGTCCTGCTACATACACAGAGCAAAATATTTGTGAGTGGGCAGCAGGCGTATTCCGCTGACAGCAGTGGAAATGGAGTTGCCCGTGCAGCAATGTGGTGCTTGCACACTGTGCATTGCAGTTGCACATTGTACTGTGCAATTGAGATGTCGGCAATGGCAGTCAGTCATTCATATGTCTTGCACAATGTTGCTATTCTGTGTGGGGGTTGTGGAAAGCTGGAATAGTATATCTCCACCTGTGGATATCAATGCTGCACTGAAGAGATGCTGGATTGCAGCTCTAGAGTGGGCCCATCACACCGGTGACATAAAAGGCACCAGCTGCCATCACAAGAGGGGAGGACCCTTTCATGGTCTTGCGGGGCTGGCTGATGACATTGTGCTGTCTGAGGCAGGACAAGAAATGCCCCTCTTCCCCTCCATGGCATCCTAGGCTGTCCACCGGAAGCTGAAACTCTCTGGAGCAGTAGATCCATTCCAGGTTTTTCTTTGGACCTTAAAGGCATTATCCAAGGTGCTGAAACCTAACCCTCAAATGGATTCAGGAATGCCTTTAAGTTCAGATGGAAGCCTAGAGCAATTTCATTGTTCCACTCATTAGAACTCAGATCTCCCAAATCCTAGTTCTAACCACTATGCAACACAGCAGAGTTAGGGAAGAAGAAGAGTGGAACATGATGTGGATTTCCACAGAGGGGTACCAGCAACAATGCTAGCACATCTCTTTGGCATTTCACTTTCCCTGCTCCCCTGAAAAGGACTATTCTTTTTATTCTGCCTCTTTTCTATTCTTTCTATTCTATCTCTTTTCTTCCTTCTTGTTTCCTAATCCTCCATTCTGACCTACTTTTCTCCCTGCGCTGCCCACAGTGATTCCGATTTGTCCTGCCGTTTGCGTAGTAGCCAAGTCACTTCAGCCGCAACTTAACTCCCCAGTATCGGAGCTCTGGCTCTCCATGGAACGCTGTTTTTATTCATTCTGTCACTGCAATTCTAGCTAACATTTTAGAGCTATTATCGATTCTGATGGAGATGCAGTCCCCCTGGGCCTTGTGTACGATATCTGTACATCATGCACAATCTGCTCATAAACCCGGATCACTGCATATCTATGAATCTCCTCCACTACTGGCTAAGTGACCATGATGATGAAAATGACAGTAATTGATGCTGGTCACTTTGTGGTTGTTGTTAATTGCTGTTAAGTCAACTTTGGCTTATGGCCACCCTATGAATGAGAGAGCTGCTGTTATCAACAGCCCTCTTCAGCGCCATTTCCGCACTAGACTGTTATAGTGCTATTATTCTGCTTTCAACCTCCTATGGAATCCTGGGGTTTGAAGTTTAGGGAAGGGCCTGCCTAAACTGCAAACCCAGGACTCCATAGAAGGTTCCAACCAGAACGCCAACCACATTTTCAAGCTTGAAATATCATAACAGGGTATCTGAATGACACAACTAGGTAGTTTTATTTTTGCCAGATTCACCTCTTCACCCCTCCAGATTTCCTTTTAGCTCTAGATGCAAATTGATTTCCTGAGCGTTGCCTTTCCAAATTATTTTACCACTTTGCTAATGGAATGTAGCAGGTTTCTCTCCTCCACTCCCCGCCCCCCCTGCCCATCCTTCTGGCACTTCTCTTCCCTTGATCTGTTCCTGACTTAACAAGTCTCCTTTGAGACCCAAACAGTACAGGAGGAACGCCTGCCTTGTTGGTGATTATGATTTCTGTGGAATATCGTCACTTGCTGCATAATTTTCATTCACTGCTTCTGCGGTCTCTGGAGGGCCTTGCGAAAACCTGAATTCTCGGAGCAAGACCAAATGATTTGTAATGTAATTAACCCTGCTTCTTCCATCCTCCTGCACTTCTCTTGTTTAAAGAGCATTAGTCCCGGTAAGTTTGCAATCAAGTTGGATACATAACATCTCTGTAAATTATTCTGGTGTGTTGGTTCCTTCCTCTGCTGGCCTTCACGCCTAAGACCGCAGTGTCCATCTTCTGCTTATCTTGCTGGCTGCATACCCTGCAACTGTCCCAATGTGGCAAGGACAATCCCCATGAATCCACTGCCATCCCACTTTTCCAGCTGCTTTTAAAATATCTGAGCTTCTCTTTCCGTCTTTCCATTTTCCCCTTTGTCCTGAGCTTGTTTCAGTGGCTGCAAACCGAGTTCAAAGTGCATTCAGTAGGAGAGAGAAGAGAGGAAGAGGGAAAATGTTGCCCTTCCCAGTAGGCTCGGGCAGAAGCAAACTCCTGCAGCCTCTCCCAGCCTGTGTGTTCTTCCCTATTAATAACTTTTGCCGTCTTGAATGCCCTCTGATGTTGCTTGGTCACATATGTCCTGGTTTTCATCTGTGAAATGTTGTATGTGTATGTCTTCAGAGCTTTGGCGTCTCCTATTTGTTCTTCCTCATGACTCTCTTTTGCCATCTTGATAGCTCCCGGATGTTATGGGAAAATACATTTTGGGAATACATTTCAGGGACAGGAAAGATAGTCTCTTCCAACCCTCCTGCTTGTGACCCTGGAGCCATGAGATGGCCTTGCAAGAAGGAGAATTCTTCGGAATGGTGTGGGCATAAAAAGCATAAGAACTCCAAGATCAGCCCTGGGTATTTGGAGTTCAGTCAAGCACACTCTTTTAATAAGCAAAATGACCTTTCCTCAAGGCTTTTCAAGTGTCTGAAGGCTTGAGAAAGATATGCCTGGGCAAGGCAAGGGGAAGGGGAGGCAAAGATTTTTAAGGTTTGATTTTCGGGATTTCCACCCAGAAACTAACATCTGCCTCTCTCCCTCTGCACCCTCCCCAAGAAAATATCTCTTGAAAATAGTAACATCCCTGAAGCTAATATTGGAGAGAAAGATTTGAACCCACGATTTTACCATGCACAGCTTTCAGTCTCTTAGCAAATTAGGGTTCCCAGATCTCAGGATCTGGATTCTTTCTCCAGTCTTCAGGATGAGGGGGAAGAATCTCAGGTCAAGGCGCTGCCTTGAAATGTGTGTGTGTTGCTCATTTGTTAGAGTTGCCGGTCTTTTGTATGCACAACGTTCTCTGTGCAGCCATGGTGGAGGCTTAAGGTGTAATGCTTAGTGGCATCACCAGAAGGCTGTCTGTTATGAATAGCATCCTTGTGACATTCCCACAGCCTCTGCTTTGCCTTTTTTATACAGCATTAGCAGGGTCTAGTCTCCATATTCACCAACAAGATGAATTCAAATTGTGCTATAACTATTTTGAAGCTCCTTTATCTCCGCTGGTGGCTTCCACGGGAATCCATTCTGGTTCTTTCATCCAACATTTGAAGGACTTGCCCACACTGCTAAACTTCGGAATAGGTTCCAGCACCTCATACCTCTCCTTTAAAGTTTGGATAAGAACCCAGAACGGATACACTACCCCCCCCCATATGGAAGTTTCTTATGATGCTGCTGTTGTGGTTAAACCTACTGCTTTAAAGGGTTCAGGAAGACAGGCATGCTCTTCATCTGCTTAATTTCATTTCTTCCCCCCCCTCCAATCTTTTCACTGTGTTCCACCAATCAATCCTGACCTCGAGGTGATTATATTTTTCTGCAGATGCTGTCAGAAACACAGCCCAATTACTGCTAATTGCGGCGGCTGCTTTTCTGCGGGTCCCACTGGGGAACTTCAGCCCTCAGAACAAGACCAAATGAACTGGCTGGGGGGCTGGACGGGGCTTTCATAGCCACGGTTATTGTGTGGAAAAGCTTAGATGCATCAAGAGTTTAAAGCAGCTACAAGATGACTTGCCTGGTTTACTGATTACCTTTATATATCCAAGAAACTCAGTGTGTGTGTGTGTGTGTGTGTGCTGTATCAGGTTTCCCCCTTTTCCTCCTCAAAGCAACCTGAGAACAAGTGAGGAGGAAATCTCAGCCATTGATGTGTGATCTGGATTTGTGTATGAACATTTGGGCTCTCTGCACATGCCCTGAGGCACTCTCGCTCATGACAAAAAGAGAGAGAGAGCAGAAAAGGTGTTGTTGTTAATTCCCATCAAGTCAGCTTCAATGTACAGTGAATTAGAGACCTCCAAGACATTGTTATTAACAGCCTTGCTTAGGGCTTGCAAATTCACTGCCGTGGCTCCCTTAACTGAGCCTCTACATCTGTAATGCCGTCTTCCTCTTTTCCTTCTCCATTTCACGCACATGACAGGACGGCAGAATATGCTAGGGTTCCCCACTCTCATGTTCAGAGATGCTTATTGATGGTTGATCTTTTGATTTTCTGGCCCAAAGACGGTTTTTACGCAGCGCCAGAGGAGATACTGAAAAAAAGGATGTTTTCTTATCTCTATTCCTGAAAAGCCACCGCCAGAAAACTGACTTTTGGGAACTACTGCTCCCAGCATCCCGGCCATTCTGGGCCAATGGTTCTGGGAGTGTTAGTCACAGTCACTTCTCTGAGCTTTCCGCTAGTCCAGCCTTCCTAAGCCTTTGTCCTCAAGGGTCTTTTCACACTAGACAAATATAGCACTATGGCCATTTCTGCACTAGCCTGTTATAGCGCGATGATTCCACTTTCAGCCTCCTCTGAAATCCTGGGGTTTGCAGGTTTGCCACTCCTCCCAAAACTGCAAACCCCAGGATCCAGAGGATGTTGAAAGTGGAATCATCGTGCTATAACAGGCTAGTGCAGAAATGGCCTATGATTCCACTGGAATAGCCATGGTTTCATCCTGTCGAATCGATGGGATTTGCAATTTAGGAAGCGACATTTAGAATTCACAGCAAGAGAGATCTATTGTCTCCCCGTACTACAAAACCCAGGATTCCATGTGATGGAACCATGACAATAAAGTGGAACCATAGTGCTATAACTGTGTCGTGTGGAAGGGTCCCAGATGTTTTGGAAGGAACCTCCCAACATTCCTGGCTGGGGCTGGTACTGCTTAAGTCCAAAACATTTTGGGGACAGCTGGCCTTACATGTTCCATTAGCTGGCACACAGAGTGAGTAGAATTTTGTTGTTGTTATTGTTCGTGGTACATCCATGTGCACATGTATGTTCCTATAGAAAAGCATGCTTCTTGTCACGGAGGTAAAGATGCAACGCAATGCATACTCATGGGTTTTATGGCAGCAAGCTATGCAGACTGCTGTTTCAAATCTGCCAGGCTGACCTCTGGTTTCAACCGTTGCTAGCTAACCATTATTGCTAATAATGTCCTTTTTTTTTTCCTGGCCAGAGATGTAACCAGGAGAGTGGAGGAGAACAAAACACCTCCATAGGTTTTTAAACCAGAGGAATACAGACCTCCAGTGGACAGCTAGATCTTGTAAAGTAAATTAATACAGCGGGTAGAGTCTGAACTCCAACCATGTGTAATAATTTGGGGGCAGATAAGGCACTAAGTCAGTGATGCTGGTGATGAGAATAGTGGGGGGAACAAGCCTCCCTCCGCTTTCATATGAGAAATTTTGGCTGGTATATAAGCCTTAAAGGGGTCCGGATTCCACAAAGGCATCAGATCCCATCTGATCCTGGAAGTTAAGAAGGGTCAGCCGTGGCTAGTATTTGGATATGAGATTACCAAGGAATGATATTGTAAGCTCTTTTTCAGAGGAAGGTAATGGCAAATTCCTCTGAGTATTCCCCCCATAAGAAAACTCCATGCAATTCATGAGGTTGCCATAAATTGACAGGTGACTTGCAAGCAGACACAGAAAAAAATTAGTCCTGAGTCTCCAGAATTTTTCTACCTCTTCTTCCCTCCTTCTCCTCCACCGAACCTTCTCCCCTACAGCTTTTCAAAACCTGTAAAATCAGGAGGACTAGAAGCTTGCTTGTCGCATGGAAAGCTGAAGCCAGGAACCTTGAGATTCCCGAACAGCCGTTTGTGTAGAGCTGCTTCCTCAGTGGGATCATAGAATCATAGAAATGTAGAGTTGGAAGAGACCACAGGGGCCATCCAGTCCAACTCCCTGCCATGCAGGAACACCCTCAAAGCACTCCCGACAGATGGCCATCAAGCCTCCGCTTAAAAACCTCCAAGGAAGGAGACTCCACTACACTCCGAGGCACCAGATTCCACTGCCAGACAGCCCTGACTGTCAGGAAGTTCTTCCTGAGGTTCAGGTGGAATCTCCTTTCCTGCAGCTTGAATCCATTGCTCCTTGTCCTGGTCTCCGGAGCAGCAGAAAACAAGCCCTCTTCCTCCTGCAACTGACTGCAACCGAGGGCACATCCAGACCGGCTGAAATGTTCCAGATTTTGCTCCAGTTCTTTCTGATCTTGCATTTTGGATTTAAACACACTGAGCTGGGGAGCTGTATAAAAGGTCTCTGATTGTATCAGGAGCAGACCGAAAGTATTTGGGGATAAACAAAAGGTGTATGGATCTCCAGAAGAAAAAAAATAGAAGCAAAATTTGGGAATTTCTGGTCTTTTTAATCAGTCTGGTTGCACCGTTAGACTGACTGATAGAATTCTCAGATCCACCAGTTTATCTGTCTCCCAGGGTCCATTGCAGAGATTTGCTGTGCTCAAATTGAAGATGGGACATGGAGAGACAAACCTTTGGGTTCTGTTTCAGAACCTTGCCAACCAGACTCTCTGATATTTGCTTCTAATCTTCCCCACTTTGTTTAAAAAGAAAGAAAAAAGGATTCCCCATCCCAATCCATCCCAGACTTTCTGAAAGGGAGGAGGAAAGCTCTGAGGAGCTTGGTAAGATGCTTTGGGAAGATAAAGCTTCTGAAAGGGGATTATGTGACATGACCTTAAGTCTTTTCCCCTCCGCATGCAAAAGAGAGAGAGAGAAATATAAAGTATAATCTTGAATCAAAACCCAAATTTCCCAGTGAGATTTTAGGCATGCCAACCTACTGCCCCCTAAAGGCAGCCAAGGGCCAGGATCAGCCATTCCTCAAGGGTGCTGTAAAAACAGAATTTGGAACAAGTCATTTTTAAGGATGTCGCTGGTATAAATTTGCTGACACAGCTGTCTGTGTTGTGCCGCTGCGGCAGCTGGACCGGCAAGGCAGCAGTTGGCGAGGTTGTCATCCAGAAAACAGTGGAGTCATCACCACTTTGGGGGCTGTTAATTACTTTTTTTTTTTTATAAAGGAACTATAAAGAGAAATTGGCATGACTGTGTTGCTGGTTTCAAAAAGTAGATTGCAGAGAGCAAACTGGATAAGGCTATTCGTCCATGAGGCTGGATGCAAGCTTTTGGGTTGCACAAGACCCTTCCTGAGGCCATTTCCGCACTAGAGTGTTATAGCGCTATGATTCCACTTTCAACATCCTATGGAATCCTGGGGTTTGCAGTTTTGGGAGGGGCCGAGGGGCCCCTCCCGAAACTGCAAACCCCAGGATTCCATAGGATGTTGAAAGTGGAATCATAGTGCTCTAACAGCCTAATGCAGAAACGGCCAGGCAAGGAAGTGACTTAATTTGTGTCCTTGAATAATTTCACAGAATCATAGAGGTGAAAGAGACCACAAGGGCATCCCTTGCCATGCAGGAATGCACAATCAAAGCATTCCCAACAGAATTTGAATGTGAGGTTGGCAGGTTTAAGCCTGAAAATGTGCAAAACCATTAAGAATAATGCATTTAAATATGTAGAGAGCCGGCATGAGCGTTGGATGAGAACTCTGGGGAGGACAAGGGTTCGAATCCCTGCTTAGCCACCAAAATCCATTAGGGGACCTTAGTCATGTTGCCCTCTCTTAGACTAAGGCCATTTCCTCACTGGACTGTTATAGTGCTATTATTCCACTTTCAACATCCTATGGAATTCTAGCCCCTCAAAGGTCCATCCCTAAACTACAAATCCCCGGAATTCCATAGGATGTTGAAAGTGGAATAATAGCACTATAACAGTCCAGTGCAGAAATGGCCTAAAAGGAAAGCAACAGCAAACCTCCTCTGAATGAATCTTGCCAAGAAAACCCTAAGATGGGATTGCCATAGGTCAGAGTGGAAATGAAGGGCTATTAAAAACAACAAAGAATAACATAATTGTGGAAAGGGGTACATGATGAAATTCAAAGAATTTGTAAGCTGGATTTTGAAATGAAACCGGAGCTTTATCTGTTAAATATGCTGGGGCAACAAAGGGAAATAAGAAGTCATCAGAAGATATTATTATATTTAATAACTGCGGCAAGGTTGACCTATGCGTGACACTGGAAAGAAAAGAAATATATTGGTATAGAAGAATGGGAGTTAAAAGTTCTGGATATGATAGAGATGGGAAAATTAGCATTTTCTTTGAAGAATAAATCTATCCAGAACTTTGAGAAAGAATGGAAAGGAGTATCGGATTGGGTAAGGATATAAATGTATAAGAAATCAAAGAAGAAATAATGTAATGGTTCTCTCTGTAAGATGGAAATTATGTTTGTATGGAATGGAAATAAGCAATTTTAACTGGAAGATTTAAGCGTGCAAGGGTGGGGGGGTTATTTTCAAGATTAAACTTTTAATAAAAATTACTACAAAAAAAAAAGAATAACATCATTGATCGAGTTTCTAGCTCTTAATGCTAGAAATAAGTCTGCAGGGAGCCTACCAATGTCATCAAATATCTCTGGACTATAGAAGGAGAATAAGGGTCAGAAAGACTTTTTTAAAAACAAAAATTGTCCTTGATAAAAACGCACATTATCTTGTGATAAGCCAGCAAGGAGCTGTTGCCTTTGGCAGGAAATTGCAGAAGATATGCTTGATAACCAGGCTGCCACAGGTTGCTATCTCTGCATCCGTCCAGAAAGCCATTTCTGACCAGCCGTGTGGTGAGAGACAATCATAAATATTTTGTGAGCCCTTATATCAAAGATGGAGATAGTGCTCCAGGAAGGTCATCTGGAAAAGTGACCATTTCCCACACCGCATCTGCAGTTAAAATGACCCAAGTGACATGTAGGCGATGGTCATGCATGCTGTTGGGGTTTTTTTGTCCCTAAAAAAAATGAAGGTATACAAGGTAGTACATTGTCCCCAGCCAGGGCTTCCTGCTGTGAGTGCAATGGGTGCGAGTGTGGCAATTTCCTGCAAAAGGCAACTTCACACCCCAAAGATTCCATTTTCAGACAAACATTCATTTCGGATATTGAAAAGCCAGGGAGGTGGCAACCACAAGCCACTGGGATCATTCACTGGAAGAAAGGACGTGCCCTTCCTTCCAGCTAAAAATGCATCAGAAGCACAGTCAGGTCGCTGAGAAGAAAGGGAGAAGGTGACGGAGTCTGTGTGCGCGAGGGACCTTTGCAAAGGAGAAAAAGGGCATCGGGGGGTGGCATTAAGGCGTTCGTAATTGAACAGAGGGAGGCGGAACAGACACCGAGGGCTGGAGAGATTCCAGCAAGAAATTAGGCACACATTGTTAGCACCCAAGGTGATTAAATCTTGGCACTGCCCGCTTAGCAAAGGGAGATTAAACGTCTCTCTCTCTCTCTCTCTCTCATCATCTGTTATCTGCTTATTCCAAATCCAACCTGGTTGCCCTCTGGGAATGCGTGCTTAACAAAAATGCTGAATTTTTGCAGAGCTAGGAAAAAGATATATCTATTTTTGTTTGTACTAGATCTCCCAGGACCCCCCAGCTAGCATGGCTTGGTATTCTCCAATGCATTCATTTAGAACTGACCAAGAACTGGGGACGATGGGAGCTGTAGCCCAACACACATAGAGGGTGCCAGGTCAAGGACAGCAAGAACAGATTGTTAATGATGATTCAGCCATAGCTAGGAAAACAACAGCAACAGATGAGAACTCCCATAAAACAACAAAATAACAGGGAAAGAAATGAGTGCAAACCATAAGGTAGATCAAATTTAAATTCCTTCAATTTCTCTTCTCCCAAAGGCCTGTAAGAGGCTATTGGAAATTTCCTGAGAGGACAGCCCCCAGGAATTACTGCGCTGGCAATTAAAATGAGGGCATTGCTCCGCAAATAAGAATTCTGCCCCGCAATGAAATTTTCCTTCCGTCCTCCAAATCTGTAGCATTGCAATGTCACGCCATGTAATTTAAAACTTCACTTGAACATTTAGACCTACAGTTGAGGCATTCCAAGAAAAGGGTCAGGCAAAGTCGCCAAGGGAGTGCAAACACAGCAAACCAAATTCCAGATGTGAACCATTTTCAGGGTTTCACTCTGCCGGGCTAGAAATTCGGGACCTGAAGGAAAATGTCATGAGGGTGGGGAAGGAGAATTGTTCCTTGAGAAACAAAGCATTCATTTTTCCCTTTGCTGTAGTTATACCCCTGATGCACCAAATGCCAATGGGCCTTTCCACACTATACTATTATAGTGCTATTGTTCCACTTTCAACATCCTATGGAATTCTGGGGTTTGCAGTCACAGGAGGAGCCTCTGACCAGAGGCCCCTCCTGTGACTGCAAACCTCAGGATTCCATAGGACGTTGAAAGTGGAATAATAGCACCATAACAGTGTCGTGCGGAAATGGCCGTTGAACAAAGGTCTCCAGCACTGGGCTTTACTACTTCCCATTCCCTCCTCCCTTCACGGTGCAGGAGGATTTTGCCTCTCCTCTCAGCTGTAGCCCTGGATAGACTTTGATATTCCCATATTTTACATGAAATCCCAACGCCAGAAGAGTAATAAATAGCTGGGTTTCCCCCTCCCACAACTGGAGGTGATTGGAGCCCCTATTCACCCTAATCCAGTTGCAGTGACGCACTGTCTGGAGCTGGAAGGGGAGGCATCAGCTGGACTACTTAATAAAAAGAAGAGGAAGAGGAGGAGGGGAAAAAAAAGCAGCCAGCATCTGTATTAAAAGCCCCCCGGCGTTGATTAAACTTTGCCTCCTGCTGTAGATTTCCGACTCTCCCCACCTGCCTGGCTTCGGCAGGCCGCTGGGTGCTTTGATAAATGGCTTCTTAAGTGTTTCTCTCATCTCTTGCTAAAATGCTGCCAGGGGCGCTTTCCTGCAGAGTAGTTCCTCAAAAGAACAGAATAGACACAGGACAAAAGAAGGAAGGCAAGGAGGGGAGGAATGGTGGAGTTCTTTTCTTTCCTTGGTGTGAGCTTGTGGAAAAATTCAAGGGATGCAAGGAAGTGTTGGGGGGGAAAGGCCATGGGGTGGGCAGGTCCCCCTCACCTTTCTGCACAAGCAAGCTGAGTAGTCATTTCGGAGGTTGCAGTCCATGTGGCGCAACACTGGGAAGTGCAGCTCCTCCAACATTTCATATTTCACCAGTGCAACTGATAGGAAGACAGAGGCCATTTCCACACTAGTCTGTTATAGTGCGATGATCCCACTTTCAACCTCCTATGGAATCCTGGGGTTTGCAGTTTCGGGAGGGGCCGACCGGCCCCTCCCGAAACTGCAAACCCCAGGATTCCATAGGAGGTTGAAAGTGGAATCATTGCACTATAACAAACTCATGCAGAAATGGCCAGAGAGAAAACCAGGAGCTGCATGGCCAAGGAACATTAGGATGGCAAAGCTTATTAATGAGGTTCAACACACAATCTAGGAAGGGCTGCAGCAATTTGCTTTGGCCTGAGCCTACCGGGAAGGCCAAGATTCTGTCTCTCCTCTTCTCTCCCCCCCCACAACCTCTGTGAATTACTTGAATGCAAACTGCTTTTGCACTTTGAACTCAGATTGTGGCAACTGAAGTAAACTGAGGACAAAGGGGGAATTTGGGGAGAGGAGAGAGAAACCGGGACATCTCAAAAGCAGCTGAGAAAGTGGATTGACAAATCATAGAATCATAGAGGTGGAAGAGACCCCAGGGGCCATCCAGTCCAACCCCCTGCCATGCAGGAACACATATCAAAGCACTCCTGATAGACGGCCATCCAATGTCTGCTTAAAAACCTCCAAAGAAGGAGACTCAGCCACACTCCATGGAGGCAGCCTATTCCACTGCTGGACAGCTCTGACTGTCAGGAAGTTCTTCCTGAGGTTCAGGTGGAATCTCCTTTCCTGCAGCTTGAATCCATCGCTCCTTGTCCTAGTCTCTGGAGCAGCAGAAAACAAGCCCGCTCCCTCCCTGACATGACATCCCTTCAAATATTTTAAACATGGCTCTCATGTCCCCTCCTAACCTTCTCTTCTCCAGGCTAAACATCCCCAGCTCCTTAAGCCACTCCTTACAGGACTTCATGGCTTCCAGGCCCTTCACCATTTTGGTCGCCTTTCTCTGAACATGCTCCAGCTTGTCAATATCCTTCTTGAACTGAGGTGCCTAGAACCGGACACAGGATTCCAAAGGAGGTCTAACCAAAGCAGAATAGAGTGGTACCATTACCTCCCTTGACCTAGACACCATAGTCCTATTGATGCAACCAAGAATCACTGGACACATTTTTTTTTTCCTAGCCCCATGGCTCCTTCCCTCCAATCCGCTTTCTACACCTCCCTCCCCATGCAATCTGTTTTATTCCCAGCCTTCCCCACTTTCCAGTTACAAGAGGGCTCCATGCAGTCGGCACCCTGCTAATTTTCTCTATCCTCCCCTTCTTCATAGAATCATAGAAATGTGGAGTTGGAAGAGACCCCAGGGGCCATCCAGTCCAACCCCCTGCCATGCAGGAACACCCTCAAAGCACTCCCAACAGATGGCCATCCAGCCTCTGCTTAAAAATCTCCAAGGAAGGAGACTCCACTACACTCGGAGGCGGCAGATTCCACTGCCGGACAGCCTTGACCGTCAGGAAGTTCTTCCTGAGGTTCAGGTGGGATCTCCTTTCCTGCAGCTTGAACCCATTGCTCCTTGTCCTGGTCTCTGGAGCAGCAGAAAACAAGCCCTCTCCTTCCTCTACATGGCATCCCTTCAAATATTTAAACATGGCTATCATGTTTTTGTGCCGTCTCTTTCCACTCCTTCTTCCAGGGGGGCACCCAGATTCGTGTCACACACCTAGCACGTGCTATCGGTTAAAACACCCCACCACCACCAAAAGAAAAGCCAGATTCCCAAATGTTGCATCAGGATTGCCCCTGACAGTTCAGGAGGGCTGGAAGGTATACCGTAGTCCGTCCCAGAGGCGAAGCGTGCTGCCCCGGGAGGCCATTCCGGATATCCTTCGGAGGACAAATACCAATCAAGAGGTTGGCACAGCCTCCCTTCTGATTTTAATCATTCTTGAGCCAAGTGGAATTGGATTTGATGTCGCGGAGGATGGAAGTGGCAGCCTTGCAATCAGCAATTACGGCTAAGTACGGGTTCAGGTACACGCCGCAGACAGCCTGACCTTTCCTAAACCCTTCTGCAAACACTATTATATGAGTCTCCGGGCAGAATGTTCCAATTAATTAATTTCAGGTGTTCTGCTTTTGTCACCAAGCAATGAACAGGGAGAAATAACAAGCTATTTCTCCGGTTCACAGAGCCTTGCGTACGGGGCTCCAATAAGCCCATCAAGTCTCTATTTTCTGTTTTTTAATTATGTCCTGCATCTATTTTCAGAAATGTACCAGCTCTCGGGATTGCTGGATATACTCCAGAATAATCCTGTGTAACTGACAGAACCTATTTTGAAATGGGTCAAGCAATACGTCTTTTGGTTTGAGTTTCCGAATCTTATAAAATAGGACCCGCGAGAAAAGGCTGCAACAGAAAAATACCCTTTTCGGAGTTCCCACCTGTCCTTTTCCGATATACTCCATTCCATCCTGTTTGTCCTCTCCGGCTCCTTGATTTTCTGTTCTCTTTCTCGGCCAGATGTTCACTATTTTGTGGCTCCTGGCTGGTTCTCACTGGGATTTTTGGGGATGGGGACTAAGTCCTGATGTCGCCCCTTTTTGCACTTCATCAAAAGTTGGGTTTTCCCCAAGCTTATTGCTCTCTTCTGCTTGTATATAGGATCAGAGGTAGGACTGATGGAGCCTTCCGGATGACGTTGGACTATAACTCCCAGCATTTCTTATCCTTAGCATTGCTTCCTAGGGCTTGTGGGAGATATATGGCCATTTCCGCACTAGCCTGTTATAGCGCGATGATTCCACTTTCAACCTCCTCTGGAATCCTGGGGTTTGCAGTTTCGGGAGGGGCCGGCCGAATTTCTGCAGCTTGAATCCATTGCTCCTTGTCCTAGTCTCTGGAGCAGCAGAAAACAAGCCCGCTCCGGCCGGCCCCTCCTGAAACTGCAAACCCCAGGATTCCAGAGGAGGTTGAAAGTGGAATCATCGCGCTATAACCGGCTAGTGCGGAAATGGCCATCGTTGAGCAATATCTACACATCGTCACAATTCCCATCACGACCACTAACTCTCAGATCCTGTTATGGAGTCTCCAGTTTTCTTTTTCTTTTTATAATTTTATTAAAATTTCCACAAATAAAACAAACAATTATCTCTGCAATGTTTACATGAAGTATTATTTCTTTTTCCTTTCCTTTCTGGGTTACAATGATTAATATCTCTTCTATTTATTATACCGCGTATCGCAATACAATGTTAGTAATCGGTAATTCGTTCATTCCTGCTATATTTCTCTACCTGACTTATTACATGATATTTCAATTATTATTACCCTGTATAGTAATTGATATCATGAATTATGCGTTACCTTCTGTCTACACCCGGAATCTCCAGTTTTCCTAGGCCATCTCCAGGTGAGAGATGAGGGTGCAAAGTCTCTAGTGTTGCTGCTATAACAGCCATGTTTAGATTTTTGAAATTATGTCGTATGGAAGATGGAGCAAGCTTGTTTTCTGCTGTTCCGGAGACTAGGACGTGGAGCAATGGATTCAAACTACAGGAGAAGAGATTCCACCTGAGCATTAGGAAGAACTTCCTGATGGTCAGAATAGTTTGACAGCGTCATATGCTGGCTTGGAGTGTGGCTGAGGCCATTTCCGCACTGGACTGTTATAGCGCTATGATTCCACTTTCAACCTCCTATGGAATCCTGGGGTTTGCAGTTGAGGGAGGAGCATTATTTAGAATTCTCAGCCAGGGAGCTCTTCGGCTGCAGTAAACAACAAACCCCAGAATTCCCCAGGAGGTTGAAAGTGGAATCATAGCACTATAACAGTGTAGTGCAGAAATGGCCTTAACTTGGCTTAAAATGAAAAGGAGCATTAGGATGGGGAGGGGGGTAATCTCATTTGACACCTCATTTAGAAGCTGGTAACAACAACTGGTTTGTCTTCAGGCTGCAGAGGGACCAGGCTGGATCTGAACCCGGGTTTCTCCAGGAAGCGAGCTCGTTGCCAAGCAACAGAGAAGGAATGCCCTTCCCCAAATGGCGGCAGTGGATCGCCACGTGGAGACACACCCAAGATGGCGGTTAATACAGACAGGGGCGGAGCCGTCCTCTAACATGTCCGATTGATAATGCCACTTTTATCCCATAGATCAGCGATCTGAGCTCAGACAGACAGAAAAAAGGTTAGAATAGAGCAGCTTAAATTTACTATAAAACCAAACTCGCTACTGGCCAGGACTCTCTGTGAGCTTGCGTCTCTCTATTTTTAGTATCTCTATATGCTTCACATAGAAAATAAAGATGCAACTTTATCCCGGAAGTGATGATAACAGAGAAGTGTGTGACTCTATTACTTTTTCGTTTCGTAGCTCCAAAAGGATATCCTTTTTCCTTCTTGACCTCATTCAAGATGGCGGCACCGGCCTCCTCCTTTCCCTCCCACCTTTTGGCCACGAGGCTGCGGTCCTTTCTATCAACTAGCCAATCAGATCCTCCCGTTGGGCGTGGCTTTCCGGTTGCTACGACAACGGGGCCTAGAAAGCGGGGTGGATATCGATTGGGCATATATGGGTTCTGAGGCGTCGGCGCTGCTGACACTCCACGAGTACCAGGTAAGAGAGCGGGGGAGGGGTGCGAAGTGCGCGTGCGTAGAGCGAGCCGCGAAGACGCGTGTCGTTTGCACGTGTGAACGGGGCTGTAACCGTTTCACCGCACCCACTTTTTTTTACAACTCAAAAACGTGCAGAAAGAAAGAAAGGAAAGAAAGAAAATGAGACGGGGTATTACTGAGTGTGCCAGAGTGAGAAAGGAGGAAATTCTTGGGAATGGGTGGCTACAGGTCGAAGGAGAGATAGAATTCCTTGACTCGAGGGGATAGCCCGTAGATTCGATAGCTGCGAGAGGTAGAACAATGGCTGTTTCCGCACTAGACTGTTACAGCGCTATGATTCCACTTTCAACATCCTGTGGAATTCTAGGATTTAGGCCCCTCCCTAAACTGCAAACCCCAGGGCCGTTTCTCCACTAGGCAGCCGTAGCGCTATGATTCCACTTTCAACCTCCTATGGAATCCTGGGATTTGCAGTTTAGGGAGGGGCCTTAACCCCAGGATTCCATAGGAGGTTGAAAGTGGAATCATAGCGCTACAACAGTCTAGTGCGGAAATGGCCCAGGATTCCATGGGATGTTGAAAGTGGAACAATAGCGCTATAAGAGCCCAGCGCTGAAATGGCCAATGGCTCTTTGAGTCGCTGGGATTTTTGTTGTTCCTTCAACTCCCAGTAGCCCCAGCAACCCCGGCTGGTGCTCGGGAATTCTGGGAGTTGAAGTTCCAAAACTTGGGGTCCCCAGATTGGGGAACTGCTGGGGTAGAGGAGAGGCTTCACAGCCACAAGTCAGCCAGGCTGCCCCAGGAGGTCCGCTGGGGATGAACACCTTGTGATCTTCCAAATGCTGGACTGTAACTTCCACCTTGGGTCTCTTGGCGCAATAATACACAGCAATAATACCGCATGGAGTCTGCCTGCTAGCAGGGCGTGTAGGCTTTGCGAAGGGACTATCAGAGCAAACCACGTCCTCCTATAAGTGACTGAGAATCAACCATGCCTGTACTTTGGTGTCTCCTTCTAAAATTTTCCTTTCAAATCCCTCTTTCTCTTCCACAGGTCCATGGCTGAAGTGCACGTGATTGGCCAGATCGTGGGGGCCAGCGGATTCCCCAGCAGCAGCCTTTTTTGCAAATGGGGGATCCATACAGGTCAGTGGAGCAGGATGGTCTGGGAAACTGGAGGCTTGCCCCTTCTCCGAGGAGAGAGAGGTGGAGAGTTGGCAGAGGGCGGAAGGCCTTGGTGGTGGTTGTTTTTATTATTATTTATTTGTATCCCGCCTCTCCACATGGATCGAGGTGGTGAACAACTTACAAATAGCATGTATTTCGAAACTCACTGGTGTCTCTGTTTAAAGCAAGGCTGGGTGCCTCCAGGAGTTGCATTTCACCCTTGAAATCGGTTGCAAGTGCTGCCTACACTGTTTAATAGCTAGTTTTTTCCCCCCCCCAGGTGGGGCCTGGAAGCTGCTGTCAGGACTCCGAGAGGGACAAACACAAGTCGACAACCCTCAGTTGGATGACGTGGCTTACTGGTCCCATCCTATCGATGTCCACTTTGCCACCAAAGGCCTGCAGGGTAAGGAGCACTGGGAGAGCAGATGCCGGCTGCTTCTCTCTCTACCCGCCATAACATGGTCATCTCTGGCTTCTGCAGTGTTGTAAAGCCGAGACCCTTTCATCAGTCCTTGCAAGCCAGTACACTGGTCTGCCAGCTTCCTGACACGCTCCAATACCAAGTCTATTATTTCTTTGCCCACAGTGTAGTGACCTCTTGCATAATTATTAGCAGTATCTTCCTTGCCAGAAATCAGCTGCTCAGGGTGGAAGAGCTGTTTATATGTCCCATTCCGCATGTCATCTATCACTGCTGGTTCCAGATCCACAAACACAGCACGAGGAACATGCTTTCCTGCACCAGTCTCACTGAAGAAGGTGTTGAATGAGTCATCACCTCCACCGATTGTTTTGTCACTTGGCATTGTCCCATTAGGTTGAATGCCATGCTCTAAACAGTAGAGCTCCCAGCATGCATTCCCAATTTGCACACCAGCTTGACCAACGTGGATTGAGATGCACTCATGCATGTCTGCAGCAGGTGATGGCTGTGCGAAGGGATCGGTGCACGGGCTACAGCAGACACGCTACGGGTCTGAGCTGCACCGCTAAAACCCCCATTCATCAGTCATTTTTCATAGTGCTGCATAGTGTATTTTCTTGGTAGGGATGAGGTGTGTGCAAAACCCCAACAAGCCAATAATGCATGTTTCCCAGTTGTTGCTTGCTTTGAGCCGGCCAGGATGGCTGACCAAGGAACAGCCATTTTGTTTAGTGACCTTCGGGAGTCTTGTCTCTTAATCCAAGGGAACAAATTAACTAACCTTCATGTGCCCGGATGGGACATTTGAGTTCTCTTGCAATCTGTTCTGTTGCAAATCCACACAGGAATAGACTTACAATGTGGACATTCTGCATTGTCCCCTGAATAGTTTCATGATCACAGAATTGGGCATTACTCCAAGAATTGTCTAGTCCAATGACCTTGCTGACTGGAGGATTCTGGGAATTGTAGTCCAATAAAGGTAATTTTGTTTTGTTCTGCTCTTTCTGAGCATGGCCAGTAGATGCCTCGGAGAAGCTCAAATGTTGTGAAATTTGCAGCCATTTTCCTTTTGCTTTGACTCCCCTTCCAGTTTCTCGGTAGACTTCCTCTTACACATGGAAGCTCCGTTTAGCTGTCTTTGCTTCAGGTCAATGAGAATTCTGTGCACCATGAATTTCACTTATCCTTTTTCCTTTTACAACTTTCTTCTAGTTGCCTAAGCAAAGGGCCGTCTGAGGACTCTAGGGAATGGTGCTTTCCCGCTCTCTCTTGACTTCTAGCATCCTCATTCTTGATATTAATGAGAAACTGGAGAAATTTGTACTTTTGGGCTCTCTCTTTTCTACCCTCGATGTAATAGGCTATATAAAAGGAAATTAATCCACGTGTATTATATGGTCTATCAGACAAAAGAGCTCAGAAACCAGCTGGCTGCAGGGAAGCCTGTCGGAATGGCAGAGGATTAAGCGCCGCCAGAGCGAGCAACCTTTTGTGTGTCTGTTGCAAAGCTGGTTTGTTTTGCATGAGCCTCTCTGTTGCTTCTTTTCAGACTGAGCTGAGCCTGACCGGAAAAGTGGGGGGTGAAAAAAAGGCCAGGGAAGGAGCTGGTGAGAGAGAGTGGATTGATGTGGAAAAGCTGCCGAAAGGCTCCCAATGGGTTCATTTTCTTCCCAGCTGATGAGATTTCACATAATTTAATAAATCATGCTTCCCTAGCTCCCTTTGTTGCCAGGAATCTTGTGCTTTAGCAAAAAAGTTCTTTTCCAAAAAAAAAAAAAAGCAAATTAACAAAACACACACAGAAATCAGCAGTACCCTGGCTAATGATGAAATGTGAACTCCTGAACTGAGGCAGCGGCAGGCGGGGTGAGTGATTCAGACAGGATTTGGCTGCAAAATAAAGAACTGAAAAAAAGACAAAGAAAGATCAGGATAACTTTATCATTATCGTGTGTAGTATTTATAGAACACTTTTTCCATATGGTTCTGCTGGACTAGTAAGAACTGTCCAGAGTGTGGACAAATCACTTTTTGAGGGCTTCCTGAATTCTCCAGCCAGTCTGGTCAAGTTCAGCATCTGTGAGGTTGGTAGGCAGAACTGGACCTTTTTTCTCATGGCTTCTTTCGAATCCAGTCGATGTTATGTTTTTCTCCGTTTCTTACTTATATCAGATTGGTCTTTTAATGCCACCATTGTAGTTCAGTACATATATTTTATATATATATATGTATCAGTACTGCTCTGATTTGTGTTTTCCTTTTATGAAGCACCTTGAAAAGGTATTTATCTTCAAAGGCAGTAGGAAAGTATTTTAAATAGATCATATGCATTGTTCTGTTGCCCCCAAAAGAGCAGTGAATCTAATCGCAGTCGAAGGCTTTCACAACCAGAATCCATTGGTTCTTGTGGGTTTTTGGGCTTTGTGACTGTGTTCTGGTTGTATTTTCTCCTGACGTTTCGCCTGCATCTGTGGCTGGCATCTTCAGATTCCTCTGAAGAAAATGCAAGGAGAAAATACAACCAGAACACGGTCTCAAAGCCCAAAAAAGCCCACAAGAACCAATCTAATCACACTTTAACAGTAGATTATTTGGCGTGACCGAAGTGTGTTTGGACTAGAGCCTACTTGATGAGATGGATACAGACTTATCCTCAATTGACAGATGTATAAATAGAAAGAAGCTTGTAAAAAAAAAAAATGCCCAAAGGCTGGAAATGCACAAGTTATGTGGCATTTCTGCGCAAAGCCCAAGTGTCTAAGGGATCAGACCAAAATGACCCGCTCGAAACCTCAGGAAGTGTGACATGCTGCACTTCATGATAAAGTAGCATAATTTACAAAGACAGGCTTTTGCCCCACAGAGCATGCAAACCTTAATTTTGAGATAGAGGATGTGGCAAAGAGAAGGAAAAGGAGATAGCAGAATGACAGAGGAAGAAAATCAAGACTAATTAATTTATACAAAGCTAAGCTTTTTTTGTTTATGGCTGAGAATTAGTTTCCAGAGAGGCAGTGTGGTCTAGTGGTTTGAGCGATGGAGTCTGACCCTGGAGACCAGTTCCCTGCACAGCCATGGAAATTCACTGAGTGACCTTGGGCATGCCACATACTCTCAGCCCCAGAAAACCCCATAAGAGGTTCACCTTAGAGTTGCTGTAAGTTGGAAATGACTTGAAGGCACACAATAACAACAAGGCCCAAGGTTAGATAGAAGGCAATAGGATGGTGTTAAGGGGGTGGTAGGTTGGGATTCTGGGAGTTGTAGTCCACATGGTACCTGGAAGGATGGTTTTGAAGCAAAAGAGAGCTGGTGTCACAGTGGTTTTTGGAGGTGAATGAGGAGAGATCCATCAGGGGAGAAACCTGCACTTTTCTGCACATGTAATTCTACATGTTAACTCTTTGACTGAGAATAATTTTATCCCAGGAGACACAGCCCTTCTTGGGAGAACTATTAGTTGCATTCTGGCACAGGGAGCAACCTCATTCGCTAAGCTAAGGTAGTGGAATGGCTGTGGCCCCTTGGACCGGAACAGGCAAGGTGGCCCACGGCAAGTTACTGTTCTCTCAGACCACACCAGAAGTGATGTGGGAAAAATGGGAGAATTGGTAACACCACAGCCCTATAGTAACTTGTACGGTTGTTGAAAAGGTTGTGAAGTGCTGTGGACCCTTACAACAGGGGTGGGAATCATGTGGCTTTCTAGATATTGTTTGACTAGAATCTTAAGAGTTGGAAGGGACCACAAGGGCCATCTAAGTCAACCCCTGGTCACACAGGAATATACAACTAAAGCAGTCATCTAACCCGTTTGAAGACCTCTAAAGAAGATCAGTTCTATATATTCAGTGCCATTGCTGCTTACTACCATCCATCTCTTTGCTTTCCTCTGCCAGGCTGGCCCAAACTCCACGTCCAGGTGTGGCACCAAGACTCCTTTGGGCGCACTGAGCTGTATGGGTATGGCTTCTGCCACGTGCCTTCGAGCCCCGGCTTCCACCAGTTGGACTGTGTGACCTGGCGCCCCCTGGGCTCCTGGCAGGAGCAGCTGTCCCAGCTCTTTGTAGGTGGGGGACCCCAGTTGCTGAACAGCGACCTCATCTACACAGGAGCTGACCGCTACCGCCTGCAGACCTGCGCCATGGGCACCGTCCACCTCCAGTTGGCTGTTCTCCTGCGTAACTTTGATCGCTACGGTGTCGAGTGCTGACCTCAGTCTGTCTCAGACCCTCCCGAGGGTAGGCAGGCAGAGTAGGCGAGGAAAGGAGATGTATGACTTCTCCTTTAAGACTACAGATCTTACCGTTTGAGAAAGGAAAGACTTCCGAAATCATGGAGACATGCTATTCTCAGGGGACAGCAGCTGCTCCAGCCAGAGTCACTTGGCTGGTCCACACACAAACGCAACCTCACTGCTCTTTCACTTCCTGGAGAGAAGGCAAGCTCTGTCCCATCAGCAGCTGAAGTGTGGAACTTATGGGCCAAAATACCTGATTTTGGTCTATGGTGCTGAGACATAGAAATGGTCTGCTGGTTGGTGCAGAGTCAGAAGGGTAAAGGTGGCAATTCTCCAACAGCTTCTTCTTAATTGTGTACAAGCCACGTCTATCATGGCCTCAAGGATCTTTGAGACGGGGCCCTGGTGTGCCTTTTGGGAGTCTTAAGGATCTTTCCCAGCTGGTTTGTAGTTTGGCCAGTGAGGGCTGCTGTTGGCATTGCTTGTGCCCTCAGGTAATCCTCTTTGTTTTATTTCCATAATTAATATTCTCCCTGTTTATATTAAACAGCTTTTCTGCAAAGCTTATTGTGTCATGCTTTTGGTTGGGTAAGTGGAGTGCCAGCTCCAAACTTAATGAAACCTATTCTCTTAAGCCAGGTTTTTCACATGAAGCAAAGTGAAGTAATAAAAGAAACTGTGGTACTTCTTAGTTCTAGCTCTGAGGGACTGCACCATTATTCTACCATCTTGTTCTGTTTCCTCTGAAGGGTAGGCCTGGCATTACCCTATTGACCTCTCCCTCCCAGCCTGGGCAGTGGAGAGCTGCCCAGGTTGGGAGCCACTATTTTGATCTTCCACAATGCCCTGGGGCAGCACTATGTCAAGGACATAGTGTAAAATTAGAAATGGCAGCTTGCAAATGCTGATCAGAGCACCAGAGTTTAGCCATGTAATTGTTGTTGGAGCCGTGCATCAAATTCATATAGTCGAGCATTAACTTCTTGTTTTCTTAAGTGACTCCTCCGCACTACCTGTAGTCCTGCCTTGGCACTCAAATGCCCTCATCTTACTGCATCACACTAAAGAAGAGCACAAGAAGATGGGTACCCTTGTTGCCTGGGCTGAATAAAAATCACAGGCAGGTGACCGCACATGGAAGTTTTCACAGAACACAATCAGGCCAGAAATGAGCACCATTTCTGTGTTGGGCAGCTGTCTTCATAATTGTCCCATCCCCACAAAAAGGATATGCAAGGGTGATACCAAACCTCCTTTGCCTACCTTGCTTCACTGCCTTCTGTCATCATAAACAATTTTCTCCAACAGTGGCTCTGAATGATGCTTTTTAGCAACAGAACACAGCAAGGTGAGGGAAGTGTCTCATTGCTTCTCACTCATAGAAAGAACCGACCAGGAATGGGGAATGATGTGGCTGTCAGATTTTGTTGGATTGCAATCCCCATCAGACCTGGTTTGTGCAGCCCATGGTGAGGAATGCAGTGAGCTGCAATCCAACATCATTATCATCCTTGGAATAGCCCGACTGACCTCTCTTGACCACCTTAATATTTGAAGAGGGCAGACAGGCGCGTGGCTGAAAACATAGTCTGGTTCAGCCTTGGCTTTGCCAGAGCTTGTGGGCAATTGTGAACCTTTACAATGCCAGGCATTAAAGCGGGGAAAAATACCAACCTTTGATGAAATAGGATGTTTTGGCTTGGAACGGCCATTCCTGCCTCAGCTGGACTTCTGTCTCCAGACGGACACAAGAAAACAGGGCCAAAAGAAACTGCTTGGATTAAATCCCACCAATGAGAAGTGGTGGAGGAAGCAGAAGAATGGGCACGTGAATCCCACTTATTTTGCTGCCCTAATTCGTCCTGAGAGTGTAGCCACCATTCTCTGCCTCCATGCCTGGATCCTCTCATGGCGGAGCAGCATTTCCCTCACTTGCTAAGGCATGTGTCTTAAATTATTGGGAGATGGGGTGGACGGTTGTGAGTTTGAAGGCTGAGGCTTATAGGAAAATGTGGATGGTGAGCCTCGCAGAATCAGTCTTACAAGGTCCATCAAGCCCAAGTTACTAACCAAATACATTTTTAAAAAAATGGTTAATTACATTGATAGCCATTTTGATTGCCTGCAAGCAATGCTGTGTCAGGGGCATTGTAAGAAACTGAAGATAGCAGCTTCTAAATGCCTGGCGTTGGTCGTAGCACCAAAATTTACTTACCTGTTTACTGTAGACATACCTTTTCTCCAATAATCTCAAAGCTCTCTTCCTCCCTCCACTGAATCCTCGCAATAACCCTATCAGGCAGGCCAGGTTGAGAGAGAGTGACCAACCCAAGATCACAACCCAGGGGATTTCATGGTTCAGTTGGATGAGTCCTGCAATCTAACCACTATGCCACATGCCGGCTTTATGGGATGCTTATGAGCAGGGTGGGATGAGAGATCCCCCCTTCTGCAAATGTTTCGCTCCAGCTGCTGATAATTAGAGGTCCTGCACAGAGATGTGAAGGCACGATCGAGGCTTGGAAGAATTTGATAGCAAAACCTTTCCTCCCATTTTTTCCCCTGTAACCATTCTTTTTGCAGAAATATTGAGAATATGGAATATTATGGATTTTTTTCGGAAGGATGACTAAAGTCTTTAAGATGAGGTGTTCATATATTTTCTGTGCTCCATAATATATTAAATATGTTAATCATATATTTAAAAAACTATATAAGAGGATCTCTCACAAAGCAAGCAGAAGCAAGTCTCCAAGTTTTACTTTTTTTAAAAAAATACATTGTGTCTCTACATAAGCTGGTAATGCAACATATTTTCATTGACTTCCTAACTGCGGTGTCCTTTGTTACGTAGTTTCTGAGCTCAATACAGATACAAAAAACCCATGTGCACTAATTACACTGCGTCAGTGCATTGTTTACATATCATTATGCACTTAATGTGCGGTCATCCTAGTATGTTAATGCAATCTTAGGGTACTAAAGTTCACTCATTGTCCTTCTCCCCACCATACTTGGCTATCTTCACAGTCTTTATCTAATTGCCAATTAAATCTCAATTTCCTCAAAGCGTTCGGCAGTACTGATCTCACTTTTCTTAACCTTTTCGTCGTATATCACTGTGTTTTATGTGTTAAATATTTTTAATCTGCTATACATTTCCTCTGGGACCCTGATGGGCTGAGACGCAATAGATAAATGTTAATTAATTGATTATGTTGGACTTTCAGCTGCCTTCAGCTCAAGCCAACAAGTTACTGATGAAAGCTAGAAGCTTAGTCCAATAACATCTGGAGGGCCACATTCCCACCCCTCTCCTTTTCTGTTCCATAGCTTTGATAATGATTATACTCTCTCTAGACCATCTTTGCATCTCCTACAGCAAAACACACAAATCTTTCCTGAAAAAGAATATCGCAGCTGACCCCTGTCTGCCCCATTTCTAAACCTCTTCCAACACTGTACCATCCTGCTCAGGAACTGGCTTCAGAGTCCATCTTGGCTGCTAGCCGGTTCCTACCTGGAAGGGCTTTTCCAGGTCACTGCTCTTCCTTCCTAAAGTCTCCGTCTTGATCCTTGCTGTGCCGACAAGTCTCCCAGAGTACCAGCCTCCGCTCAGCCTAATCGAGAGTGAAAGCACCCGCCATTCTTGGATCCTATTCCCGGATTCCTCGGCTTGCCCCGGAAAGCTCTGGTGTTTCCCAGAACCCTGATCTTGGAAGGATGCCAGGGGTGGGCTCATCCAAGAGTTGTCTGATTAGAGGTGAGATTCTGAAGCCCACTTTGCAAAAAGGAATAGGGGTGGAGGGGTGTTACACAGTTAACTGTCAAGTGGCACATGCCAGGTGGAGCCAAAATTTTGGGAGAAAGACAGGGCTGTTGCAGCTGAAAATGGCATCCCTGCATCACCCACCACCATTGCTCCCTAGGCATGGTCATGCTTGGCATGCCCTGGCACTCCTAGTTTTAAAAAATGATGAATTTACAGGAAAATTTCATCACTGAAACTTCATCATTTTTTTTTAAACTGGAGTGCCAGGTAATCAGTTTCCTCTGAGAAATTCAGGTGTTGCATTGCCACTGTTCTAGGAAAGATAAAGAAAGACTGTAGACATGCTGAGAATTGTCTAGGATGGTGAAATAAGTCCCTTTTAAGAGATGCTAAGCAGCTATATTAATATATTCTCCATTAAATCCACGTTTCATTTTAAAACCTTTTTTTTAAAAAAAAGAACAGGGCACTCACTCACTGGGCACAAATCTGACATTAGAAATAGCAATACCCTCAAACCAGTTGAGGAACATTTCGACCTTCCTGGACACACAGTAAGGGATTTACAGGCTGCAGTCCTGGAACAAGGAAATTACAAAGGAAAACTAGAACGAAGAAAAGGCAAATTGAATTATATTCACAAAGTCCAATCTATTAGCAGAGGTATGAAAAAAGACAATGGCTTCATGGCATATTACATATATTAACACAAGATTTCTTGCTCCTGCATATATAACAACCCTTGGAAACTGACTTGTGCTAAGCAGATGTATTGCTTTCACATGTCAACATTAACTGGCCACTGTAAGGTCTTAAAGATCTGTATCACCTTGCCCAGCCCTTTGAAAATTGGGGGCAAGGGATGTGATTTGCATCTTGGATCCTATCACTTTCCATCCCACTCCCACAACTGTGCAAAATATGCTTGATGTGAGCATTTCTATCACTCTGTACTGTGTTGAAAGAAGAGGGTTTATATCCACAAAAACTCATGTGAAAACAACAATAACAACAACAAAAAATCGATCTTAAAGGTGCTGCCACATTTCTTTATCTATTTTTTCCTCTCTTTCTTCGGCCTGTTTATGTCAACTCTTAAGACAGCTATTAAAATGTTACGGTGCTTTCTATATCCAGCAGAGGTCAGCAAAGCTGCAGATTTGGTAAAGTAAGTACTAGATTAGATGATGTTTTCCTACTACCATTCCGTCTAACCACTAGATACCACTTCCTTCTCATACCTGGGTGTTATAACCAAGGAAATCAGACTCCCACTCAACTTCAGCACCCCACTCCATCCCAGGAGTCCTGGCCAACAGATCATTTCTATTCTAACTACTGTACACCACTTTCCTTCTAGAAATAGTGTTTTCATAGTACATACCCCAGTTTTATCCAGTTTTCAATCCAGCAACCCTATGACCCATCACATTATCTCCAAACTCTCATTAAAAGCACTGGAGCAAATCTGGTATTAAAAGAAAAGAGAGAGAAGTGACAGTGCTATTTCCAAAACTGAATATAGAAGCCAGGTGTTCCTTTTCATCTCCCAATAGCTGGAAAGGTATCTGTATATCTTGGACCCATAGTTTCCCTCTCCCTCTTCTGTTCTGACTCTTTGGCTGAACCTGAGGATAATCTAATTTGGTTGGCTTTTCTTTTTAACCCTTCTGACCCACTGAACTTGACACATCCCATCTGAATGGCTTGATTCTCATACTTCATACAAATATTCTAATCTATAAACTGCCTTAAATTTAAATATTGTGGAAATGGTGTATAAATCAATAAAACAACAGGAATAGCAACAACAGCCCTTTTCTTCTTAACACACATTTTCTTTCCACAATAATATATGGGATTATTCTCTGCCTGGGGTTTTCTTGGGATCTCTTTGGTGATCAAAGTGAGTCTCTCTGCCAGACTTTCTGTGTTTCATCTGGAAAGAGCAAGGACGCTTTCATACTACAAAATTATAGCACGATGATTTCACTTGAACGGCAGTGTTTCCCTTCTAGGCTATGCAGTTTAAAGGAGGGGTCTTCAGAATTCTTTCCAGAGAACTCCAGCGCCTCGCCAAAGTACACACCCTAGGATTCCATAGGATGCAACCATGACAGTTAAAGTGGAATCATACTGCTACAATTGTGTAGTGTGACAGGTCAACAGTATGTTAAGAATAATATAGTGTGTAGACTCTTTCAGCCGAAGCCTTAATGCAAAACTATAATGCAGATTTTCACTAATGTTGTATACCTTGAAGTCATTTCTGACTACAGTAAACCTATCGTAGGGTTTTCTGGGGGCTGAGAGTGTGTGATGCACCCAAGATCACCCAGTGGGTTTCCGCGGCTGAGCATGGAATTGAACCTCGGTCTTCTGAGTTGTAGCCCAAGACTCAAATCACTACACAATGCTGGCTCTCAATACTTTCTTACTGTTGTTCAGTTTAATTAACTAGGCAGAAATACAAAAGAGAGGGGCACAAAATCCTTTTCCAAGTTAGGAAGAAACAAATGTGCATCTTGTGGGAAGCAAAGTCTGATGTCCCAGGCATAGGGGAGGTCTGTTCTTGGGGGTATCTCCTCAGTTTCTTAAATTGTTGCTATAAGCACTGGGAATCAAGTTTGACCCAGTAGGCCCAGAGATATCTAGGGAAGAAAAAGTGGGTAGGATATGAGAGATGAGCTGTCCTTTTATAGCTGGGTGCCCCATGGAAGCATCATGAATCTGTAGCCCAAAATGGGATCTCGCCACATGTAATGCGGCATAGATTCATTTCGGGCGTAACGCAATGCCAGCCCTCCTTTCCACCACAACACAGCTGCTCCAAAATAGCTTGGAGACGCTGCCACGGCTGGAATTGCCCACTTGCTTGGCATGCCGCAAGGCGACTTGTATCGGGAAGGAGGGGAGAAGGGGTTGAATGTCAGACATATGTAAAATGCACACCCCAAGAGGATTAAGCCAAGAAGCGAGCAACCCTGTGGTATCTCCTTACAGGCAGAAGGTACGAAAATGAATCATGGAGCTCGATGGAACTTGCATGAGGGCTAGCTTGGCTCGGTAAAGTCACACTGAGCTCCTTCCTTCTAATTTAATTTAATATTACTTCTCTTTTCCTTCTAAGGAGTTCAGCCTGGTGCAAAGAACAATCCCCCTCTCACTTTATCATCACAATAACCCTATGAAATATGTTAGGCTGGGAAATACAGTCATTGGCATAAAGTCATGGCTGAATGGGGGATTCCCAGCCTAAGTTTGTCTTTATTTGGCAGGGACAGCCCCAACTCATCCTTGATCGTCCCCCCTCTTCAGCTGCTTTTAAAATGCCCCTGTTTAATTTTCCTCTCCCCATGTTTCACCCTTTGCTCTCAGCTTACTTCAGTTCTTGCAAACTGAGTTCAAAGGGCAAAAGTAGCTTGCACTCCGTTAACTCAAACAAGGAAGAGTGGAAGGAAGGAATCTTGCCCTTCCCAGTACGATCAAGCAAAAGCAAACTTCTGCACTCTCCCGGATTGTCATTTTGGGCACTCTGGTGATGCTTGGCCACATGTGTCCTGGTTTTCATCTGTGAAATACTGGATATCTAACAAGCACTCTGTTCTTTTCAGCAGTAACGATGCTCGAGTGGCTACGAATGGATCTGCTTCTGGGTATGTTTTCCCACAGCCCCGAATTTGTGAGGAATGAGCTGTTCTCTTACCATCAGCCACTATCTGCAAAAATATTGGGACAAAAATGTACATCTAGCTTGAACAATTTGATGTGATGCGTTTTGAACACACAAATGCTATCCACAATTGCTCAGTAGTAATTGTGAGAGCCATGTATAGAGCCAGCACGGTGTAGTGGTTTCAATTTTGGACTATAACTCTGGAGGTGAGGATTCAGATCTCCTTGGCAAGTCATACTCTCTCAGCTTCAGAGGAAGATGAATCCAAATGCAAACCACCTCTGAACAAATCTTGCCAAGAATACCCAGCGATAGCTTCATTTTAGGGTGGTCATAAGGCGGAAACGATTTGAAGGCACATAAAAAATGTATTAAAATTAGAGCAAAGTGTTTTCAGGAAACTTAAAAGAGAACTTTCAGGGAAAACCCAAGCAGTTTCCCACCTGGTTCATCGTGAGTAGGCTGAGACCTCCTTCGTGTTAACACAAAAGTATCGGGTGACCTCAGAAAACATTCTCAGGGCCTATAATAGCACCAGGCCCAACGCCACTGAAATGAGTCATTGGCAGAGGTGAAACTTGAATCCAGGCCTTCCAAGTCTTGAGATATTTTCCCCGACTTGGAAAGGGCGACACCTAGGCCGTCTGTGAGCCCCCCTCCCCGCTGCCTCCAAACAGAAGCCCTAACTAAAAAGAGCTACCAGAATGTGTTATCTAATCTTCTGTAATAAAAGGAATCTTTTTCAAAGGAAGAACAGGACGCTTGGAAGAAGAGAAGAGAGGGCGGCTGCGTTCGGCCCATCGCTTCTGCCTTGCTGTGAATATTTTTCTTTTTAAAGAACGAAAGAGAAAAGGAAAGGAAGAGAAGGGTCAGGAAAGGAAAAGGAAAAAAGAAATGAGGAAGAAAAACCATGTTCAGGGAGATGGCTGGCTTGGGAGCGAGGTGCAGAAAGATGACTGGTGAGATGGATAGGCTGTGCAGGAAAGAGAAGATGAGAAAGAAGGAAAGAAAAAGAAAGAAAAAAAGAAAGAAAGAAAGAAAGAAAGAAAGAAAGAAAGAAAGAAAGAAAGAAAGATACAGACAGATGGGTCTTTCAGGGAGAGGGCTGGCTCAGGAGCGAGATGCAGAAAGATGATCGGTGAGATGGATAGGCTGTGCAGGGAAGAGAAGATGAGAAAGAAGGAAAGAAAGAAGGAAAGAAAGAAAGAAAGAAAGAAAGAAAGAAAGAAAGAAGAAGGAAGAGAGACAAACAGACAGATGGGTCTTAGGAAGGGCTGGCTCAGGAGCGAAGTGCAGAAAGATGATTGGTGAGATGGATAGGCTGTGCAGGGAAGAGAAGATGAGAAAGAAGGGAAGGAGGGAAGGAAGGAAGGAAGGAAGGAAGGAAGGAAGGAAGGAAGAGGGAAAGAGACAGACAGACAGATGGGTCTTTCAGGGAGAGGGCTGGCTCAGGAGCGAAGTGCAGAAAGATGATTGGTGAGATGGATAGGCTGTGCAGGGAAGAGAAGATGAGAAAGAAGGGAAGGAGGGAAGGAAGGAAGGAAGGAAGGAAGGAAGGAAGGAAGGAAGGAGGGGAAAGAGACAGACAGACAGATGGGTCTTTCAGGGAGAGGGCTGGCTCAGGAGCGAAGTGCAGAAAGATGATTGGTGAGATGGATAGGCTGTGCAGGGAAGAGAAGATGAGAAAGAAGGGAAGGAGGGGGAAGGAAGGAAGGAAGGAAGGAAGGAAGGAAGGAAGGAAGGAAGGAAGAGGGAAAGAGACAGACAGACAGATGGGTCTTTCAGGGAGAGGGCTGGCTCAGGAGCGAAGTGCAGAAAGATGATTGGTGAGATGGATAGGCTGTGCAGGGAAGAGAAGATGAGAAAGAAGGAAAGGAAGGAAGGAAGGAAGGAAGGAAGGAAGGAAGGAAGGAAGGAAGGAAGGAAGAGGGAAAGAGACAGACAAACAGACAGATGGGTCTTTCAGGGAGATGGCTGGCTCAGGAGCGAAGTGCAGAAAGATGATCGGTGAGATGGATAAGCTGTGCAGGGAAGAGAAGATGAGAAAGAAGGAAAGAAAGAAGGAAAGAAAGAAAGAAAGAAAGAAAGAAAGAAAGAAAGAAGGAAAGAGACAGACAAACAGACAGATGGGTCTTTCAGGGAGAGGGCTGGCTCAGGAGCGAAGTGCAGAAAGATGATTGGTGAGATGGATAGGCTGTGCAGGGAAGAGAAGATGAGAAAGAAGGGAAGGAGGGAAGGAAGGAAGGAAGGAAGGAAGGAAGGAAGGAAGGAAGGAAGGAAGGAAGGAAGGAAGAGGGAAAGAGACAGACAGACAGATGGGTCTTTCAGGGAGAGGGCTGGCTCAGGAGCGAAGTGCAGAAAGATGATTGGTGAGATGGATAGGCTGTGCAGGGAAGAGAAGATGAGAAAGAAGGGAAGGAGGGAAGGAAGGAAGGAAGGAAGGAAGGAAGGAAGGAAGGAAGGAAGGAAGGAAGAGGGAAAGAGACAGACAGACAGATGGGTCTTTCAGGGAGAGGGCTGGCTCAGGAGCGAAGTGCAGAAAGATGATTGGTGAGATGGATAGGCTGTGCAGGGAAGAGAAGATGAGAAAGAAGGAAAGGAAGGAAGGAAGGAAGGAAGGAAGAGGGAAAGAGACAGACAAACAGACAGATGGGTCTTTCAGGGAGATGGCTGGCTCAGGAGCGAAGTGCAGAAAGATGATCGGTGAGATGGATAAGCTGTGCAGGGAAGAGAAGATGAGAAGAAGAAAGAAGAGAAAGAAAGAAAGAAAGAAAGAAAGAAAGAAAGAAAGAAAGAAAGAAAGAAAGAGACAGAGACAGACAAAGACAGATGGGTCTTTCAGGGAGATGGCTGGCTCAGGAGCGAGGTGCAGAAAGATGATCGGTGAGATGGATAAGCTGTGCAGGGAAGAGAAGATGAGAAAGAAGGAAAGAAAGAAAGAAAGAAAGAAAGAAAGAAAGAAAGAAAGAAAGAAAGAAAGAAAGAAAGAAAGAAAGAGACAGACTGACAGACAGACAGATGGGTCAGAGACTTGCTGCTTTTGCCAGAATCTCTCCTGATGAAGGAGTTATATACAGCAGTGTTCACTCCCTCCTTCACTTCCTGGGTGGAGCTGGCGCTGGGGAGAGGAGGAAAAAACCCGCTTTAAAAACCTCCAAGCCCTCAGTCAGCAAGTCCCAACAGGAGTGGTAAAATTACAGCCTTTCCTGCAGAGGAAGAAAGGAGGGCCAGCTGGCTCTAGGGAGGGAAGAAGTGGCAGGAGAAAGCAGCCGCCGCTGCCGCCGCCAGAGCAAAGCTGCCTGGAGGAATCTCCCGCTTCTTGACACTGGATTTGGCCCAAGTCTCCAAAGCGTGTGCTGCCACATTCCAGAGCGGTCTGGGTGCCTCTGGACTTGGGCAAACCTGGAGTCGCTCAGCCTACGAAGAAAGGATCCTTTCTCGAAGCGAACCGGAGAGACAAGGTGTGCCGGGCTCCTCCGGGAGGAGATGGGCATCGGGGCTGCTGCCGTGGCCTGGTGCCAAGGGTGAATCTGGGCGCATCTGGCATCTAAACACATGGACAGCCTCGGTGCCAGGGGGCTTCTGAGGTGAGTCTCCCATCACCTTTGAAAAACCGGCAGCTGGGAAAGTTGATCCAGTCCAAGTAGGAGTAAACTCTGCTAGAAAAAAAAAAGAGAAGAAAATTAAGGCATATTTTGAGGGACTCCATGGTTAATGGCAAGTGGAGGAAACAGCTTACTTTGTCAGATGACGGAGGCTTAAGAAAGAACTGAGAAAACGTCAGACAGCAACTGTGGCCGAGGGGAGGTTTTATTTTCTTTTTTCCCCCTTTTTGCCTTTTTGGGGGCTGAGCTAAGAGCAGAAGTCAAAAAGGTGGGAGGAAGCATGAAGCAGTTGGTGTCGAGAGGCTGCGGCTGGCGGAGCAGTTCTCTGTGTGCCACCGGGGCCCTTGGCATGCGTCGGCGGGCTGTGGGCTGGCTTCTCCTTCTGCTTTTGGCCATGGAGCACCTCTGCGCCACTTTCGCCCTCTCCACTTGCAAAACCCTGGACATGGACCTGATGAAACGCAAGCGGATCGAAGCCATCCGAGGCCAGATCCTCAGCAAGCTCAAGCTCTCCAGCCCGCCGGAGGCGGAAGACTCCGACTCGCGGGTCTTGTCCGAAGAGATCATGGCGCTCTACAACAGCACCGTGGAGGTGATCCGGGAAATGGTGGCCGAAGACCCCAAGGAGACCCCTCAAGAGGAGTACTACGCCAAGGAGGTGCACAGGTTCAACATGCTGCCTGCAAGTCACGGTGAGGCTCGAACTGTGGCAGGGTGGAGAGGAAGTGGCGTCTAGTGGTTATAGTAGGCCTAGGAAGCAAGATTGGGTTGTTGTTGTTTGTAGGTGGTCTTTCTCTTGAGTCTTCAGCAGCCACACAGGGGCAAATTGGGGAGATTGGAAAAGTTACTTTTGGAGCACAAAACCCACAAGTGGCTCTGATGGTAGTGGGGCATGGGTGGGTTCACGGATGTTGTAGTGGAAAAAGTAATTTTTCTAAGCTATGTAGTCAGATAACGTAAGGTAAAAGGCTTCACCCATTCAGTTTCCCAATATGGGGCCATTCAACATGTACAGGGTCAGGATCACTGAGTTTCAGAGTTGATAGCTTACTCCCAGGTCAGGAGTCATGGGTCACTGGACTTTAGCAAACTTCCTATTTTGCCCCCTCCTGAGTGAGCTGGAACAGAGTAAGAGGATTGTCAAGTGCCTCGCAAGTTGCTGTACATGCGCTGAGAAAGACACCCCTAGGCTAACAACTTGCTGGTTTCCCAAGCTTGTTGGCCTCAGCCTTCCCCTCTGTAAAATGGGAACAGGGTTGACTCTGACTTCAAAGGGTGCACGAGGGATGGAAGTCAAAAGATAATGTTTGTTATCTGCCAGAATGCGGTGGCGGAAAGAGAGAAGATAAAGATCTTGGAACAAAAATAGTTTCAGGCATCCTCTGTGCAAACTTGGGAAAGCAATATATACAGCCAGGGACAGTGAGATGGAGAAGGGTAAGAGAAAAACTAGTAAGGGGTTACCTTGTTTCTTTCTGACCCATCAATACAATCTGAAATTAGAAGTATCAAACCAGCCACCTCCCTGTGCCTTCTGTGGGACAATTTTACTCTTTATGCTAATACTTGTGTGTTTATAAGTCTTTAATTCAGGGGCCTAAATACCCTAAAAGCCCCAGATCCTGTCTGATCTTGGAAGCTGAGCAGGGTCAGCCCTGGTTGGTACTTGGATGGGAGACTGCCAATGAATACCAGGTGCTTCATTTCAGAGCAAAGAACTGGCGAAAACACCTCTGAGCATATATTGCCTAAGAAAACCCTGTGAAATGCATGGGCTTGCCATGAGTTGACAGACATCCTGAATGCACATTCACACACAAACTAATTCAGGATTTCCCATCGATGCCTTGAGAGAAAATGAGGGCTGTCACCTTTTTATTGGGCCCCATTGCTCTGTCTTTAACAATATCTCAGCAAGCAAAGGTTTAACAGACTAAGGTTTCTTTTGACAAGGAGACAAAGCGACAGGAAAAAGTTTCACCTGTCAAATTTTCTGCGTCAGGATGCTGTTAAAAGCATAGGCTGAGGGCCAGTGGCAAACCTGAAAACTATAATTTTACCATGGCTGTGATGTCCTGTGCAATACCCACTGAACTGAAGACAAAAAGATGGGTGACACTTTTTAAAAAAAGATTTAACAGATTTATTATAGCACAAGTTTTCACGGATACACAGCTCAGTTCTTCAGATATATGTGCAGAAATGGGCTGGGCGTCCACTCAATTTAGATGGCCAGCCTGGTATAATAGTTTCAGGGATGGATTATGTGGGACTACAGTTCCAGAGAACAGGGTCTGAATCCCCGCTTGGCCACGGGGTGACCTTGGGCATGTCACACTCTCTCACCCTCAGAGGAAAGCAAGGGCGAACGCCCTCTGAACAAATCTTCCCAGGAAAACCTCGTGATTCACCTTAGGGTTCCACCTTAAGGTCACCATAGGTTGTGAAACGACTTAAAGGCACACAGCCACAAATAATAACTGTGTAAAGGTTGCCACACAAATCTGCTATTCTGCTGCAAGCCAGCCCTTTGAAAAGCACTGAAATGAAGGCACACAGTAGAAGCGCAGAGTGGCAGTGATTCCCAGTTCAAGGCACGGCAGTGGATTCTCATTGCTGCCTTGCCACAGTGCCAGTGATGGGTGCTGGCACTCCGGCGGAGCTGGAACTTGGCAAGGCTTGAGCTCTTCCCTATGCCCATACGGGTAAGGCATGGAGTTTCCATGTGTTTTTCTCCAAAACATTGGGCCATAAGAACAGAACAGGAAGAAAATGGTCTTGTCTGGGGGTGTGAGGCCTGGCAGGACTCAGAAGTTACTGCCTTTTCAGCCGACAATCTTGGCTACTGGATGGAACATGAATTTACCACCAGCAGCAGCACAGCTTTGGCTAGGAAGAGTCACCTAACTTCAGGCACCTTGCCTGCGCCTCAATTGAAGAATGACAGGTAGCACTGCAGGGTTGGAAGACACCTGGCAGGAAACTCTAGGCAGCAGCTATCTGTAGCTGTGCTGTGCAAATCAGGCCCCCTCGGCTAGGGGGACCCATGATCCTACCCAGGGTGCAAGGCTGTGTTTATCGCTTTATTCGCCAGTGGCATTCTTCTGTTCAGGTTTGGCAATCCCACTTTAATCCCCGAAATTTAGTGAGGGAGGGGATGGATGTAAGAAGCTGCAGACTTCCAAAGCATATCCTCCAATCGTCCTGTTTTGGCAGGGACCGTTCTGATAAGTCCTCTGACATTCCACTTTTTCAGTTGGCTTTAAGTCATGCATGGCAGGGGGTTGGACTGGATGGCCTGTGTGGTCTCTTCCAACTCTACATTTCTATGATTCTATGATTCTATCCCGGTTTCTTCCTCCTCCTCTCACTTTCCTCCTTTGTCCTCATCTTACTCAGGCTGAAGATTTCAAAGTGCAAAAGCAGTTTTCACTCAACTAATTCAGCAGCGGGGAGAGGAGGGCAGAATCTTGCCTTTCCCAGTAAGCGCAGGCAAAAAGCAACCTGTGGCAACTCCTCCAGCTGGTGTTTTCTTCCTCATTAATAATTTTTGCTACTTTGGCTACACAATGGCGTTGCTTCTCCACGTGTGTCCTGCTTTTCATCTGTGAAATGTCAAAGAGCATGTCACAGTTATAAGTAGTCTGCACTTGCACAGGGGCTATAGTAAGGCCACATGTCCAGGCCTCGCTCTGGTTGGATGTTTAAAAAATGATTGAGCCCTGGGTTCAGTTTTCTGAGCTCTTGGGAGTAGATTTATGGCATCCCTTTAAGAAACACAACTTGGTTGGTACTGTTCGTAAGGGGGCTTTAATGGAGACAGAGCTCTCTTCTTAGCTGGTGTTGGGTCACAGCAAAGCAAGAGAAAAGAGATAATGGCTCCCCACCCCCAATCCTTTTGGCCTTCCACTTCCTTTTTCTCTGCACAAGGCTGCAGTATTTTGGTTGTACATATTCATCCCATCCCAGCACCACAATGGCAGGCACCTATCCGAATGCCGCTGCTTCTATGGCTGGATGATTTTTGCAATATCAGCTTTCCCTTCCTTGGGGAAGAGCAGCAGATCGAGTGCGTGTGTGTGCGTGTGTGTGCGCGTGTGTGCGCGCGCTGCAAGGCAGGAACTGGGTTAGTCCAGTCTTACTATTTCCTGTGAAACTGCTAGACTCAGCAACACCCCCAATTCCTAGGGAGCCTTGTCACTTCTCCCTGAGGGCTGTGTTGTCTTGCATGCAGGGCTAAAGTCAAGCTGTGTGTTTACTTCCCACCTCTAATAATTCACAGATGAAAACCAGGACACATGTGGCCAAGCAATAGCAGAGTGCGGTCGAGATGGCAAAAGCTATTGTTGCACACCCTCCAACTGTCCCAGTTTCGTAGAGACAGTCCAGATTAACCCTCTGTTATTCCATTTTTTTCAGCTGTTTTTAAAATGTCCCAGTTTCTCTCTCCCTCCCCCACCCACTTTCCCCCTTTGTCCTCAGCTTACTTCAACCGCTGCAAACTGAGTTCAAAGTGCAAAAAAAGTTTGCACTCTATTAGTTCACAAGTGGGGAGAGGAGAAAAAGGGGTGTAATCTTGCGCTTCCTGGTAGTCTCTGGCAAAGCAGACTACAGAAGCCTCTTGCAGTTTGCGTGATCTTCGCCATTAATAACTGTTGCAACAGTCTGATGGTGTGTGATCACACACATCCCAGCTTTCATCTGTGAAATGCTGAGAGCATGTTAATGCAGAAGGACATACACACTAGGAGAGACTTTAGCAATTTGCTTTTGCCTGAGCAAGGGCAAGACTCTGCCTCCATCTCTCTTTGCCTCCCCTGCTGAGTTAACTGTGTGCAAACTACTTTTGCATTTTGAACTGGGGCCATTTCCGCACTAGACTGTTATAGCGCTATTATTCCACTTTCAACATCCTATGGAATCCTGGGGTTTGCAAATCTGTAAATCCCAGGATTCCATAGGATGATGAAAGTGGAATAATTGCACTGTAGCAGTCCAGTGCGGAAATGGCACCAATTTGCAGCTATTGAAGTAATCTAAGGAGAAAGGGAGCGGAGGAGGAAGAGAGAAAAACTGGGACATTTTAAAAGCAGCTGAAAAAATGGGACAGCAGAAGATTAAAAATAAGAGCATCCCTGCCAAAGCGGGACAGTTAGATGATAATGCACTTGGGATGAATTGCCAGCTTTTTTTAAAAAAAATTTTTTAAAAACAAATCTTTCTGCTCTGACCTTAACACACAAATTTAATAAAAGGAAATTTCTTCCCATTGCTACCCTTCCTTGCTACAAAACAAAAACGAACAAACGAAAAGCCCTAGAGAGTCTTCCTCTGGCATGAATGATTGCTACTTGTGAAAGGTCCAGGAGGAGGGCAGGGCCATGATAATAAAATTAAAAACCCTTGGCGATCCTGGGAAGCCCTTTGAGCTCCCTGCAGCAGTTGCTGAGAAAGGGATAAGGTTTTTCTTTCCATCTTTCTTGGCCAGTTTGTTCCAGAGAGGAAAGAATTTTGTCTTAAAGGAGGGGTCAAATAGGCTATGTGGGCAACCGTGGCACCTAGTCTGAAAAACCCCAAATGAGAAGAGTTCCAGATCTATCTCAAAACACTGTAGCATCCTCGTCCTATTGGGTGGTGTCCAAATATGTCAAACTACAACTCCCAAGATCTTCCAGCCAACATATCTTAGGGCCAACATAGCTGGCCGAGGGATTCTGGGATGTTTATTCCAACATATTTTATTTATTTATTCAGTTTATACCTTGCCTTTCTCCCACCAAGGGACCCAAGGTCAGAACACTGTGTTGACCCATGGGAGAAGGCCCGCCCTGTTGTGCCACCCAAAGAAAAAAAATGCCCTCCCTGTCGAGGCCCACTTGGCACCAACACTCATTTCATTTAGGAAACTTGGCTGTTCATCTAAGTCTTTGGGCCTTATCAATTTTTCCTGAAATACTGTTGTATGCAGTTTCTTAAAAAAAAACTTTAATCATTTACATCTGTTTTAAACTCATTGTGATGTTGAATATGTTTTTAAATGATTTAAATTAAAATTCTCGCTCGGCCACGGAAACCCATTGGGTTACCTTGGGCAAGTCACATTCTCTCAGCCTCAGGGAAAGAGCAAAGGCAACCCCCCTCTGTACAAACCTTGCCAAGAAAAACCCATGACAGGTTCACCTTGGAGTCTCCATAAGTTGGAAACAACTCAAGGCACACAATAACAACAACTTTATGCCTATAGCAGGGAAACAAAGAACAGGTGATATGAAAGTGAGGATGCCGAAACTGTCCAAGTAGCAATTGGTAAGATGCTCTGAGAGCCTTTGTGGCATACATACTCAAAATAAATAGATGGATGGATGGATGGATGGATGGATGGATGGATGGATGGATGGGTAGATAGATAGATAGATAGATAGATAGATAGATAGATAGATAGATAGATAGATAAGACAGAGGCATACATATGTGTGTGTCAAGGAGAAGTGTGCATTGAATTTTGGAGAGTGATGTTTTGGGCAAACAGATCTTCCACACTGGATTAATGGTTGCCTTGAATTTTTTTTTTTCTTACTCAAACCAAATACCTTTCAAAGTTTTCAGAGACGCAGCTGTGATATTTCTGTCGTAGCAAAAACAACAGGGACTAGCAAGTCTTTACTATCTTTTCTTTAGCATAAGCTTCTGCAGACTGCAGCCTTTTTCATCAGATGCGTGGAGAGCTGCCTTGGTTAGCACATAATTGCACACATGGTTAGGGCAAGAAGATGTAATTAGTGAGGTGAGAGCGGATGGAAGTGTAAAAACTCCAAACATTTATCATTACCTTCACTGGTCCTTTCCAAAGATTGGGTGGGAGTCCAAATAGCCTAGCATAAATTAGCTGTTTAGCATGTGCATTGTGATGAAACCTTAAACAGGACAAAGAAAGTGAATCAGTATGGTTTTCCAGTTATAATGATATTTAATCTGCATCTCTGAAGAAAATCACACCTTTATTTTTTCCCCCCGCCCCTTTTCCATCACTGTTCTTTGTCCTTACTTTGTAACTCTGAATGAGATGGCTGCCACTCTCAGGGGCTTTCTGTGCCATTGTCATGGATCTGTACTTTTTTTCCATTACTTAAAAAAACCCCAAATGAAACAGATGACAAAAGAGTTACAGTTCTCTGACAAGCATACTGTTGGAAGTGCTGTGCATAACAAGATGTAACTGTGGTTTTTTCGTTGTCAAGGACTAGGAACCTACACAACCACTTTACATGGCCACATGGCTTCTCTCCATTGTGAATGCCTACAACAACCCTATTAGGTAGGTTTGCTTAAAGACAATGATGGCCCAAGGAGGGATTTGAACTTGGGTCTCCCTGTTCCAAGCCCAGCACTTTAAACATTACTCTAAACTGGTCCTCTCCAACCAGTGGTTACTATTTTTTAAAAATGGTTCCAACGTTGAAACGCAATGGTAGAAAGAAAAGTACAAGAATTGCAATGCTGAATTTCATAAGCAGAATGCAAATTAGAATCATATGCATAAGAATAATTTGCATGACATGCAAATTAGATGCCCAGATTAGACAAGATAGGATGAATGCAACCTTATTCACCTTTTGTCTATAGATGTTGTCCCTTCTGTGTGATTCTTGTGACCCTCTGTAGGCAACTGGCCATCCCAGTGCTGAATAGCTCAGGCACCCCATTGATCCAGATACTTTACGCCAGGACAATCCTGGTTGGCCCACAGCCTCCCTCCAAGTACAGAAAAGGCCTGAACTGTAGAAGCAAACAACAAGCACAACACTGCTGCATTGGTACATGCTCAGAGTATTTTCCCTGTAACCCCAAGCAGCCCCTCCTACATCTGCAGGGAAAAAAATGATTTTTTCTTCCAAAACTTGAGAACCATGAGGGCTACAAGGGACAGCATATGGGCAGTGTTGAAAGAGGGTATTTTATATATCTAACAATTCCCATCATCCCCCAGCTCCCCAAGAGTCACTTTTCCAAGCTGAGAGTGTACGGTAAGGAGTTGCCACACCAATCCCCTCTAGCTGTGACTTCCCTCTTACTTCAGACATCCCACCATGCCTCTCCAGCGTGACTTGAAGGTTGGCTTGAATGAAATGGTTAAGCAGGTGCTCTGCAGCCAGGCAGCTTTTCCCCATGGCAAGAAGGGCCCCTTAACAAACTTCTGCTTGCGGTATGGTGAGGGCTGCTCCATTGTGTTGGTTCCTCTCTACACACATACACACACACACAGCTTTTAGCAGCCACTTGACCTATGGATGACTTTAAACAAGGGAAGTTTTCCAGGCCTATAGAAGCTGCAGTGCATTTCATACCAGCTTCACTGTTGTGCCTCAAGTTCATAACTTCTTTTGCAAAAAGAAGTCTAAGGGGTAACACCTTATTTTATTTTGGAAACTAGTAAAACAGCTAGCCAAGGTAAAACCACCTCCACTGCTTAAGTTACTGGAGGTGGTGGTTTTGACTGCTGATTTTTTTTTCCAGCCAGTACTCTCCACCTGAGGACCCAGGTTTGGATTTTGGACCAGGACTAGGGGAAGCCAGGGCTTAAATCCCTGCTCAGTCAACAGAAACTCACTGGGTGATCTTGGACAAGGCACGCTCTCTCAGCCACAGAGGAAAGCAATGGCAAAATTCCACTGAATAAACCTTGCCAGGAAAAAAACCCAACCTCCAAGGCATGGTGGGGAGAATGGGCACTCAGAAAGGAGGTGGGTCGGCATAGTGCCCCTATCCTTTTTCTCTGTCGTCCCTCTCCTCCCTTGGGTGGGTGGGAGCATTGGGAGAAAAGTTTGTGGTGCTGAGTAATTTGGCTGTGAGCTGTCCTTACCTGGCCAGATAGTAGCTGGTAGTGGAGGAAGAAGACCAGAGGTGGGTTTTTAAAGGCCTGCATGGCCTGATTGGAGAAGGGAGGTTTCCTAGAAAAGAAGGGAGGCAGAGATTAAAGAAACTCACAAATAATCGAATCTGTGAAAGTCAAACCCACAAATGTGGAAGGCTGACTGCACTCAGTGTGGAGAGAGAGGAGAGGAGGGGGCAGAATCTTGTCCTTCCCTGTAGTTTCCGGCAAAAGCAGACTGCTGCTGCCTCTCCTAGCTTGTCTATTCTCTCTCCCTGATCCCTTTTGCCATCTTGACTACCCTTGGCCACGTGCGTCCCAGTATTCATCTGTGAAATGTTGCCAGGTATGGTTGGGATTTGCAAGAATTACCTTGTCTCCCAGGTTATTTGCCTCCAGGCTAACCCGATAAACACATATTTAAACATTCCAATTAGAATTCACGTAAAATCAGCTGGTGGCTGAGAACCAGCAACTGCAAACCTGCTAAGACATCAGACACACCAGCCTTTGATCAGACTGGCAGAGATGAAATATTGCAGCGTGCGGCTGCCATTCTGTTAGTGACATACGCATGCATAAGTCATGCGAAATGTACGAGACAAATTATTCAGCCTAGTGTTAACAGACATGACCTGCTTACACACTGTGCATTACAAATTGTGTGTTGTGGTTCCATATTGTGGTTGCATATGGCACTCAGTCATTGTTGTTGCACTCTGGATGGGGCCTGTGTAGCACTGGCACAGTGCATCACCACATGTGTATACTTACACAACACTGAGAGGAGGTTGGATTGCTCTCTTTGTACGTGGTTTTCACCTGACAGATAACAAAGAAGACCATTTTTGGTAGCTGCCCACCTAAACTTTGAGGATGGAAGCACCAGAAATAAAGCCTCCGTTGACAAACCTCCCTGCAATCTCTAGTTTTGGAAGTTCAGTTTAGGGTTTTATTATTAACCCCATTTTACAGCTGAGGGGAACTAGGCTGACACACTCGCCCGAGGCCACAAGTAGCTAGAACCAGCTCATTCCCCTATCTTAGGGGATGTAACACTGGAAAATCCCAAAATAGTTTGGGTATTTCCTTGGGTTGATAAGCAGGGGCTGTTTCATGGAGACACCATTATCTCTGTCTTTGTGGCTGTACAGCGCATATCCTCAACTCACAAGAGGTTGCAGTCTCCCGGCACAAGTCATGTGGAAACAGAAAGGGTGACCGCATCAAAAGAAGGGAAACGAGAGGTTCGGAGACGGAGACTCTTGACTTCTCTTCTTATTACTGATAGGGAAGCAATGCCTAGTGTGAGTGTGGGTGGATGCCATGTGAGAGAGCATTTCCCCCACTACTGAAGTTTCTGTACCTTGACCAGCTGCCTGAAAGTCAGTGGGAGATGGTTTGTTTGTTGCAGCATGCAGGTGTAATAGTGGAGACAGTTTCCCCGATAGATTTCCATCTGTTAGAAACTGTTAACGGCACAGAAGCCATTGCATAAAAAAAGCTGACAACCTTAGAGATGGAAAAGGATTAGGTTGCATACCATACCATACTTCTTCTTGGAATTCTTAACCTGGGGTCTACAATGCCCTCGCAGGAGGTCTGTGAAGGTTTGGAGAAATGTTTTGAGCTTCTGCAGTTAAGAAAGACAGACAGACAGACAGTCATTCACAGATCTCAAAGAGAGGAGTTTTTGCTGGTGATGGACATCCTTTGTATAAAGTTTCATTACAATATCTCAAACCTTTCAAAAGTGATGAAAATAACTGTTAGCAAAAAAATGTACTCATCACTTTCTACTTCTGCACATGGTGAGAACATGCAGATAAATCATGCTGAGAGAAAGCATGCAACATTTTTGGCTATCACATTTTAAATCTCAAATTAAGCCTTGATGCTCCCTGGCAACAAATGATGGTTAAAGAAAAGGTTAAAAATCACTAGCGTAGGGTTTAGTGATCTGTGCAAGTATTTATAAAGAACCAGGGCCAACTTTTTTTTCCCACTAGTTCTTGCTCTTGCACCTTTAAGAACAGCATGATTTTGCAAACCACTGCAGTTATAAACACAAAGGAAGATCAGGTAAGTATTTTCTAGTCATTTGGCAACCTGGCAGCTCCCTGCTGCTTACTCTGATATCAGATATCTGTCAAACACACACTTTTTTGCTTCTAACCTGCTTTGAGGGCTGCTTGGTCAAAAAAAAAAAAAAATAGCAGAGGAATTTAATAGGGCCGGATTGAGACAGAATCAGGAAACACTGTAATTTTTCCAGCCTTGTTCCTCCGCTTTTTTCAAAACAATGTTGACAACAATGCTGTAGCTGCCACAAAGTAATGAACAAAAGATGAACATATAAACAGATAGAAACATGGCAAAACAGAAGTCCAGCATGCCAAAAGGTGAATATTTCCCTTCTTGCTTAACTTTCTAGGCAGATTGCTGCTAAAGACATAGAGCAAGAGGACTGATGCCAAAGATGTTGACAACAGAATGAGAAGCAGTGGTCTGGGACTCCTAAGCATACTTCCAACTGTTCCAATTTATCAGGGACAGTTCCAGTTAATCCCATCTCAGTCCACTTTTTCAGTTGTTCTTAAACTGTCCTGGTTTCTTGCTCCCCCTCCCACTTTCCCCTTTCGTCCTCAATTTATTTCAGTTGCTGAAAACTGAATTCAAAGTGCCGAAGTAGTTTGCACTCGGTTAACTCGGCAGCTGGAAGACGAGAGGAGGAAAAGTCTTGCCTTTCCCAGTGGGCTCAGGCCAAAGCAAACTGCTGCAGCCTCTCCTAGCTTCATTAGGAATTTTTGGCATCCTCAGCTTGGCCGCACACGTCCTGGTTTTCATCTGTGAAATGTTGCAGGGTATGCCTGAAGAGAAGTTTTCCAAAAGGCTTTGGAAAAAAAATCAAAATTCTTATGCACCTAGGCAGATGCTCTCCTTCATCTAGCTTCTTTACTATCAGATGCCCTGAACTCTGCATTTATTTAACATGAAAAAAGATGAGCTATTCCCCGAATGTTGTGGTCGTAATTGCAGAGAAGGGGACTTGCAGGAGAGCTGATTTGCCTGTGTATGTGGGACAAGATGGGATGAGGAATCAAAGGCCTTTTTGATCTCCCAAGGAAGAGAAGCTTAAAAATAGACTCTTCCTGTAGCAGAAATAGATGCCGGGACCGTGTTCTGTGACTGAAAAGATGGTGCTTATTGCTGGGGTGTGTCTGTGGCCGGTGACCTGCCTCAGCCCGCTTTTGGAGACCAAATGTGTTGCGTTGGTTATGTTGCTGGAACTGAACCAGAGAGACCTGGATTCTAATTCTTGTTCAGCCATGAAGCTGTCCAATAGCTATGTGTGCGCACATATATCTTCTGTCTACACTTCCTTGCAGGTTTGCTATGAGGGGAAAAGAAGTCAAACCAAACTGTCAGCATGGTTTGCTGCAGCAAAGAGCTTGTGTGTGTGAAAGGACAGGGCCAGTGGTCAAATGAATCTTCAAACGATGACTTCTGGTGCTAACTGCATAACAGCCCTTTTGTGGCGTTCTAGAACCACCAGCAAAAGAAGCGCCACTACAAAAGGCTCGCTGTTTGAACGCTGTGCAGTGGCTCAGTCCTTTCCCTCTGCCTTGGAGCTCCGAAAGTGCAGTCCTGCTATGCACAGGGATTTAGGATTCAATAGCAGTGACCACAGCAAAGGAGGGAAAAGTTATTTTTCTGAATTACAATCCCTGTTGGAAGTGTGGCCATATGCTGGTTCAGGGTATCCTTCAGAAGTAACTTTTCCCAGCTTGCAGAGGATATTGCAGCAAGATCTCAGTGTTGCAAGCTCTTATTGCTCAGTTGCAAGGTCTGTAAAATGGGGATAGGCATCAGATAGCAGGCTCGGAGGTTACATTTCATCTTAAGTTCTCTGTCCCTGAGCTGATGGGTTGGGGAGGGGTAGGCAAGCAGATGCAATGTGAAAAGGGTTGTAAATATGAAATATATCTGCAGTCAGGTTTTTGATGCTCCTGGGTGCTGCTTCACATTTTTACTTACGTTATTGATTTTGGCTTCAGCATCTAGCTTCTCCCCTTGCCCCTGCTGAAATTTGCATGCTAAAACCTGAGAAGGATCCAAGGCTTTCTGGCTCCCAAAAAAACAAAACCCTCCTACTTTTAGGAACACTAATCATTATTAACTGACTTAACTCATAGTTCCAAAATTTTACCAGAAGCGGTTCTGCTTGAACACCTGGGTGAGACAGAGATATGGAATGGAAAAGCGGAAAGCACAGCCTGGGTGATAGAGGTGCCATTTTTAACTTTTTAAATGAATTAATTAAATATGTATCTTAATTGATGCTGCTCCTATGTGTCTAAAACAGCAGCTTGATTTGCCGATGTGGGGAAGTACCCACGTATAGCCTCATGCTGTGAAAAGCGTTCATCTGCTGATCTCTGTAGGTGAGGAAGGTTTTTTAAGGGCACAGAAGCAGGCCACGGATGTTTGGTTTGGTGGCAGGGGTCAGCTGGCAAGCAAGAACCAGCAAGGTACTAACCAAGCACTAGCGGATCCAAGAGGCCAAGTGCGTCACTAAGTGGAATGAGAGGGTGGAAGAGAGGTTTGGAGAACAACAGGAGAGTCAGGTACGAGAGGCACAATGAAGTCGGGGTCATCTCAAGTCAGCGTAAGCCAGTCCAAAGGTTAAGACATCAGTAGGATTTATACTTACAACAGAAAGAGTTGAGCACTAAGGGGCAGAATCCTATATGATATCAGGAGAGCTGTGCCACTATTTGGCCATTTCCGCACTAGCCTGTTATAGCGCGATGATTCCACTTTCAACATCCTCTGGAATCCTGGGGTTTGCAGTTTCAGGAGGGGCGCCTGGCCCCTCCCGAAACTGCAAACCCCAGGATTCCAGAGGATGTTGAAAGTGGAATCATCGTGCTATAACAGGCTAGTGCGGAAATGGCCTTCCTCTTTCGGGATTCTATCGGACTAACTATAAGTGAATGTTGCAAACACAAGCACAATTTAAATCCTAATACAATACAATACAATCTAGAGGGACTTAAATTGTATGTCTGTGTGTGTGTGTGTGTTATATACACACACACATCTATATTGTGTATGTGTGTGTGTGTACATCTATATTTTGTGTGTGTGTATATATATATATATTTGTTGCATAGTAAATTTGTTGTATTTGTATGTGTATATATGTATGTGTGTGTGTGTGTGTGTCTGTGTCTGTGTATAATAACTATCTATCTATCTATCTATCTATCTATCTATCTATCTAAACAAATACAACAAATTTAATATGCAACCAATTGTATTGTTAATTTGACACATATGCGTTGCCCCCAAACTTCCATGCATCCAATGAGGTGCCACTGCAGAATCCTTTCGCCTCTGATGCTCAGCAGTATTGCAACATCTGGATGCAATTGTAAAGCCCTAAATAAAAAAAAGAAAAAGAAAAAGGAAGAAACAGGTGCAAATGGATTATAAAAATTGCACCACAAAAAATTACCCCTTTTGCTTCCTCCGAAATAACAAAAATGTTGTTGTTGTTCTTGTGCTCTAAAGCTCACTGACCGCCTGAGGCTTTGTTTTCCATTCTGCTTTGTAAATTTATGCTGAACGATACACCCCTGCACTTTTCCAAAGCTACTTGGCACAGGTTTGGAGGTCTTGCCAGCTGCTTCTGCAACGCTTATCTTCCCGAGACATCCTTAGAGGAGGAATTAATAACCTGATTAAGATCGAAATCAAACTGGCTCAAACTGAAAAACAGGTTCCTGAGACACCTCCTTGCTTCTTCTCTCCCTGTTTAGAAAGCTACGGCGAAGAGTACAAGAAGGGACCCTACAGCGTCTTCTTCGGGTTTAACATGTCACAAATCCGGACAACTCTCCCCGATCCCAGCCTGCTGTACCGTGCTGAGCTGAGGATGCGTGCCTCTGGAATAGGACAGAGTCAGAGTCAGCGTTTGGAGCTTTACCAGGTACCGCGGGAGGGAGAATGCCAAGGGAGGGTCGCCAAGGTGGAATATGTGGGTAAGGTGGACCGTTCAGAATTTGGGGCTCAGCCTGAGGTTTCTGGGCCAAAACCTGAGACCTAAGGATAGCCCTGGTGATGTGATTAAGCGTTATGCACAATAAAGGCACCAGCTCCTCTCTGATCTTGGAAGCTAAGCAGGATGAGTCCATGATAGTACTTGGATGGGAGACCACTGTACTGTAAGATATATTTCAGAGGAGGGAACCTGGCGAAACTCCCTCTCAGTATTCTGTGCCTAAGAAAACCCTATGAAATTCATAGGGGTCGCCATAAGGCAACTTGAAAGCCCATACACACACACACATTAAGGCCATTTCCGCAGGAGACTGTTAAAGCGCTATGATTCCACTTTCAACATCCTATGATGTTGAAAGTGGAATCATAGCGCTATAACAGTCTCCTGCGGAAATGGCCCAAGTTCCAATCACAGTTGCTCACAGCTTGTCATTCAAACACACACAGAGGGAAGGGAGTAGAGAAAGAGAGAATTTTTTTTTCCTGTTTAGAAATTAAGACAGAAATCCTAACTTTAAGTGGTTTCTCCCAGATCAAATGAAATGGTGGAATTCTTCCTTCTCAGGGAGAAAGGATAAGGAAAGGATTTAATCTAGCCTTCTTGCTTCTAGGCAGTAGATAGGTATAGAGCAGAGCTAAATTTGAGAAGAAGGCAATGGCAAACCACCTCTAAGTATTCCTCGCCTACGAAAACCCTATGAAAGTCAACAGGTTACTTCAAAGCATGTGCACGTACACACATATTCTGAATCAAGGAAGGAACAGGGAGAAAATGAAATTTGTGATTTTTATATCAGGCTTTGCCGTTCTTTATCTTTCCTTTTCTTTTAAAAATACAGTTCTGTGCATGATCCAACTTGTTCCAAATTAAGGCACATTTATGCAAATTTTGCTTATTTGCAAAAAAGAACCCATTTCCCCCCCAGTAGCGTAAATCTGAATTGTTCATTCAGGAATGCAAGGTGTTGCGAAAACATAGGATTTATAGGAAGGCAGCCTGAAGTCATCAGGGAAGAATGTTCATTTGAAAGGGCAGAATTTCTGTCTCCTCATTCAGGGATTCTTTGTAAACACCCACCCACGTTGTCCAATTCACTCCTGAGAACTAGAGTCATGGTTGGTTTCAACTGAAAGCTGACAGTTTGGGGTGTGATTCTGCAAGATGTGACAACTGGAATCACAAAGCCCCAAACAATTAATAGAGGATCTTGATCCCCATTAGCACACTCCTCCGGTTCACATACCCTCTAATTGTCCCCTTTTGGTGGGGCAGTCCTGATTAATCCTTTCCTGTCCCACTTTTTCAGCTGCTGTTAAAATGTCCCAATTCCTCCCTCCAACTCCCATTTCCCCCCTTCGTCCTCAGCATACATCAACTGCTGAGTTCAAAGTGCAAAAGTATTTTGCATTCAATTAACTCATCAGGACACAGAGGAGGGGCAGAATCTTGCCCTTTCCTGTAGACTTAGGCAGAAACAAACTGCTGCCATCTCCTAGCTTGTGTGTGTTCTTCCTCATTAATACCTTTTGCCATGTTGACCGCATTCTGACATTGCTTGGCCGCATGGATCCCCATTTTCATCTGTGAAATGTTGGAAGGTGCGTGCTTATTGTTTCCATTGGTCTCCATCTCTCTTCAGCAACAACTCCATTCTACAAATGACTCCACCTGGTACTACCTGGATGGGCGCCTGGTTAAATTGAAGAACGAGAAAGAGTGGCTATCGTTCGACGTCACCGCGGTGCTCCGACAATGGCTTGTAAGTTCAGGTGAGTGAGAATGCACCTGAATGGGAAAGCATGTAGGGAGGTTGGGAGCCCCTTCATTGCCATGCTGTCTGGGAAGAGAGGTTATTCCATTCCATTCCATTCCATCAAATTTAACCTTTCAAAGACATTTTGAAAATCCCAGCTATTTTCAATGCTGGACCACGGTGACCTGAATCCTGAACAGAGCAGCTTGGAGAAGGGAAGAGAGAGCAATGAAAGATACCCACCTTTAAATATTTGAAGGAGTGTCCTGTAGAAGATGGAGTGAGTTTGGTTTTTTGCTGCTCCAGAGACAAGGGCATGAACCACTGGATTCAGATTACAAGAAAAGAGATATGTCTAAACACGAGAAAGAACTTCTTGACTGTAAGAACTGATGGAGAAACAGTTCACCTTCTTTGGATTTTTTTTTTAAATAGAGGTTGGATGAGCATCTTTCAAGAGTGCTGTTGTTGTGCATTCCCGCATAGCAGAGATTTGGACTAGACGGCAGTTGTGATCCCCTTGAACTTTAAGATTCTATGGTTCTGTGAAATCCAGAGCTTGAGAGATTTCTTATTTTGGACTCCACCTTCCAGAATTCCTCATAGTGGCTCGGGGATTCTAGAAGCAGAAAAGGTAGCGTTACCAACCCCTGATGAAATCTGCATGTATTTGAGAAAAGGAGAGAGGTCATTGAAATTTTAAACACACAGGAGATGGAAGCCTCACCCCGCTGTTGGATGGAACATCGCTTGAGATCAAGAAAGTGAACTGCATAAAACCTGACATGACATCAGGGCAGAAATCCCATTTTCTGAATTCAATGGCAGCTGAATGCTTCCAGGATGTCTACAAAGAGACTTGACTGTGACATTTTCTTTTCTGAATCCGCTGCCAGCTGTTCTTTGGGTGGCCCTGACTTTTACCATTGTGAAAGAAGGGGAAACATTCCATCTTCTCCCCTTCATTTTGCCACCTTAGGACGCAGGCCGCAGGACAAGATGGAAATGCAGTGGTGGAATGGGCTGCATCGCTTCAGACTCACAGGGGCGTGTAAGGGCGGGGTCACATTTTTTTGTTTTATAGCTTGCCTGCCTAAAACAAATAATAACAAATCTGCTCCCTACCAGACAGAAAGCTAGCAGAGCAGCTACAGTGCTGGGCTAGAGCGCTCTCCAGTGCAGGGTTGCCAGAGAAAAAGCCCGAGAGGGTTCCCTTGCCTTGAATGGCTGTGTAGAAGAGGGCACTAGAGGGCACACATTTCTGCACTACACTGTTAAAGCGCTATGATTCCACTTTCAACCTCCTATGGAATCCTGGGGTTTGCAGTTTCGGGAGGGGCCGAGTGGCCCCTCCCGAAACTGCAAACCCCAGGATTCTATAGGAGGTTGAAAGTGGAATCATAGCGCTATAACAGTCTAGTGCAGAAATGGCCATAGTCCTTCAGGCACCTTGGACCCTAGCCAGATAGGACATTATATTATAGGTAACCTGCACTTTGAAATGAACCAGTAGCCAGTGAAATTGTTTCAACAGAGGAGGTAGTTATATGTTCCCTGTAACCTCAGCTCCATCTGTGTTGGCACTGGCTCCGAGAGCAGTGGATTCATCCAAGGAATCACTCCGGCACTTGTTCCTTCGGGGCCCAGAAATATAGGGCAACCTCTCCCTGCCTTGCCTCACCTCTGTGCCCGCAGGGGGAGAAAATGAGGGGGCGAAGGAAGGCAGCGGGGGAGAAAACAATAGGGCAATCTTCTGAGTTGGCAGGACACACCCTGGGCACCCTGCCACGGGGTTCCGGAAGGAGACAGATCAAAAGCACGGCGTGCGTCAGGTCCCGCTCAGCTTGCCCCACGCCTTGGCTCCGTTCGTCTCCGTGGTTGCCAGTGAAAAGGAAGGAGAGAAAAATGAATTAAAAAGAAAAGGGCAGGGACAGCGTATGACAGCCGTTCTCTGCCCTTTTACCCTAGAGGAAGCCTTGAAATAATTTGGAAGTCTCAGGGAAATCCCTCCACATTGGCTAGGGTTAGGGGCACGGGACCCCCGTTAAAGAGGAAAAAAAGTGAATACCTCTGGACCCTCCCAAACCATATGTAACACACACAGAAAGGATGATCACCATATTCAACCCACCATGGATTCCTTTGAGGCATCAAAGTGCAGTTCCTTTGCAAGGCAGAAGTGGGTGGCTGAGGGGGCTTATCCCATCTCCACTGCTGCCCCACACCATTTTTAAGAGGGACTTACAAGCTTCATTTGCAGTTTCTCAGTCTCACAAACGCTTGCAGTCCCTATTAAAAATGAAAGAGGGAGGCAGCGGAGGTGATGGCAAATAATCTGTGAATAATCAAAGCCGCAAAAGGGAAACCCACAAATGGAGAGGGCTGACTGTAAATTATCATTGCTATTAGTACCATTATTATTATTATATTATTATTAATTGGTCACTATCTCTTGAGCAACCTCTACTGACCTCTCACAGAAGGCTGGGGTTCCAAGGAATCCTGTTTGAGAAACTCTGGTGTGGCAAGTAGTTAATATCTAAACCAAGATTTAAGTCTGATGACAACTAACTGGAAACCCTTTCGCCTTGATGGATAAAGCAAGCCATCCTGACAGTCTTTTCTTGCTGCTAATGGCCCTCAGTAGGAAGAGCAAAATGGAGAAGGAAAAGATTTGAGAAATGGAGGCTGAGTGCCTCAGAGTGAAGATGAATTTCTCTAAAAAGAAAGCTCACACCACGCAGCTTCCTACCAGTTTTACAACTGGCGCGCCAGCTGTGGACGCCAACAAATCAAACACGGTGGTGGAGCCGTTAAGTTTTCCTGCGCTTTGAGCAACTTATTCATGGTGCACAGTTTTCCATGACTGTTTATCACCTTGTTAAGTGGAAAAGGAAACTTTAAAAAAAAAAGATGATCTCGAAGGCCTGGAAAACCAAGCCTTGGGAGGAACGATTTCAAGGAGTTGGGCATGTTTACTACGGAGAAGAGAAGGCTGAGATAGCCATCTTTAAATATCTGAAAGGGATGTCATGTAGAAGATGGAATGAGCTTGTTTTCTGCTGCTCCAGAGACTAGAAAACAAACAAATCACTAGAAAAGAGATTCAACCTAAACACGAAGAAGACCTTCTTGACCGTAAGAGGAGCTATTTGACAGTGAAATAGTGAACTCTCGTTCTTTGGAAGCCTTTCAACTGAGGTCGGGTGGGCATTCTTTAGGGATTCTGTCATTGTGTATTCTTGCATGGTAGGGGCTGGACCTGTGGTCTGTTCTAGCTCTTAAGATTCTGTAATTCTCTTCTGTCCTAAGAGCTTTTATGGCTGAGCAGGGATCTGAATCTGGACTAGGGAGCTCGAGTCCAACAATCAAACCACCCTGGTTCCCAGACTGACAAGTGGGAAGGTTATAATCCCATTTTACAGAGGGGGGAAAACTGATCTGTATTCCCAAAAACTTTGCAGTCTGCTGTCAAAAGAAAATCCTAATGGTTTGCTGACACCTAAAAATTTCTCAAGACCCAGCTGTCATCTGCTCCCAGTAGTCTGCTTTCCTGGATAGACCTGTGTCTTTTCGGGTATGGTTTGTGTCCCTAAACTGCTGCGCTGCCGCTGTGGATGTATGTGGATATAGATTATACAGCAAATGCCCAAACTGCAAACCCAAGGATTCCATAGGAAGTTGAAAGTGGAATCATAGCGCTATAATAGTCTAGTGCAGAAAAGGCCATAGTCCTTCGGGCACCCTGGACCCTAGCCAGATAGGACATTATATTATAGGTAACCTGCACTTTGAAATGAACCAGTAACCAGTGAAATTGTTTCAACAGAAAGCTGGAAAGAAATTTCTTTACTGTAAGAAAGTTCAACAGTGGAATGGACTGCTGTTGTAGGTGGTCAACTCTCACTCTCTGGAGATCTTTAAATAGAGATCAGATGGGAGGCTTTCAGAATTGCTACAGTTGTGTATTCCTGCATGGCAAGAGGTTGGACTCGATGGTCCTTGCAGTCTCTTCCGACTCTAACATTCATTGGCCATTTCCGTATTAGAGGGTTATAGTGCTATTATTCCACTTTCAACATCCTATGGAATCCTGGGGTTTGCAGTTTAGGGAAGGGGGAAATGGCTTATGATTCTGTGAAAAAGGCAACCCTCTCAGGAGAAGGGGTGGATCTTCTTGGTTGAATGTGTCAGATCCTCCTCTCTTCCCCAAACTGCCTCACAAGTTGTTCTCCTTTCTGGAGAAAGAAGGGACACTTAACTTTTAAATGCACTCATGTCTCTCTCTGCCCTCTGCAAGCGTAGGTTGCTTTCACTGTGGTGTGGCTCTGTGGTTTTAGGCTCCATACTCTCTTCCTCTCACCCCCGGTTGAAGGCTGCAAGTATGACATGAAACCCAATTTTCTGTATTTTCAGTGGTTTACGGAAGATTTCGCCTCAGCGTCCACTGTTCCTGTGAGCACAAACCCGAGGAACTGAAAGTGGAAGTGGAAGGTAAAGGCTGATGGAACGAGCTGGGAGGGTTGAATTGGCCTCCAGGAGGGAGCTTCCTCCCCTGATTAGGGTCTCCAGTTTTTGCAGGTCATCACCAGGCAGAAAATGGGGGTGCAAATTATCTAGATTTGGCTGGGGAAGGACTCAGCTGTCAGCAAGAGGAAAGGACTGTGTGCAGATCTCCAGTTCACTCATTAGCAACTTGCTACCATTTTACAAGGCTTCTTTCATTTCTTGCTGCAACTGGCAAAGAGTCACCGGGAAGGTTCTAATGGATTTAAATAATTAGCTTTCTCTTCTCCCCACACCTGCTGTGGCACCAGGGCTTACCTTCCACTCTGCTGTGCATCCACCTTCTGCCTAGAATCCAGTATACTAAACTAAATGTTCTGAAAGGAAGAGAGAAGGAAAAATCCCCTCATTCTGCCTTGATCTAAAATTTCTTTCTGAATGTCCAAGTAGGAAACGATATAGTCAGTGTGTGTGTGTATGTGAGTGTGTGCACGCACGTGTGTCTGAATGACAATCTGAGAGCAGCTGTGGTTAACAGGTAATGCATAACACTTAAATGACATTGCTGGGGCCATCCCTAGGCTTTGGCTTTGGCTTTGGCTTGGAAACCTCAGAACTTGCAATGATCCTGATCTGGCAAACCCTGTCTCTGCTTAGTGTTAGACTTTTAGCAAATATCCGAACTGAACAAGGACAGAAGGGAGAAAGGAATCCTGTAGTACCTTTGAGACTCACTGAGAAAACAACATTGCTAGCATAAAGTTCATGCTGGAAAGGTCTTTTTCTGAACCAGTCTCAAAGGTGCTACAGGATTCCCTGATATCTTTTAATGGCGATGCAGACTAACGTGGCTCTTACATCTTTGCCTGCTGCTACAAAGGACAAGAAAAGAGTTGGCTCCATCTTTGGAACTTTCTCCTGATCAGCATCTTGCGCCACTTCCCTTCCTTGCAGCCCAGCTTCCCTTGCCACCCTGGGCCAATGCAGAAGCCTTCGTTAACCCCCTTTCTGCTCACCCATCTTTCCTCCCCGCTGCTGCTTGCCAAGACCTGGGTGTCAACAGTTGGCAAGCACAGCCTCAGTGCATTCCGGCTTCAGGATGAGACTTGTTGCCTCCTTCTGGGAATTGGGCCCAGAGGACTTCCTTATCCCGGATGACATGCTTGCCATTCCTTCTACCCCGGCCGGGGTGGAAGGGAGTCGGGCCAATTCTGGTGACTCCCTGCCATGCTGTAGCATGAGATCCGGAATGATGGGGATCTCCTCTAGGGGGCAATGTGAAGCACAAGTGCTCTTTCTTTCTCACGCACATGTGCATGCATGCACACACACACACACAGCGCCCAGTGCACCGGCTGTATTTCATCAGCTAAAAATAGGCCCCCATGAGGAGACAACAGGTCTTCATAAAGGGGTCACAGAAAGGCTAAATCAGTGGTGTGTTCATAGCTTGGCACACCCCTCTTCAGAACGCTAAAACACTTGGCTTTCAAAATATATCTTTCCCAGCTGCTGTACTTTCTTACACTCTTTTTTCCCCTTTAAAATCAGTACACTTTGCACTTACCTCATGCTGTCCCAGTTTTGGCACAAACAGTTGCAATTAATCCTCTGTTTTCCCATTTTTTCAGCTGCTTTCAAAATGTCCCAGTTTCTCCTTTTTCCTCCACTTTCTGTCTTCATCCTCAGCTTGGTCCAGTTGCTGCAAACTGAATTCATAGTGCAAATGTTCTCAGTTAGCTCAACAGGGAGTAAAAGAGTAGAGGGGCAGTGGCGTATTTAGTGTAAACAGCACCTAGGGCAAGCATGGAAGTTGTGCCCCTACTTTTTTACCCCTACCCCCCACCCTTATATGCACAGACTTTTTGTGCCCCCCTTAGCACTGGCACCCGGGGCAAGTGCCCTGTTTGCCCCACCCTAGATATGCCTCTGTGGAGGGGTGCAATCTCACCCTATCCAGACAAAAGTCAACTGATGCAGCCTCTCCCAGTCTGTGTGTTCTTCTTCATTAGTAACCTTTGCCATCTTGACTGCACTGTGATGTTGCTTGATGTGTCCCAGTTTGCATCTGTGAAATGTTGGAGAGTACGCATTACCAACCTGACAAGATTTACTTTCTGCCCCCTAATTGCAAGCAGAGAAGCGCAGAGCAGCAGTGCCTTAAGCAGAGGTGCAGGGGCAGTCTCTTTGGTAGACAGCTGCTTTTTGGCTCATGGGAGCCTCTAATTTACTTCCTCTAGCACATAGTTTGTGAATTATCATCCTAATCTAGAGGGAAAAACATCAGTTAGATTTTAAGCTGCCTTGGTTTGCATGCTAGGCATACATCATGCTCTGCAGAGTCCAGGATCTGAGGATAAACATGCAGAAAAATCACAGCCTGTGCCATTAAAGAACTTACCCGACCCCCTTTCACAGGGCAAGGTCAACAGAAATTTCCTCATACACACCTATCATCAGACAACACACAAACACTTGATCACAAAGAGCAATGGCACATGTCCCCATCATGGGTGGACAGAAGGGATGTCCTCCAACTGCCCTAATTTGGCATAGATGGCCTGATTACTCCTTTCTTGTGCCTTTTTCTCAGTTGCTTTTAAAATGTCCCAGTTTCTCTCTCTTTCTCCCGCGTTCCTCCTTTGCCCTCAGCTTACTTCAATCGCTGCAAACTGAGTTCAAAGTGCCAAAAGTAGCTTGCACCCAATTAACCCAGTTGAGGAAGCGGACAGGAGGGTGTAGAATTCTGGTAGACTGGGTGTGTTAAAGGGACTTGACAAAAGCACAATTCAGTTCCGTTCTGAAAACAAGTGGCAAAGCTCAAGACGTTCTCAGAGACGTCTTCTTTAATTTTAAATGTGTGGCCTGACTCTGATTGCTGTGCCTATAGTGTAGGTTTTGGAGGAGATTTTGGTCATTGCATGGTTGGAACAGAATCCCAGCCTCTGCAACAACCAAAAAAGTTAGTTATGGAAGCGCAAGTTTGACGCATGCCATTGTAATTCATGAACAAGATGCCAGCTGATATATTTTGAGCGGCTGTGCATAAATCTTTTGAAGCAAAATGAACATTCATGAGCACCGTAAACAATGCATGTTCCTCCCCAGGCACAAGAATAAAGAGAGGGGACCAGCAGCAGATCAGCCAGGAAAAGCAGCAGTTGCCCTACTTGCTGGTGATGGCGATACCACCCGACCGTGCCCAGCATCTGCAGAGTCACCGGCAAAAGCGAGCCGCAAGCAGCGAATACTGCAGCCAGTAAGTGGTACGGGACTAGACAGGAGGCAAAAATATTGGGTATGCATTTGCAGCCGTCCTTTGCACCAACATTGGTAAAGTCCTACACGTTTGCAATGGCTGCCATGCCAATGCTGCTTATTCTCCGCTGATTGGGCAGCGTGGACAATACAGGCTGGGAGCGTAGAACTGGGTGCTGTGCTTGAGACTGTTAGACCTGTAGGCACTGAAACAAGGATGGGGAATGTGCAGCTCTCTAGCTGTTTTTGGACTGCAACTCCCATCATCCCTCACTTCTGGCTGTGCTGTGGATGGGAGCGGCAGTCTGAGCAACATCTAGAGGGTCATAGACTCCATACCCTCCAACTGTCCTGAAATGACAGGGACAGTTCCGATTGATCATCCTACTTTTTCAGCTGCTTTTAAAATGTCCCAGTTTCTCTTCTCCCACTTTCTCCCTTTGTCCTCAGCTTACTTCAATTGCTGAAAACTGAATTCAGAATCCAGAAGTAGTTTGTGCTCCGCTAACTCAGCAGTGGAGAGAGTAGAGGCTGGAATTTTGCCCTTCCCAGTAGGCTCTGGCAAAAGCAAACTGCTGCAACCTCTCTCTAATTTGTGTGTCCTTCCCCACCTTGACCACACTCTCATGTTGTTTGGCCACACATGGCCTGGTTTTTTATCTGTGACACACTAGAGGGTATGAAGTTCCACAGATCTGGATGGCAACAGGGCCTAGAAGTCTGGAAACTTGGGTTCAGCCTCGTGATGAGACAAAAGTTTGGGAGGATGGGCGCCCTGGCAAGTTAAATGTCTTTAGAGAAACGCTGCCCAAGGACTGCTGCCGTGAAGACTAATTCAGTAAACTGAAATTGAACTGATTGCCACCAAAGTCTTTGGCCATTTCTGCACTAGATGGTTATAGTGCTATTATGCCACTTTCAATATCCTATGGAATCCTGGGGTTTGCAGTTTAGGGAGGGCCCTTCGAGGCCGCTCCCTAAACTACAAACCCCAGGATTCCATAGGATGTTGAAAGTGGCATAATAGCACTACAACTGTCTAGTGCGGAAATGGCCCTTGCCAGGCTGGAAGAGATAAGGAATTGGGATTTTAGCAGTTTAGAGCAGGGAGAGGGAAGGGCATCAGGGCTCAGGGGCTTCTTCCCTAACTCCTTTTGGGTTCTTCTGCTCCAGGTCGCCAGAGGAGAAGAACTGCTGCGTGCGACGCCTTTATATCGACTTCCGTAAAGACCTGAAATGGAAGTGGATCTACGAACCCAAGGGCTACTATGCCAACTTCTGCATGGGGCCGTGCCCCTATCTCTGGAGTTTAGACACTCAGTACAGCAAGGTGGGGACAGAAGCCCCTCTGTTTCTCCAGAAATGTTCTTTACTCTACCCTTATCCCCTTCCCCCACTTGCAGAGTTCGAACTTAACAAAAGTTACTAATATTACCAGCTATAATTAAGCTCCACATGCACAATGAGAAGGAAAGAAAGTCATATTTCCGAAATTACAGTGAGCAGGAATGACTTCAACATCACTTTTGGCAGTGTTTATGTGCCTTCAAGTCCCTTATCGAACCTGGTGACCCCATGAATATCATGAGGTTTTCTACAGTGCTACCAAGAATAATTTCCAGTTGTTTTCAAGTATGCTTTGTTTTTGGACATTTAAGGGCATTTTTGCACAATTTTGAGCAAAGTTGTTCGGGTTTTATGCTTCATCAACCCTCCCCCTGGTAAGTTTAAAACAAGATCCCCAGAAAGCAATGAGCAAAAGACTATGGCCATTTCCACGCTAGAGTGTTATAGTGCTATTATTGCACTTTCAACATCCTATGGAATCCTGGGGTTTGCAGTTTAGGGAGGGGCCTTGAAGGATTCCATAGGATGTTGAAAGTGCAATAATAGCACTATAACACTCTAGTGTGGAAATGGCCTCACAGTTGTTGGAGGGCAAGCCTGCTCAACCCGTGCAGCTTCCAGATTGAAAGCTGGAAACCTATCAAGGTTTTGTAGAAGGAGGAATTCCAGCATGTGGTGCTTGTCAGACAACAACAAGAAAATACTCCTGAAATTCCCTCTTCAACCCAGCCATTAAGGAGACAGGAGTTCTCTCCAGTCTTCCCTCTGGCAGCACTACGTAACTCACTAATCTAAATTCCTTCCACCATGGCCATGTCGTCTCTGCCGGATGCCCAGCAGTCCCTTCTCCAAATTTTTGCCATCCCATCAAGCTGGCAATGGAGGGTTTAGCAATCCTTTCTCTGATTTACTATTTATTAATTTTGGTTCAGAGATACAGACTAATTCACAACGATAGAAGAAAAAAAGTGTGTGTGGGGGGATATAGAGAAAAGGAGACAAACTATGCATAAACAACATACACGTATAACTAAAACTAAACTAAATTAAAACTAAAACATAATAACAAAGCCTGGTGCTAAAAGTTTAATCTATTACACTAAACACATCCTACCTACACTAACTAAAATACAAAAGAACTCTAACCCACCCATACAAACTGTAATGAAAAGAGGAAAAAATAATATTGTATATCTTATTTTACCTTTACAGATCTATATATGTTGAACTTACCAGAATTGCTAGTAATCATAACCACAGATTAGTACATCATTAGATGTCTTATCAGATTCAGCAGTCCTATGGATGGGCTACTGAGCTACTTTCTGCCTGAGATGTCACCTAAGAGCATCCAACTTCTACAGGGTTTTTGTTGTTATGTGCCTTCAAGTCATTTCCGAACTATGGCAATCCTAAGGCTTTATTCTGGGGCTGAGAGTATATGGTTTTTTCTGGGGCTGAGAGTATATGGTGCACCCAAGGTTGCCCAGTGGATTTCCATGGCTGAGTGGGTTATCAAATCCTGGTCTCCAGGGTCACACTCCAATGCTCAAACCACTACATTATGCATCACCACTTCTAAATAAACTGCTCTAATTCTGTCTTGACAGGTTCTGTCTCTTTACAACCAACACAACCCATCTGCCTCAGCCACCCCCTGCTGCGTCCCGAATGAGCTTGAACCCTTGGGGATTGTTTATTACGTCGGCCGCCAAGCCAAAGTGGAACAGCTCTCCAACATGATTGTCAAATCATGTCGATGCAGCTGAGGAAAAAGAGCAACGGACCTGGGAGACCCGTTCTGGGCGGGCTGGAATTTTTAAAAATCCAAGTGGGAAAGAAGCCAGGACTGGAGCCCAGAGAAAAGCATACCGCTCTTTCTCCCCTCACCTCGAGAAAACCTCATGCCTTAAAACCAAAAACTTTTTTTAAAAAATCCTGCAGTGAGAGTTATTATTATTATTTTATTATTTTATTTTAACTTCAAGTCTATGTTCTTTTGGGAAGTGACAGTCTTGAATTCCTTTTAATTATTTTGCTTCAGATGCCAAGAGAATTATAATTATTATCAGAATAATAATAGTTGCTTTAAAGAAAGAAGAGGCTTCTCCCCGTGCCGCCACCAGCTCTCTCCTGTTGGAAAGAATTTCTTGGAAGAATAAGCTGATTTGGGACCTGACTTTAGAGCACAGGCAAAAGCCAAAGGGCCTCCAAGAATCTCTCAGCCAAACGGCAGCAACGTTTAGCAATACAAAAAGGAGTCAAAGGCATGGAAGGGCACAGGGCATCATAGCTTTGCAACAAAGATGTCCGGAGCAGTATGGTTCAGATCAGCTCTGAACTGCTACCCTCTGGATGGTACGAATATCCCCATGTTTCTAGCAGGTGCCAGGGTCGCTGGACGATCCCAAGGTCACCTGGCCAGGTGCTGCAGTCAGGTCCTTGTCCCAAAAAGAAGACGAGGGGTGGGAAGAGGCACCAACTCAGTGCATATTTAAAAAGTGGGACTCTGCTCAGAATTCAGTGACTCCGTCCTCTGGCTCCTCTCTGGAAGACAGCACAAGTCATGGCTTGTTATTGTTGAGTCGACACGAAGACATCCCCAAACTTTGATCCTCCAGATATTTTGGACTTCAGCTCCCAAAATTTCTTGCTGACTGAGGATTCTGGGAATTAAAGTTCAAAACAACTGGAGTTTTGGGGACCGTTGCCTTACCACATGCAGATTTTGATTTCGCTGTCATTTTTTAGCCTAATATTAAAGAAGTTTACTTCCCGCCTGGATCCACAGAGTGCCCAAAATTTGTTCCTAAACAATGAGCAAAATCATTAGCTTTGTCATTGTTGGAGATAAAGCCAATGATATTCATTTCCCCTTACTCTCTGTTTTAGCTAACAAAGCTCTCTCTCTCACAGGGATGGGAGGGAGAGAAGAGGGGAGGCAGAATCCTGCCCTTCACAGTAAGCTCAGGGAAAAGCACACCACTGCATCCACTCTGAGTGTGTGTCTTTTTCCTCGTGGATAACTTTTGCCATCCGGACCACACTTTGACAGAATTTGGCCACATGTGTCCGGGTTTTCATTTGGGAAATGTTGGAAGGTTAGGCACTTGGCCACCGTGCTGCAAGAGAATAAATCCAGAGTCTAAAAGGATGACTCTGAACCACCAGTCTGTCAAAGCTAAGTCTGAAGAGCATTCCTTGTATCTCCAAAACACTTGGATCTGTGATGGTTGTCTTTCTAAGGTCCCACCAACCAATGAGTCCAGCTGGTTTGCTGGCTTCCTCTCTGGCCCCATGGCTTCAGGCCCAGTTGACGCTGGTCACATTCCCCTTACGCCACAGAGTAAATATTTACGTGTCACGTTCTTGGCAGGAAGCCTTGACTCTTGCATGGGGACCAGAGGCCAACTTTGCGGAAGCTGACTGTTTGTCACCATGACAATGGAGAAAGGGATCCCAGACCAGGGCTAGGATGCAGCTGGCTCTGGGGAGGGATGCCAGAATCAGCTGTTTAGAATAGGGCACCCTGACCAGCACTTAGCTGGATCATGAGATTTGCTTACAGGAGGGCAGCCATTGAAGAGAGGGGGAAAGTTGAACTAGCAGGGGTGAGTGGTGTGCTTAGATTGAAAGGAGGCTATCAAAAATGCTCACAGCCAAGAACATAAGCATTCCCCACATCTGTCCAAATCTGGCAAGGACAGTACCAATTAATCCTCTGTTATCCCACTTTTTAAGCTGCTTTTAAAATTCCCAACTTTTCTCTTCTCCTCTCTCTTTCCCTCTGCACCCTTGGCTTAATTCCACTGTTTGGTACACACAGAGTTCACATGACAAAAGTAGCCTGCACTTTATTAACTCAGTAGTGGAAAAAGAACAGAAGGGAATAAAATCTGGCCTTTCCCTGTAGACTTGGGCAAAAGCAAACTGCGGCATCCTCTCCCACCTTGCGTGTTCTTTCTCATTTACAACTTTTGCCATCTTGACCACACTCTGATGTTGCCTGGCTGTGCTTTTTGCACTTTTCCTCTATGAAATGCTGGAGGGTATGCAATGCATTGCTTAGCTTTTATTATCCTAGCAGGGATAGGACAGTTCCCAGACACATTGTGCTTCTGAAGAAACACCATAATAGTATAAACTTTCTTACCAATGAAATCAGAGTGCTGGCTTACCTTTCAGGATGATTGGTGCTATATATATGCAGTGCTTTGAGAATTAAGATGCTGTGGATGAGTAAACTGGAGATAAAAGAGAAAGGGGTTAGTTTCAGTCAATGGTTTGTGAATCTTCTCTCTCAGGGGAAACCCCTTCCATGTCGTGGGGTACCTGTGACGGCACACCCACTGTTGGCATAGAGGGGAACCTCCTGTTGAGCCACAGATATCAATGGCCTTAGTCAACACAGCCAGTAGTGGAAGCAGACTATGATTGCCAGATTGAAAACCATCTGGAATGGTTGGGTAGAAGAAGGAATTTCAATAGGTGTTGCTTGTCATGCAACCACATGAGAGGCACATGACATTCCCTCTTTTACACAACCATTAAATGTGCATTGTCTCTCTGCAGATTTTATTCTGGCCACCCTACCTCCCGCTGCCACAATTTGGCAGGGACAATTCTCATTACTCTTCTATCTTCCCAATTTTCCAACTGCTTTTAAAATGCCCCAGTTTCTCTCTCCTCCTCCCAATTTCCTTCTTTGTCTTTGGCTTAGTTCCATAGTTTGGTACAAACCGAGTTCACATCGTAAAAGTAGTTTGCACTTCATTAACTCAACAGGGCAGAGAGGACAGAAATGGGCAAAATCTTGCCCTTCCTTGTAGTCTCAGGCAAAAGCAAACTGCTGCAGCCTCTCCTAGTTCATATGTTCTTCTTCATTAAACCTTTTTGACATTTTGATCACACTCTAATGTTGCTTCACCACATGTGTCCCAGTTTTCATTTGTGAAATGTTGGAGGGTTATGGCAAAGGATGACAGGAACTGTTGTCCAACAATTGGATAGCCAAAATGTTGCTCAATCTTGAAGCAGAGATAAGTGCCTTATTGTGGGATTTTGGGCACCTACAACAGAGCAGACTTTTGAAATATTACTTTCTGAGGACTACAATATTCAGAATCTGGTTGGGGGTTCTGGGTACCATACTCCACAAAAGCAACATTTCCAATCTCTGTAATACATTCAACAGCCATCTGCAGCTAGAAAAGATAGGGCTAACATTTGATAATGTTCCTCTGCCACCACCTTGAGAAACCCTGGTAATCTGGGAGCTCAGCATAAAGTCTGCTGTTGTTGGAGAATCACAGGGCCAGACAGAAACAGAAGTGGGCAAAAATGATGGAGAATTAAAGGAGGAGATCAAACGAAATGTTTGCAAATGGATGGTTACAGACCGAAGAAACGAGAGGGACAGGCGACAGGGAGTCTGGATCAGCACATCAGCAGCAGAGATGTTCCCAGTCCGGTCCCTGGAACTCTCCTTGGACACCCAAAGGCCATAGCTAAGAGGTTCTGTTTGCCTTCTTGGAGCTGATTTTCAAGCGTCCTGTGGTCCTCTCGGCCCCCGCACAGGATGCTCCGCAGACAGAGCACTCAGAGTTCATTGGTTTCTTCACACTGGTGCCAAAAGCTGGGATATAATCAAGAGTTGGGAGACTACCTCCCTTCCCAATTTCTTAGGACAGCCTGGCAACCGTCAGCCAAGTTCAGCAAGAGTGGAGTGTGTCAGCTGGAAGCAGAAGGCACCAATGAAGCCCAGCGGGATGGAAAGAGAGGGTGGCACCCTCCTCCCTATCCCCCTCCTGTTTTAGATTGTATAAAACGGAAGCCAATTTTTTTACAAAACCAAAACCTGGCTGCAAGGAGGGTCACATAAAAGCCCCAAAAGTGTTTTGGGAGGGAGTGGGGGGGGAGAGAGAGAGAGTCAGGATTACTGGTTTCTAAAGCTTAAGGCTCATCAGAGTCCAATCCCTGCCTAAAAACATTCTTTTTGAGACTACAGCTCCCAGAATGTCCCACCCAGAATGACCAGTGCCAAATTCTCCAGATTGTTGGGATTTATAAAAAGGAAAAAAAAAATGTTTGGGCTGTGAATCTAAAGCACTCTAAACATGCTCAGAGGTGACTTTCTCTCCAGGATGACATACCCTTCAACAGCCCTGATTTGGCAGGAACAGCCCTGATTTATTCTCTGTTTGTCCCACTTTTTCAGCTGCTTTTAAAACATCCTGATTTCATTCCCCTCTTCCCACTTTCCCCCTTTGTCCTCCAGCTTACTTCAATTGCTGCAAACTGAGCTGACAATGCAAAAATTGTTTGTACTCAATTCACTTAGCAAGAGAAGAGACAACAGGATGGGGGCAGAATTTTGTCCTTCCCAGTAGGATCGGGCAAAGGCAGACTGCTGCAGCCTTTCCGAGTTTGTGAGTTCTTTCTCATTGAAAACTTTCAAAACCACCTTGACCACACTCTGACATTGTTTGGCCAAACATGTCCCACTTTTCATCTTTGAAATGCTGGAGGGTGTGGGATGACTCCACAGTCAAGCACTGCTTCGGCAGAGCTGTTGGGGAGGGAAATGTGAGCTAGGAGCAGCATAGGGTGAGCCAGTAATCCCAGTCACTTGGAGGATTCTTTCCCCAGCCCCTGGAGGGGAGCAACGGAGAGGTCTGTACTCCATGCTCCCATCCTTTGGCAACCTTTTGCCCTCTTTCATGCGCCATGCACCCCCCGGCTGGAAAGGTCCTGGCTCCGGTGGATCCTGCCAATATCTCTCGTTGTAAACACATGCAGAGAGTTTCCTTCCGTTGCCAGCACCGGATCTCAGCTCCAGCATCTGAACTGTAAACAGAAGCTTGGCTAGGAAGAACGTGGTGAATTCAGAAGCCTGTTTTTTTTTTAACCCTCCTGGGGAGGTTCACAGTAAACGTGGAAGCAAAGACACAGATCTGGAAGTGATTCCCTTTGCAAGACTAGTCTATAAGTGCCTCTTGATCGATGAAGCATCAGAGGGAGCTCACCTGCAAGCGCCAAGAGCACAGCTTTCAAAAGTCACTTTCGGACAGATGACCGGACAGAATTGACTTGCCAGTACGGCCATTTACCACGAATCCCTCAGCTGAAGCCATGCTGGCGAGAGGATTTTGGGTACAGTTGTCTGCAAGGACAGTTCCAAGCTCTGGCCAGTAGCATCATACTAGTAAATTAGGCTGTCACTCTAGTCTAAGGTAAACACTAGTAAATTGGGTTGTCATTCTGCAAAGGCAATAAAAACTTTCAAGGTTGCTGCCATAAAACTCTCCCGTCCCTACCTTCTTACCAGTCATAGGCCATTTCCGCACTAGCCTGTTATAGCGCGATGATTCCACTTTCAACATCCTCTGGAATCCTGGGGTTTGCAGTTTCGGAGTGGAATCATCGTGCTATAACAGGCTAGTGCAGAAATGGCCATAGTCAGATTGCAAGTGTGGACAGAGAACAGCTTTGGAAGTGTTAATTTTTGGGGCTACAACATCCAGGATCCCATTTATAACTGTGCTGCCTACCAGTCTCACTGTTGCACGTGCTGTGAATTATAATCCAAAAAAAAAAAAAAAAGAAAGTAACATTTCTAGGCCAATTTCCACACTAGACTGTCATAGTGCTATTATTCCACTTTCAACCTCCTATAGAATCCTGGGATTTGCAGTTTAAGGAGGGGCCTTTAGAATTCTCAGGCAGAGAGCTCTTTGGCCTCAGTAACTACAACCTCCAGAATTCCACAGGAGGTTGAAAGTGGAATAATAGCACTATAACAGTGTAGGGCAGAAATGGTGAAGAGACAGTCATGCTATACAACTCAAACTAGTTCGGATTAGCAATGCTTCTCATTTTCCACCTGGCCTAAATATAAGGTGTTGTTGTTTTGCTTTCTTCAAATCCCTTCTGACTTATGGTGACCCTTAGGTGGGCCTATCATGGGGTTTTCTTGGTAGAATTTATTCAGCGGGGGTTTGCCTTTGCTTTTCTCTGAGGCTGAGAGAGTGTGACTTGCCCAAGGTCACCTGGTAGGTTTCCATGGCCAAGTAGGGATTCAAACCCTGGTCTCTCAGAATCCTAATGCAACACTCAAAGCACAACACCATGCTGGCTCCGTATAAGGTGGCCAGGTTTTATCTGGATTCTAGAGAGGACACACAAGCACCCATTTAAACCATCCTCTGGCCAGGATTCCAAGCTTTCATTTTTTCAAAAAAGGAAGTCTCTAGCCCTTATAAGAGCCAAGACATAGGGTAAAAATACAAGCTACCCTTTAATCTTTTCTGCTAGAAACAAGGATGTGAGGGTCCAAAGTCACCTGGTAAATTCCATGACCAAGCTGAGATTTGGGCCATTTCCGCACTAGCCTGTTATAGCGCGATGATTCCACTTTCAACATCCTCTGGAATCCTGGGGTTTGCAGTTTCGGGAGGGGCCATCCGGCCCCTCCCGGAACTGCAAACCCCAGGATTCCAGAGGATGTTGAAAGTGGAATCGTCGCGCTATAATAGGCTAGTGCAGAAATGGTCTTGAACTTGGGTCTCCCTGTTTCGGTAGGAAAAGAAGGAGAGCACATTGCAGGTAGATAGGATCAATCAAGGAAGTCATAGCTATCCTGTCTTTTCAAGACCTGTGCAAGGCTGTTGGTGACTGGGCCTCTTGGAAATCTCCCATTCGTAGAGTTGCCATAAGTCGACTTATAGGCAGATAACAACAATAGCTACCTGTTCCAAGTCCAGGACGTGAAACATTACTCTGTACTGGTACCTTCAGATAAACTGCAAATGCAAACAAACAAACACATGAAGGTTAAAACATAGTGAAAGAGGGAAATGCAACAATTCGTATGTTGAATTTGCAGAATCAGAATGCAAATTAGAATTACCTGCAATATCAAAATAATAGGCAAATTATACGCCTGGATTTGAGGAAGCAGAATATGGCAATGTTACTTAAGGAAAGCAACATCTTTGCATGTTGGGATGAGGCACTGGGGTAGGGGGTAGTAGGCTTGGTTACTCCATCTTGTCTTCCTTGCCTTGGCTTTGCACTCTGATCTAGGGATTATAAAAAAGGCTTGGGATAAATAGATTTTTTTTTAAAGTTAAGAAAAAAAATTAAAAAAGCAAACCTGCAATTCCGCTCCCTGCAAAAGCATTTCCTGGTCAGATTGTGGGACCGGTAGGCAGTGCTCTTAGAAGTGGGATAAATTCCCAGCAACATCTGGCAACTTGGAAAAAAATAATAAAGCGTCTGCCCAGGAGTTCACCTATTGTGAAAGCAGCCCTCGCAGGCTGTTGTGAAACAGCAATATCCCTTGGAAAATAAACAGCACCTATAATTATTTCTGTGCTGAAAATAATCTTGTATGGCTCCTTCTTCCGCTGCAGCTAAGATGCTAAGATGGAAGACATACATCCCTCACCCTGGCAGACATGAGCAAGCGAGGGACCCTCCGAGGGAAATGATACATATCCCCCACTCTGTGTTCCAATTTACACACAGGAAGCACTCTTGCAAAGGAGACACTTCCTGGAATTAGAATAACTCACAGCCACAACACAAGCTTGCATGGGGAGGTTGCAGCAGAAATGACTAACACCATTCAAACGTAGCAAACCAAGCAATTCACAAGAAATGTCTAAGTTGTGATAAAGGCTTGAGTCTTGTTGGTGACGTACATGGATGTAGCTCTGGTGTACCTATGTGTCTGTTTTCTTTTGGATGGGACTCAAGGAGATGTCCATGAGCCCCTTGGGCACTGGTTTCCTTCCACAACTTTCATGCTTGGGGTGGGATGGGGACTCGAAGCTGCCATTTAGTGATCCAGTCAGTATTGGGGGGACAAGGTAATTCAAGAGACAAAGAACTGGCCAGTCTCAGTTAGGAGAAGGGAAGAGAAATGAGGGTATTCTCCATCTGGACACACACTTTCCATCTAGGAAAGTGACTGACTGGTGCTTCTCTTCCTTTTACAGCCAAGACCGGCTGTGTGTTTGCATCGAAGTTCCAAGCCAGAATAATGCAGATTTAAGCCATAATAACGATTGCACTTGTGGATGTTTACAAAATCACAAAGCAGACCGACACTCGAAAGAAGAAATGCTCTGAATGCTTTGGTTGTGTCACTGCAGCACTACCACGCTGAGCACAATTCATATTAAGATGCCTTAAAGGTCCTCTAATATATAGTCAGGCATTTAAAATGCCATGGTGTATTATCCTTTCTTTTCTATTATGAAACAAATATTTTCAAGACGGTGGAAAAAAGGCGGATGCCACCTGGCAGGACAGCATGGGAAAAAAGCACGATCATATCTTCTGCACTTGCAGCCTGATTTCCGCACTACACTCTTATAGCGTGATTATTGCACTTTCTCCCCCCTCATTATTTTTATTAAAATGTAAATTATAATGAGCTATAATTTCCATTCCATACATCAAATACTTCTTCTTTAAACATCAATTACATTTACATTTACTGCTTTATATATATTTTCCATAGTTTTATCTACATGTTTAAATATTTCGTGGTCCTGTTTTCGAATATTGCAGAGTCTCAAAAGAGAGTTGATTTCTCTAAAACTAAAAAAAAACTTAACCAAACATTAAAAAAAAATACTCCCAAAAATCTGAACCCATATCCCTGCTGTCCAATAAACTGAAAGTAACAGCATGTTTTTTTTTGTACTTCCCTTCATTATAATTTTCTTTGCTCTTCTCTGTATTTTAATACTGTTCTTTGCGGATATTATAGATGCTCTGTATGTGCCAAACCCCACTTGCTACTTAGGAACTTTGTTACTGGATCCCATTCTTGCAATACCTCGTTCGGCCCATCCCGAAACTGCAAACCCCAGGATTCCATAGGATGTTGAAAGTGCAATAATCGCACTATAAAAGTGTAGTGCGGAAATGGCCACACTGAAGCACATCCAGTTAGCAAAGATGTGCATAAAGTCAGAGGCATGTAAAAGCTTGCTGATTTTGAGCAGGAACAGCCCAGCCGGGTGATGAAAACTTTGGTTTTCAAGATCGGTACCCTTAAAGGTGAGTGCAGGAATCATAGCTCTCCAGGGGTGAATTGGTCTTATTGGGACTGATGCACGATCAGATAAATACGAACTTTTGAAAGAATTATACAATATATGATCATGGCAGCAAGAACACTTTATGCTCAGAAATGGAAAAATCCCACGACGCCATCTCAAGAGGATGAAGTTACTGGACATGGCTGGGATGGACAACTGATGACTTTAATTCAAGAAGGATTTTCAAATGAGTTTAAGAAACAACGGGAGAAGGTTGGAATGTATCTAAGAGGAGTTTGGAGGAGAAATGAAACAGTAGGATTTGAATAATTTGGCTAGAAACATTATCACAGAATGTTCCATTTGTTATACTACAGTATCACTATATTTAATACAAGAGGTAGAGTAATTAGAGTACAAGTACAAACGTAGACACATTTTATATAATCTTTTTTAATAAAATTATTAAAACTTTTTAAATTTTCCAAAAAAAGAAATAATAAATAAAAACCAATATGTACATCTTTTAGTAATACAACATATAGTGGTAATATCTTATTAGAACAATTTCACATATTTACAATATTTCTTCCTAGCTTTTTGTGTGTGTGTAAGAGCTAATAAATATTATTATTTGTTTTATAACACCAACCCTCTATTAGTCATCAATCATTTTACATAATCTTTTAATAGTGTATTTGGAATAAGACTAATTGATTGTAGTTATTTTATTGAAGTTTGAAGAAGTATACCAAGCATAAATAACCATTCTCTGAAGAGTTGGAAGTCAAATGTGTATCTGTTTTACCCTTTTTGTGTTTGTGCGCTTGCTTAAACTGTTTGTTTCTTTAGATAGTTTGTGTTGGGTATTTTTGTGCATTTTTCTCCTTATACATCATTTTATATTTTTTTAAATGGCTTCTAATAAATATATTTTTAACAAACAGTGACATAAGGGAGCTGAATATACTTAGCCCGGAGAAGAGAGGACGAAGGCCATTTCCGCACTAGACTGTTATAGTGCTATTATTCCACTTTCAACATCCTTTGAAACCAGACTGCCTCTGTTTGTGATGGGAAGTTCGGTCCTCGCTTTTGTCCCTCTCAAAGCCTGCTACTGGAAGAACGGTTCCATTTTTTTAAAATAATAATTTTATTCAAGTTTCAACAAATAAAACAAGCAATAATCTCTGCAGTGTTTACATGTAATATTTTTGCTTCTTCCTTTCCTTTCTGGATTACAATGATTGATATTCCCTCTATTTATTATATCCCGTATTGCAATAAAATATTAATATCTATGGTTTGCTAGTTCCGGCTATATATCTCTACTTTACTTGTTACGTGATATTTCATTGACTGTTAACTGTATAATACTTGTTATCATGAAAAATGTACTTCCTTCTGTCTACCCCAGAACCGTTCCATTTTAAATGTTCATTTTTATTGGGCTGGGTAGGTAAGGTGGAGACAAAAGGGAGACCGAAAACATAACTTCCTCGGAGGTTTTGCTTGCGGGCCATGGAGGTGATAAACGGAGGCCTGTCGGAAATTGGGGCGGGCGAAGAGTGGAAGGCCCCCAGATGGCTGATAAATTTATATTTCCGGAAAGAAGTTTTAAAAAGGGGAAAAAATAGTTGCATCGTGGAGAGAGGAAATGACACGGCTCCGTTACAACTGCTCGGCACCCCCTCCGCTCAGCCGTCCTGGGATGGGAAATGACATCAGGAAAAAATGGTTTGTGTGTCAAATACAAAGGGCCGGGGAGTTCCTGCCGGCGTGGTTCGCAGGCCTGGACCAGCTGCAAACAGGCCCCCGGCGGTGGTGTGACACACAGCGACACACACCGACACAAACAACTCGGCCCCGTGGAGTTGTCAATGTTTTCGTCTTGAAGCATTTCCAGTGCTCGGGGCTGTGTTTTTCTTCCAAGCATGTACAGAGTGCCCCCTACGGTGTGGGAGGGACCCAAGGGCCTAAAAATAGAGGAATTTCCCTTTGTGAAGGAAAACAACTTCTTCTGGTTCTGCTATTTTTTAACAGCATGGGCTTATCTGGACCCATTGGCTTTTCCTTTTCCTGCTGATACGAAGCAGCTTAAAATACAAACACGGGCAAGCAGGCAGACGTACGTGGAGAGTGGATTTGACCATGTATAGAGTGACTCCTAGAAAGAGTGCCATAGGCCCTTTCCACACGCGGGCGGAGAAACGGGCTGCTCCACGCGGAAACGGGGCTTGCCTTATTCCGTCGCCGCGTGGAGCAGCCCGTTTCGCCGCTCCACACTCGGCAGCATCCGCGGCGTCCAGCAGCGCCCCAAATGGCGGCTTTCGACTGGCGGAGGTTCTCCGCCAGTCGGAGAAGCTCGCCAGCCGGAAATCGTGTGCCCCGCGGGATCTGCAGGCACGCTCTTGCGCACGCCTGCAGATCCATATCGGCGCTGCGACGGGGCTGGACGGGGCTGCACGCCCCGTGCCGTTTAAAAACCACAAAACTAGTGGTTTTCAAAAAGCACGGGGCGGCGCCACTTCCGGTCACCCCTGTGTGGACTGGGGTGTGGAACTACAAAAACGTAGTCCACCCCAATCCACATTACGGTGTAGAGCAACCTCCGTGGAGGTCGCTCTACACCGTTTTTTTAACCCCGTGTGGAAAGGGCCATAGTTGGGTGCAATCTAGCAAGGTTGTTCTTATGCACTTCTATGCTAAACCCATGACATTGTGAAGGTTCCAGCCTCCCTGTTAAAAGTTTTAAAACCGATTTGCTGCCCCCTAATGGCATAGAAAGCAGGAGCCTGAAGCAGATGCCTCTTTCTGTCTCATGGTAGAGCCGGCCCTATTTCCTATTTTAAATCAGGAGGTTGAAACTGGGAGGATTTTTATCCTTGCATAACTGAAGGTGGCATAGATGGTACATGGCACGAAATCCATGCCAAGGGTCTAGATTCCAGCTGCCCAGAATTACAGCTTGCCTGTCTTCATCGTCGCCACCACATTCCACCCACCTTCCACCACTGGCTCCACAGGTTATTGTAAAGTGTATCATTCATCTCTTCTACCCCTTTACCCACCACCTAATTCCTCTGCCACTCCACCATGTTGGCATAAAAACTTTTTGCTGGCCTGCTGAGGCCACGGAGAACAAGCCAAGTGGACATCTGGGTGGTTGCCAAAACCAGCTTTCAGAAATAGCTTCAAGCATTTGCTGTATAATCTATATTTGCACACATTCACAGCGGTAGTGCAGCAGTTTAGGGATATAAACAGTACCAGAAAAGACAGGCCTGTCCAGCTGAAAGACAGATGACTGGATGCGGATGACAGCAGCACTGGGTCTTGAGGACTTGTCAGTAAGCTGTCAGCAAACCACTAGGGATTTTCTTTCAATAGCAGATTGCAAGGTTTTTGGGATTACACAGCATCTCAGTTTTCCCCTCTGTAAAATCTTCCCACCTGTCTGCAGAAGAGTCAGAATGGTGTAGTGGTTTGACTAGGACTCCCTAGTCGGGTTCAAATCCTTGCTCAGCCATAAAATCTCACTGGGTGACCTTAGAAGAGAATCACAGAACCTTAAGAGTTAGAAGGGACTGCAAGTCCAACTTCCTACCATGCAGAAATACACAATGACAGCACTCCAAAAGAATGCCCTTCTGACCTCTGTTGAAAGATCTCCAAAGAAGGAGAATCCACCATCCTCTGAAGCAAACTATTTCACTGTCAAACAGCTCTTACAGTCAAGAAGTTCTTCCAAATGTTTGGGCAGAATCTTTTTTCTTTGAATTTGAATCCATTGTTTTATGTCCTAGTCTCTGGAGAAGCAGAAAACAAGCTTGGTCCATCTTCTACATGACATCTCTTTGGATATTTAAAAGATGGCTATCATGTTACCTTGCAGTGTTCTCTTCTCTAAACTATACATATGCAGCTCGCTCTGCTGTTCCTCATAAGGCTTGGTTTCCTTGGACAAGTCACAATTCTCAGAAGGCAGCAATGGCACCTCTCCTTGGAAGAAATCTTGCCAAGAAAACCTGGTGACAGGGTTTCCATAAGTCAGAATCAACTTGAAGATATCTAACAACAAGATTACCCACCAGCCAACAACAAGATGGATACCCACCAGCCAACAATGGTGCTGCCAACATGCACACGGGCAGCACCATTCCATGCACAACTCCACTTCAGCAACTTTGAACTGAATGCAATGAGAGCACTGGTCAAAAATGCTCAGCCACTTCCACAGGGGAACTTAAACATGCATTAAACACCACCAGGACTCCAGCCAGTCTCCCTCAATGTCCAGCCCAGCCAGCTGGCCCCAGAGGTGACCACAGTTAATGGTATTTAAAACTGTTAAGAGGTCTGAGTGGACTAACAGTGCTGTGTTTACCACCATCTCCTCTAATCCCAAGCATAGGTCATCCAGCAAATTGACCAAAACAGTCCCAGTGCCATAGCAAAAACAGGTTCAAAAAGGGTCCAAGTAATTTGTGTCAACCAGAAGTGTCTGAACTTGTCCCGCTACCAGCTTCACCTTAGCCACGAATGGTAACATTCAAGGCTGGCCTGTAGCCAGCCAAAACTGTCGGGTTGAGGGCAGGTTTTTAGAACGAAGGTCTTATTTCAATAAAGGACCAGTCTTTCCCGTAAAGAGGCATTAATCACCGCCCTTCCCCAAGGTGTCCGTCCCACCTTGGCAGATTTGATCATTCAGGAAGGGCAAGGGTTGAGTAAACAGGTGGTAGCCCAGTTCAGACACCCTTGTCCACATCCTCCAGATCCATAAACTACAATGAGGCTCGTATAATAGAGGCTGTTGAAGTTGCATCAACTTGTCCTTACCCCAAATTGAGGCCCAAGTCAAAGTGAATGGGGCATATTTTGTCCCCAAGGCAAATTGGCATCAAGCAAACCTCTCACTCCAGCTCTGCTACATCCCAGCCTCTCAGACTCTAATTAAACCACGGGTGGAAATCAGGCAGCCTTCCAGATATTGTTAGATGGCAACACTCAGCAGTCCGCAGAACCAATGAGGAGGAATGCCGGGAGGTGCAGTCCAACAACTTCTGGAGAGATTCATGATTCCCACCCCCAGAGAAATTGGGCAGGTCGAAAAAGTAGCAATATAGAATTGCCTTTAATTTTTCCTGGTATAGTCAACTGTTTTTAACAGCTATAACAAAGATCGAAATTGAAGAGGCACAGCCATCCTCACGGCCATTTCTTAACATGACGGGAAGCCACACTACTGGATTTCTGCTGGCTGGCACCAAAAAGAATAAAAGTGGCAATAGAAAGCCCAGCTGTTAAAATTACATGGTGTGTTTTACGAACACCTCTCCTCTCCTTGCTCCCCAGATATTTATCATGTAGATTTTTCTCCTATGGCCCCTGAGTCTCTGTATGAAGGGGTCAGAGGTGTGAAGAACCAGTCTTTCCTGCTTGGACCGTGGGTTACCATTAGTAGACCTTTCCAAATAAAAGCTAGCTTTATGTTCGGGCGCTGGCTCTAAAATCTCCCTATATCATGAGACACTATGACTCACTAGGAAAAGAGATAACGCACAGTAAGATGAAAGGTAATAGGAAAATGAAAACACATTACAGGTGGGCAGAATCAGTCAAGGAATCTGTCGCCCTGAGTTTGCAAGACTTGAGCAGGGATGTAAATAACAGAGATCCTACAGTGGCGAGTCAGTTATGAACACATAACTAAGTATCTTCTCAAACAGGCAGCCAGCATTCCAAGCATTGGAGGCTCATTCTGCTTGCAATTGGAGCACAGCAGGGTGATGTTTCCAGATCCTTTCCACTGCAATCTGCGGTACAATAAGAAATTGCAACAGGGATCCTGCTTCCAATTGGAGGGGGTTGGAAACTTCATCCTGCTGTGTCCTGAACAAATTACCACCACTCAGTGTCACTCCCTGGCATTTAGGGTGGGATTTGGGAGGCATTTATGATGGTGGCTATTGTGCTCTGCTTGTGAACAGGTAGCATAGGTGACTACAGAGCACTTATGGATCCATAATTCTAGGTTACCAATCCGTCAGTGCCATATAGGATGCCAGCCAGAATGTCTTGGTGGGTTCCCATTCATAGGATTACCATAAGTTGAAGATAACTGAAAGAGCTGAACTCCAACCCTTAAAAAAACAAATCAGCACTCTGGATAGTTCCTTCAAAGTTCAGGCCAAAACCCAGCGGGTTTTCACTGCTCTCCTGCCCCTGAAGTCACCAGTCTCTGCAGCCTTTGATGAGAAAGAGGCATGCCCTGTTGGCCCAGGCTACTCACACTACTTTGCCTGCCTCAGAAAAGCGTTCCAAGCACTGGGAGAAGAGAAAACTGCCTTCTCCCTCTTTCCATGGCCCTGGTCGGCGCCTGCAGTGGAGTTGCAAAAGCTTGTGGCTTTCTCCCCCACCCCGCACTGTGCCCTGTGTTCCTGTCACTGCCATAAATCCTTCCCAGGGCCCAGAACAAGCTTGCAAACAAACACTGATGTAATTCTCCCAGGGCCAGGGTGGGGAAGGCTCTGGGAATTACTCACCCCAAAGCTGGACTTGCCTCCCTTCCCCACACCTCCCCTTTTTCTTTTCGCACACATACAGCTTCTTGCTGGGCAAAATATTGCTGGGAGGGAAATAGTAAGCAGTGGCCAAAGTCACATCAGAGGGTATAGGGAGGAAGTGGTCAGCAACAAAGGAACGATTCCCAAACCCATAGAATGCTTGAAATAAAGGATAAGGACAGAGAGTCATTGTGGTATATTGGTGAGAGTGGGTCTGAGTCCCTCTGAGCCATGTATACTTTCCAGTTGGCCCAGTTCAGCAAGGACAGTCCTGGAGGATCGTCTGTTGTCCTGCTTTTTCAATTGCCTTTAAAATGTCTCGGTTTCTCTCTCCTCCTCCCACTTTCCCCCTTCTTCCCCAGCTTACTTCCATTGCTGCAAACTGAGTTCAAAATGCAAAAGTACTTTGTATTCCATTCACTCCAGAGGGGGAGAAGAGAGGAGGGGGCAGAATCTTGCTCTTTCCAGTAGGCTTAGGAAAAACCAAACTTCTGCAACCTCTTGACCACATCCTGATGTTGTTGGCCACATGGTCCCAGTTTTCATCTGTGAAATGTTGAAAGTATGGCCAGGAAATTCAGTGGGTGAGCTGAGGCTGGTCCCTCTCTCTCAGCCTCACCTACCTCACAGGGTTGTTGTGAAGATCAAGCAGGAACCAGGTGCATGGGCATCTTTGTATTCTGCCTTGTGTTCACTGGGCTATAAGGACAATCAATTAATAGATGATGATTTATTAATCCAGTGAGCTCAACATATTTGCTCAGGGAAGACTCTCCGTGTTGTATCTCTGTGTAATTTGCTCCTCTGGCATTTCTCATCAGCTTCTGCTGGAATTGGGTCACTCATCTGCCCCCTCTCTACATCAGGGGTGACTAGTTGTCATTCTCAATGCAGAAACTCAGCAGATGCTTCTGTTGTATCTCTGCATGAGTCACTATTCAGGGCTCACTACCTTCCAGTTAGCTATTAGCTCCTTCCACTGTTTCACCACGAGCTTCCAACTTTTCTAATGCAGAGGTACAGCAGTGTTCTCCCTTCAGGGGGTGCTGTCAGCAGGTCTGTCTGTGTAAATCCACTGCATTGGCACACACCAAAACAGTGACTAATGCAGAAGCATTAGGGGATGTGGCTCATTCTTACTCTTAGGTCAGCATAAGGATCTTTTTTCTTTAAAAAAAAAAAGTGGCTTTGAACATGGGCAGAGTGACTTTCTCTCCCATTGAGTAATCATAACCAGCGGCCACACATCTGGGATTATTCTACTTATGCTGCTGCTGCTAAGGAAAAGGGTGTGCCTTCCAAGCATGACTGATCTTTCAAGCCTCTCCTCTTACAAATTAAGAGCACAGAAGGGTTCCTGGCTTTCGTCTGTGGGAAGCACAAATGGAAGGGGAGGAGTACCTAATGGTGATCACAAGACAGATGAGAGCCAGAATTCAAGGATCTGTAGCCACTGAAACAAAGAGCTGGGGTGGGTAGAATAGACTAGGTAATAATGTTCAGCCCTGGGATATGTGACTCCAACATGAAGACGGAGTGCTTCTCTTCTGTCACTGAATGACCATTACCAGGGGCTCCAGGACAGGAGATGTTTTTTTCCAAGCATGCTAGAATGGTCTTCGTTCCTACAGTTTTGCTTTGCTCTGCCTTCCGGGAAATCAGGATGGTTGACATGGTTCCCCATCTTGGGTTGCGACTCCTTACAACAACCTTGCGAGGTAGTTGAGCTGACACATGATCTCTGGACTACATTCCTTCAGTAAGCCTCCTGGTTGAGTAGGAATCTGAATCCGTATCCCCCCACTCCTCCCTGATCTCGGTTTTACACGCTTCAGCTATTGCACCAAGATTAGAACACTGGCTTTTTTTTTTGACCAAACAGTAGTTGGACAGTTGGAAATTTTGGATTGCTGGCTGGAGAGCAGAGGGAAAGGACCCCCAATGCCCAGGAGTTTGGATTCTCAGTTATCATCTTCCAAGCCAGCTCTATTCCTGTTCCTACAAAAGCCTAGAGTTGAGGCTCTCTCCTCTCCCATTCCAACCCTATCCTTTTCTAAGCACAGCAAGGTCTAATAACTGGAAGCTTTCAGCGTGTAGATATAAATCCATGCATGAACATTTGAGTTATGTTTGCAGTCTTAGGGAAGACTAGCCCTGTGTGACACGCATTTTCCAGGGATGTTGCCATGGCCAAGTTGCTGGTTCTCATCCCGTCTCGGGCTCTGCACAAAAGCATCTGTGTGCCCTGGTGGGTTGCCTCTGGCACCGGAGTCACACGCAGGCTACTTTTGACCACAGGTTGGCAGGCCTAAGGGGAGCAGGCAGGTGTATTTACATCCTGAGAGGCACAGAAAGGCAGGGTGGAAGGTAGCACTGGATGGCCACAGCTTTACTGGGAAGGTAGGGTAGAAGGTAGCACTGGATGGCCACAGCTTTACTGGGGAGGACTGTGACTCATTGAATTTACCACCCACCATAGCCACTGCCTTGCTGGCTCAGGGATTCTGGCAGTTGTAGTCCAAAAATGTAACTTTTCTGAGTTCTGGATCTTGCCCATTGCATGAGCACATTATTATCAACAGTTAGTCCTCATCTCTCAAAAACTCAAGTGAATCCCCATTATCAGTCGTGGGATAAACAGATTTTTTTCTTTCTTTCTGGCTCTTATTGTGGTTTCCATATACAATACTAAAAGAATAATAATAATAAAAATATTCCTAGGCTATGAAATCTGATAGTAGCCTGTCTGTCCAGAAACAGAAGTCACTTGTGGAAGGTGGAAGAGCAAAAAAAAACAGGACGATGCAACATTCACTGAAAGCTCACTTGCTCAGTTGCCAAGAGGAGAGTCTGACTTGCCAAAGGCAACCGGGTAACTATTTCTGAGTCTGTAATACGGAACAGATTCTGAGCATGTGCAGAGTACATTCCCCCCCTTTCACTACCGTGTCAATGGGAACTTATACATAGGACGTTTCACTGGTTTTGAAATCTCAAGTAAAAACACCTAATCTTTGTGCTAAAGCATAGCTTGCCAATGCCATTTTTGTGGACTACTACTCCCAGAATCTCTCAGGATCCTGGGAGTTGTAGTCCAACAAGGTAACTTTCCAAATCTCTAATGTTTAGTGGGGACGGAGGAAAAAAAGACCCCAAATCTTCTCTACCATGCCCAGCTGACTTCAGTATGTCCTCAACCTGGAACCCTGAGTATCAACCCAAACTTTGAGCAAATCCCCCTCTGTTGCAGCAACGCTAAGGAAGCTAAGGTGGGTCGGCTGACCACAATGAGAGGGTGGGTGGCCACAAAGAGCTGTTGAGTCAAGGGAAAGAATAACAAGTGGCAAAACGGGGACGGGCGAGTGGGCAGGACTGGGGTGTGGCTGCCCACAGGCACCAAACAGAGACTCAGCCACAGAGAAAGAGCCGGGAGGGGCCGGGAGCTGGCGCAAGCTGGTCAAAGCTGTGCTTGTTTTTTCCCATGTGAGAAACAGCATCATAGAGCAGGCAGGGCTACGATAGATCAGGGAATCCAGGACTTTGTTGCAGCTCTGCAAGAAGCATTCTCCAGTCCCCGCCGTGCAAGATATTCTTCAGTTAGGACGGCACACCAAAGACTGAACTCCAGCCTTTTATGCACACAACAGATCCACTGAACCATGGCTGGTGGTGTCGTTTGCTCTCTCTCTCACACACACGCTCTCTGTCTGTCATCTCTGCCAAGGTAATTTGAAGGCTGTGCCAAAAAATTGTGCTGCCTGTGTAAATTATGCAAATCAAGCACAATTTTTCCCCCTTATTTTCCCTCCCATAATTTATTCTATTCCTGCTGGTTTTCACCGGCCTGCGAGAGATTGTGGGAGGATGAAAGGGAAAGAACGACTGAGATACAACGCGAGGGCTATGTAGCATAAATCTCCACGTGTGAGGTTATGCTATGCGCTTTTGGGGTGAAAGATCTCCTTTAGGTGGGACTAATCCATTGGTTTAGGCACGACTCCCTAGGGGCTCCCCTGTTGGTGGGACGGTGAGTCTGCTTCAGGTTTTACTGAAGATGTTAACGGAGCTATCCAAAGTGCTGAAGCTAGTCTCTGAAACGGTTTCAGCACCTCGAAGAGCACCTTTCAAGTGGAGACTAACACTTGGAGAAAGTTCACAGCCCCCCTGACATGGGAACTATGGACCTGGGCCTCTATATGGATGGGATGGGGTGAAGGAAGACTGCCTTTCTGAATGCTGCCCATGTTTATCTCTCCCTGCAAACAGAAACACAGCACAGAAAGCAAAGGGCCAGGGACTAGAACCTTTTTTGTCTTCTGTGTACTGGTTGTCCTATTGCAAGGTGTTGCTTTTCTTGTGTCTCTGCCCTCCCCTCCCCGGGACAGATCTTTCAAATATAGCCTCCTCCACCTATCACCTGATGTGATATCATGTCTATTCTACTGCAATACGCACAGGTGCAGCTTAGTAACTATGGCTCTGATTTAGCAGCTAGAAATCCCAGGTAGGGAGAACGAAGGTGGCCACATGCAACCCAGGACAGCTATTCTGTGTCTTTAGTATCTGTTCAGATTTCAATTCACTTTCGGGGGGGCTGTCATTAAGGAGTGGTATGTGCATTGCAGGAAATGTGATGTACAGGGGAGGTAGGATGTGTTGGATGACTGGACTGGTGCCTTAGCATTTGTACAGTTACTGGAAGTTATTGCAGCCTTTTACTGTGATTATGCAGCAGAGATTATTTTTTAATATTCCCATTCTGCACATTGGGGTGAGCAAATGTTGGCTTGCCAACGCTGGCTTGCCAAGGCCCAATACGTGCATTTCACACAATGTATATATATATTTGTCAATTTGCATAATTTCTAGAATTTGCCTCGTTAATGCAAGCTTTGCTGATCCTGAGAAAAGCAAGGGACCCTCCACTCAGTCCCCACCTCTACTTTATTCAAGTCCACCAGGTACTGCCTACATGTTTTCACCCGTATCTTTACAACCGAGAGGGCAGGAAAACGGATTTAACAGAAAAGAAGTGCGGTCTGCAGAAATCTGATGACGATGCTTCATGGGGGGTGGGGGGCACGGATCAGTTTCTAACAGACTGTGGGGCTGTTGTCCAAAAGCTGGCAAATCTCAAGAAATGATTGCTCAGAGCCTGTGTTCCTAACTATTCTGTGTCTTTAGCTCTTTGGGTGTTCTTCTTTTTCTTTAATACTATTTGACTCATCCATTCATTTATCAAACTTCTCTCTCCTCCATCCTCCTTTCTAATCTATTCATATTTGACTCCTAGCCCTTATCCAACATCTTGTCTTACCTCCTCTTTTGCAGTTCTTTGTGCCCAAGCCTCTGCTTGTCTCCTTTTATCACTTGACTCCTTCTGCCTTCCCCTTTCCTCTCTTTGCCTGCTTTTGGCCAAACTGGTCATCCTAAGAACACTCTGAGCTCTTCTGAGACTTCCTCCTCCTCCAGCCAGCCTACTCACTGCTATCTCACACTGAGCAAAAGGCCAAGATCCCGCCTGACCTCCCTTAGCCGTGACTGAACAGTTCCCGAGAAAATCAAACTGCCTCCTTCCACCCCTCCGCCTGTTTACTAGCCCCAGCAACTTCCCTAGAGAGCAAGTGATCCCCGTTCACGCCTTGCCCTGAGTGCAGTCACTACCATCTTTTGCAACGGCCTGTGTCACTGGCCCCATAAATCAAGATCAGGGCGTCCTGTTGGCTCACCACTTGCTGCCCTTGACCGCATCTCCCATGGGGTGGAGCAGTGGTCATTCACTTCCTGCCTTCCCAAAACATCACAGACGTAAACGGGGCTGCCCCCACACCTTGGAGCTGCCCGTATCACACCGTGGTTTTACACATTGGAAATGAGAGGCAGCTAATCTGGGGCTGGTCCCTTTGAAAAGACACCTAAACAAAACCAGAGCTAGGGAATGTTAACTCTATTTGGACCACAACATCCAGTATCCATAGCCAGCATGGCCACTGGCCATGCTGGCTGGGGATACTGGATGTTGTGGTCCAAAAAGAGTTAGCATTCCCTCTGTTATTATTACGTGACTTCAAGTTATTTCCAACTCACGGCGACCCTACCATGGGGTTTTCTTGGCAAAATCTGTTCAGAGGGTGTTTGACATTGCCTTCTTCTGAGGCTAAGAGAATGGGACTCACTCAAGAATTCAAATCCTGGCCTCCCAGAATCCTAGTCCAACACTCAAACCGGTTGGCAACACTTCTAGTGTTCCCAGGCTTTGCACAAAACGGTCCCCCTGCGGGGAGATTTTTCTGGCATGATGACCAAGACTGCTGATAAAAGGCACAAGAGCAGGGTTGTTTTAAAAAGTTGACAACCTTAACCACAAACATTCATGGAGTGTGATAAAGATCTGGAAAGTTTAGTAGTCTCAAGTGTGGGGGTTTTTTGGTCCCTCTCTGCATATTGATTTGTGGCAGTCATGGCCGTAAGGGAATTACCAAGTGGCCAGGAAAAAGCCAACCTCGTTTTGGCCTGTTCCTGCACCTTTAGCAAAGCAAGGATATTTAAGCAGGAGAAGATGGAATTTGTAGTGGTTGGAGTTATGCATTGCTACCTACTCTCTGCTGCCAAAGGAGTCTGAAAGTGGACAACCCTTGATCCGAAAGAGAGTATAAGAATCAAATTTTGGAAAAATTTGTTTGGTTGCCTGAAGGCAACATTTATTTGCCCCCAGCAACTGAGTATTCATAACTCTGGTTTATTTGGAATGAATCATCTCAAATCATCTTGACCCAATAATCTAAACTGGAGAGGGATCAGAAGGAGGATGATTCACCAGACTGTCACTTTTTTTGCCCTTTCCTGGCAAAGCTCTTCCTTTAACCCTGAAGTGAGAGAAATTCAACAGGTTAAGCTCCTTCCACATATACTCAATATAAGAAAGCTTTGCCTGTGGAATTTCTGGCTGAAATTGTTAAAAGGCTTAGAAAAAAATAGGATCAGCGATGCCAACCATTCCCTTCTTAACCAATATTTCATTAAGATGAGGAGGACAAAGAGGAAGATATCATTTATACTCTGCCTCTCTCCCACAACTGCAAGTCAAGAAAATGTGCAAAATTCAAAACAAATACAGATTTTTTTAAAAAGCCCATGCAAAGACATAAGCAAAAACATACAAAAAGTAATTATTAAACTATGGGTTTGTTGTTGTCGAGTGTTTTCAAGTCGTTTCTGACATATGGCAACCCCTGAGCAGACCCATCATGGGATTTTCTTGGCAAGATTTGTCCAGACAGAGTTTGCCATTGCCCTGCTTTGAGGCTGAGAGAGTGTGACTTGCCCAAGGTTACCCAGAGTGTTTCTATGGCCAGATGGGGATTTGAACTTTGGTTTTTCAGAGTCCTAGTCCAACACTCAAACCACGAAATGCAGAGCAAAAGACTACTCAAACTGTCCAGTACCTGCTGTGTCTCATCCGTGCACAATTTTATCTAGTAAAATGAATGATTAGAGGTCTTGGGGCCAAAGCTACCCACATTTTGTACGATGTAACCAGACTGAATCAGAGGTTGGACAAGTTCCTACTTAGGACTATAATTCCCAGAAGTCCAGTGACCATGCTGGTTAAGGAATTCTAGGATTTGTAGGGTTTGGTTAAAAGGATCCCCCCAACACAGGTTCTGGAGTTCTTAATGCTGTAATATACACAGTCAAATGACATGTAGCTTTGGTCACCAACTCACCAGACTTGTCAACTTCTGGAATACAATGGGAATCACCTGTTATACAACAGGCCCTTTCCACTGCCCTTGCTTGCCATTCGGTGGTTGCTCGCAGCCGCCTTTGGGCCTTGCTTTGATGTAGATGGATGGCAAATGACTAACAACCCCTGCAAATGAATTCAAGGCTAAGCCAACTCCTCCACACACACACTCACCATTCCCAGACCACTTTAATGCCAAGAAATAAGATCTGCACTCAAGATCCCCGGCCAAAGGAGTCCTAGGGCCTCATCACGAACGGGTCAGCGTCTGGGGTGACTGTCCCTACCTCCCTTCATTTAACCACCAAAGCATCCGCTCCTATTGCATCCAGATGTGGAAGAATATGAGTTTCCATTTCACTGGCCTTAAAAAGAAAGAAGAGTGTGTCGAATTATATGTTTCAAAGTCTGGATCTGACTGCATCGTAGATACACAGTTATGTGGACCTTGATATCAGTGCTGGCCCATCTGCAGTCGTGACTCACGGCACAAGACAAAAATGTTTTTTCCCAAACTCACCATATTCAGTGTTGTTGGTGTCTGCAAGTTCGGCAGTTGCCTGACACACAGGCAAATTCCTTGTCACAAGGGAGAAAATCATCTTCAAATGCATACCAAGTTTCTAGTCCTCAAAGGCAACCTGGTAGAGTCGGGAAAAAAATAGCAGTGTGCTTCGGTCATGTACACCCAGAAGGATAACAAAATACCATGTGCTGGGAAGCCCCAAGTACTATATCTCTCCCATCTGCACAGGAACCCTCTGGTGGAAAGTATAGTGACATTTCTAGGTAATTTCCTCCCCCTCCCCCAATTGTACAGGTGAGAATACAACTAAAAATGTTCTGGTGGTGTCTTAAGTCAGGGAAGCATCTGTAGTTTCTCTTTTGCCAGAGGAAAGAGATGATTTTTCCAGAAGTTATCACAAGCATACCTCGGCTTTTGATGGTACAGCTCTTTTTCCTACAAAATCTTTTTTCCCTTCCTGCTTTTGCTCTTTGTCCTTCGTCTAGCTGGACATTTCCCAGCAGCATTGGCATTGGTAGCATAATAAAGGAAAGCTGAGGAAAGACAGACTTCTGGTGTTGAGTTGCAGCACCTTGTTGGAAATACAATAAAGTTTGAGCTGGAAAAGAAAGGGATTCTCCTCTAGCCAGGAGTATTGTGGCCGTGTGTCCCCGCTCACAAAAGGCAGGGCAAACAGCAGCTGCCTCCGGAACGCATGGCTGAGCAAACGTGAACAGAAAAACAGAGAGTCAAGGATGGAGCTGATTCGCTTGCCTCTCCAGCCATCCCCCAGATCTTTACCTTCGGCCACCAAAAGGGAAATTGGAAGAAAAGTGGAGCATGGTGAAAGAAAAAAGAAAGAAACTGCAAACCCCAGGATTCCATAGGATGTTGAAAGTGGAATCATAGCACTACAACAGCCTCGTGCGGAAATCCGATAGGCCTTTCACTACCTGGAGGTACCTTTGCACATCATTCTGGCAATCTGGCAATTAAAGGGCATAGAAACAAAAAAGAAAAGAAACAGTCTCCGGGCTCTGAAAATGACATAGGAGTCAAGTGTTTTGACAAAGATTCCAAATCCCCTGCATGGAACTATAGGTACAGAAGAGGAAATTGACTGTTAAACCAGTTTAAGCCTGTGGCACGGACGTGGCCCTTTCCAACAAGGAATCACTGCTGTTTACTACTTTCTAAAGAAAAATGCCTGCGCTCAAACCCACTTGAACTGACACCTTCTCGCCTGGAATTCACCCTCTTCCCCCCCCTCGGAGCAGAGTTGCGGTTATTTGGTGGTTAAGGAGGTAAACATAATTAACTTGTGGAATTCATTGCAACAGGATACAGTGATGGCTATTAACTTGGGTGTGTGGGGTTTTTTTAAAAGGATGAGGCAGATTTTACGGAAGATAACCATTAATCGTAATATCTCAGGGGAACCTCCATCGTCAGGCGCAGTCTATCTCAGAGTGGTGCCTCTCGGGGACAAAAAGCAAGGGAAGACCTTCATGTTTGGAAGACAGAATGCTGCCCGGCCATATCTGGACAAAGAGTGTGCAAAACTGGACAGTCTTTGCTTTTTTGGGGGGGGCGTTCACAGAGTTTGAGGTTCATACTGGTTATTCCTGGGGCTGGCTCCCTTCCTGGCCGGCCGGCCTTTCTCCTGTTGGCCTAGACAGATCCTGTCTCTTTCTGTGGCTGTGGATCTTGGGTTACGGTGCTCACTCTCTCCTCAGGAAATGACACATCTTTGCAAGCATTTCCCACACCCAGATGGGTGGATCTCTCTCTCTCACTCCCCCTCGATGTGTGCTCCTCACTAGCCAGAGAGAGTCCCCTCTTTCCCCCATTTGGAAGCAGGCACCCCAAGCTTTGCTAGGCTGTCACTGACCCACAGCCCTCTGAAGGCAATAGGGTTTAGTGGCTAGAGCAGAGAAGAGCTGAAACCAGGTGTTAGAATCTCATCCACGCTTTGGAGAGAAGAGCACAATCCAATGGAAGAAGATTGAATGAGGGAACCCAGAAAACACACACAAAGAGGTTAACACTACTTTTAATTAGTGTTAACCTATCATTGGGCTGGCTTTGTGTTGCTAATATGACTCAGAAAAACACACATGCCCTTACATGTTGCACAAGGCATCTGCACAATACTACCCTAAGTCCTGTTTTTGCCCGAGGCAAACATACACACCGTTTTATGTACAGAGACTGCCGATTGAACTTTACTTTAAAACTGGCAACCAAACAGAGTCCTTTGTAACACCCGAGGGCATAACTTCCAACTTTACCAGTCGGCCACGGATAATCCCAATTAATCCTCTACTGTCCCATTTTCTCAGCTGCTTTTAAAATGTCCCAGTTTTTCTCTCCTCCTCCTGCTTTCTCCCTTTGGCCTCACTTTGGTTCAGCTACAGCAAGATGAGTTCAAAAAGCAAAAGTAGTGTGTACTCCATTAACTCAGCACAGGACTAGATGGGAAAGCATGGAGCCCTGCTCTTTCCAGTGGACCCAGGCAAAAGCAAACCGCTGCAGTCACTCCTCACTTGTCTGTTCTTTCAGTTTTGACCACGCTCTGCTCCAATTTCATCTGTGAGAGTACGCTCTTACACGTTGCAGAAGCCATCTAGGCAAGTTGCGTTGCTGCCTGAGGCACAGGAAAAGATTTCCCCCTGCCCAAATTTTATGGACTGCTAATTGAACTTTACTTTAAAAGTGGCACCAGAAGAGAGTCCCCTTGACACCTGAAGGCAGCAGGGCAGCACAACTATGTGATACACACAGGTCTGTCTTTCAAGAGAGAGGAACCGCTGGGAAATTGAGAGACACAGCTTTTTGGGAGGGATGACATTGCTGTTCCCACCACAGCCTCCCTAAAGCAGTTGCTTCACACTCTGCCCAATGAGCCCTGATTCTGAAAACCTTATGCTCAGTTTACGCAGGTCTTAGGAAAGGTATTGTCCTCCTTATACCCAAAACACAACAAAATACATTTCCACACTAGGCTGTTATAGTGCTGTGATTGCACTTTCAACCTCCTATGGAATCTTGGGGTTTGCAGTTTCGGGAGGGGCCACCTGGCCCCTCCCGAAACTGCAAACCCCAGAATTCCATAGGAGGTTGAAAGTACAATCACAGCACTATAACAGTCTAGTACAGAAATGGCTAAAGATAACAACAATATAAATCATCCCAGAATCCTCTAGAAAGGATCCTTTATTTCTCGAACACTCCCAGAATTCCTCCAACCAACTGGGATACTCTGCTAGTTGCAGTGGGAAAAGCAAAACTTTTTCAGGCTCTGACCTAGTGCGTTGCAGAGGATTCGGGGACGTACTAAAGGGAGCCGATCCAACCAGGGCCTCACTGTCATTCTATACAAACTGCGGTCGGGGAGAAGGGAGCCAACCTCTTCTGGGCAGCCACAAGGCACAGGGGATGATGGATAGCGACAGGCAGAAAGGAAGCTTGTCCGCTACTACGGTCGTTCTCATTCAGGGAACCCTGGACAACTTTCCAAAGAATTGTCTCCACCAGGACACGGTTTGAAAACGACGGAGTTAGAAGAAGTAGGGTAGCTAGGAATAGAATCCAGGTGTTATGCTTCTCCAAAGCCAAGACGGGCCAGGAGGCTTGGTTTGGCCTCTTTACTGAGAGCAATTGTGTGTGTAGGCTACATACTCTTTTGCTGCTGCCACCATCTCCTCCCCGTTTATGCTTCCCCAAGGGCCTGTGTGTGTGTATGTGTGTGTTTAGTGGCTGTTTTTGCTGACCCATCCGGAAGGCATTTCCTGCTCACACCAGGGATGAGGGGGTGAAAGTTGGAGAAGTTCAAAGCCGTCTGGAAACCACAATTCAACTTTCCCAGGCTGTGGAGAGGCCTAGCCGTGAATGATGCACACCCCGTGCAGGGGAGAGTGCTTTGCTGCTAAGCCTCATTCCCACCCCAAGGAAGGCCCAGTCATACAGGTTGGAAAGTCGACAAAAGTCTCTGTCTAGCCTGGTTACCCCAAGCAGAGAGAAGATCCTCCAAATCTGGAATAATGGAAAGCCCTCAAAGCATCCCAAAGCCCTCTAACATTTCACAGATGAAAAGCAGGACATACGTGGCCAAGCAACATTAGAGTGTAGCTGAGATGGCAAAATATACGAATGAGGACAGGCAGCTAGGACAGACAGCAGCAGTTTGCTTTGGTCTGAGCCTCCTGGGAAGGGCAAGAGTCTGGTCCCTCCTCTAGTCTACTTTCTGCTTCCTCCCACCCTTGCAGAGCTGAGCACAAACTACTTTTGGACTTTACCTTCAGTTTTGCAGCCATTCGAGTAGCTGAGGACAAAGGGAAACAGAGGGAGGAAGAGAGAGAAACTGGGACATTTCACAAGTAGCTGAAAAGGTGGGGTGACAGAGGATTAATGAGGATTTCCCTACCAAATCGGGATAATTGGAAGGTAGATGGTTTGCTTACCTCTCATAACGACCCTATAAGGTAGGATTGAGCGGAGTTACAGCAATTAATACACGGTCAACTCAAGTCAAATTTCCTGCTAAGTAGAGATTTGAACTCTGGGTTTGCCAGTCAGAGGTCTGACACTGTAACTGCTACAACCACTGCAACCTCCTATAAGCCTGCTCAGCATTTAAGATCTCTGGGGGAAGTTTTTTTTCCCTATCTTGCCACCCTCACAGGTATGTTTGGTGAAGATGAGAGAGAGATTCTTCTTGGTGGCTGCTCCCAAGAGGTGGTCTTCCTTCCCATCACCATTTCCGCACTAGGCTGTTATAGTGCTATGATTTCACTTGCAACATCCTATGGAATCCTGGGGTTTGCAGTTCCAGCTGGCCCCTCCCGAAACTGCAAACCCCAGGATTCCAGAGGATGTTGAAAGTGGAATCATCGCGCTATAATAGTCTCGTGCGGAAGTATCTCATGAGAAGCTCAGCTGGCCCTCCCTTGTTCTCTTTCTGCCAGTGGGCAAAGACCTTTTTATCCAGGCAAGCCTTTGGCTCTTGGCTACTGTGGCAGAAGGATATTTTGATGGGGTGTGTTTTGCTTTTATCTTGTCACTATGTTTTAATATCTTCCAAACTGTTGCAACTTAGTGTTTTTAACAGAATTGTTTTACTAACAGTTTTTAAACTTTGCTTTCAAATACAGGCCTATCAGATCAGGATCATCCTAGGCCCTGAGATTTTCATACCAAAACCTAAGACCCGGGGATGGCCCCTGGTGATGTCATTAAGCATTATGCATTGAATACCGACCACAGTGCTCATAGCCTGTCATTCAAATATGCATGGTATGCATGCATGCATACACACAACCTTCCTGGTTGGAAATTCAGAGAGAAGTCTTAACTACAGTCTGGCTGTACTCAGATCAAGGTGAAATGAGGAGATTCTTTCCTCTTGCCTACTTATGGAGATAGGATAAAGAACATTTAATCTATCCTACTTGCTTCCAGGTAGAAGGTGACTATGGATCAGAGTGGAGGGTGAACCCTGGCACCAAAACAACTGGGAAAGAAGCTAGCTGTGTAAAAACATAGAAATCAACCCAAAACCACACAGTCCTTTCCTCTTGCCTGGAGCAGAACCTCCCAAAACTGGAGAATTTTCATGCTTGTCTTCTTTTATTTGTTTGTGCGCTGCCTTTCTTCTGGAATTGGACCAATCTCCACCATAGACCTATTCTTCCAGCTCTTCTGACCACTTAAACCAGGGTTTCTCCGGGTAGCAAAGCCAATTCAGAGGCTGCACCGATGTTGGCAACATTTCTTGCCCTGTTTAAAGTGGGGTGCATCATTTTAAGTGACAAAGAAGAAATGACGAAAGCCATGATTTTAAAGCAGCCTCCATACCTAGGAGGAAAAAAACCCTCATAAATATTGGTGAAAAAATATCCACTTCCCAATCTCTTGCTGTCTTGAAAAGTAGATTCCCACTAAACACAGAAGAAGGCTGTTGGCACTGTGATAGAAGAAAGAGACAGTAAAGGGTTGGGATGGGAAAGGTACACATCAAGATTAAGCTTGAAGCACCCCATCCAAGATGTCTGCAACCCTGGGAGACTGTCTTTCAAGAGGTGTTCTTGTGTTGAACTTATACTTAGGCCTCCTATTTTATCTGCATGCCAGTCCTTCTTCATCATGTTGCCCCATTCTAACAGACCCTCCAATTGTCCCAGGGCCAGTCCCAGTTAATCCTCTATCATCCTACCTTTTCAGCTGCCTCTAAAATGCCACACTTTCTCTCTTTTCCTCCCACTCTTCCCCTTTTCCCACAGCATATTTTTTCTTGCTGCAAGTTGAATTCACAATGCAAAAGCAGTTCACACTTTGAGGAGAAGTAGAGGCAGAATCTTGCCCTTCTGTCAGGACCCTGGCACTCCAGGACTCAAGCTCTGAGTCTGAACCAGAGGACTTCAAAGCCATGGAGCCTGCTGCACCCAGAGGCTGCCATGGAGCCTGCTGCACAGCCCACCCCAGAGGCTGCCCTGGACACAGAGCCCTTGGCCCCAGTGGCCCCAGCAATGGAGCCAGGGGCTACCTTAGACCCAGAGATTCAAGAGCAGGTGCCTACTTACCAGCAGCATCGGGAGCAAAAGAGTGCTCTCAGAAGGTCAGAGCGTTTAAATAGGAAACACCAAGCAATCAAGCTCCAGCTGAGGTAGCACCTGGGTGAGGGCCTGCTCAATAAAAGCACTCACTCAGCCTTGGGTCTTTGTTGGTTGACAATTGTCCATTTTGGGTGTGCCTGCTGGGTTACTGGGGCCCTTGCCTTGCTTCCTGGAATGCTGCCTGACCAGCTGAGGAACAAGCTCTGTGGTATGTGGACTCTGTTTGCTGTTTTGCCTGGCTGTGCCATAACAGCCAGGGGTATCCTTGCTGCAAAAGTCTCTTTAATTTACTGCTGCCTTACCTACTTACTGCTGAAGTAAAGCCCTTTGATTTATTGCCTGTCTGCTTTATCTGTGAAAAGACCTATTAGCCAGCTCTTGGCTGCCTGCCATGCCTTGGCACTGACACCTTCTCAGTAAGCTCAGGCAAAAGCAAATTGCTGCAGCTTCTCCTAGCTTGTCTATATTTCTTTATGAATAACTTTTGTCCCCTTGACTGCACGTTGATGTTGTTTGGCTGCACATGTCCTGGTTTTCATCTTCAAAAAGTCAGAGGGTTTGGTCTAACCTTTGAAGGCCTTGCTCTTGTCAAGAACTGGCCTTTGAGGCAATTGGTCTTCTGGGAAGAAAGATTCTTAACTCCGCAGGCAGCTTCAAGTGAGCAGATCTCCTCCCGTCCACCTGAGTCACGGACAGGAATGAAGAGGCTCCCAGATTTCTTGGGGCTTTTCCCCTCTGCAACACCCTCCTCCCTGAAATGTGGAGGAGCTCGGAGAGGGGTTTGCGTGGCTTTTTTGGAGTCATGCTCCGAAAGGCGCCACCACCACCACCCAAGAAGCTGGAAGAGTCAGGTCAGGGAACAAGATTTTGGCTGTCCTCCAGGAAGCTGTCAAGGGGAGAACAGAGCGCAAAATGCTAGAATCCAGACCTGGCCACAGGCCCACAAGCATGATGCATCTACCCCATGTCAGGGAGGAAAAAGCCCCCTCCAGGGTCAGGCACAGCATTAGAGGCCACCAGGGGAGTTTGTGGGGGGGGGGCAATTAATATACCAAACAACTATGAGGTCATTAGGAAGAAATTCAGCTTCACGTACACAGAGAACCTTGTTGGGCAACAAGACTCTGTATGGATTTGACTGAAAGTTAGGACAACTTGTGTCCCAAGTATGAAAAAATTAGTGAATTTTGATAACTCCCCTTCATCTGCAACAGGACAGATTTGATGCACACCGTTATTCCCAGTTTGGAGAGGCCCTGTTCTACATTTAATCCAAGGTTGACTCAGCCTTCCATCCTTCTGCAGGTTGGTAAAATGAGTACCCAGCTTGTTGGGGGCAATTAGCTAAAATACATTGTAAACCGCTTAGATAACACTCAGTTGATAAGCAGTATAGAAATAAATGCTATAAATAGTTAACTATCCTACCTTTCTCCTCTTATGGGACCCAAGACTCCTTACAGCAAGGTTAAAACAAGACATCTGCTCCACTGGCGTGAAAAGACAAGGAAACTTTTCTGAGTTAAAAGCCTTTGCAAATTTATCAGTTTCAGTTTCTCTCACATTCAATTGGTTAAAAATCTTTCTATTCTGAGCAGGGATTACTCTGCAAATTTTGGTGAATTCTGTACTGTAATACTGTGTTGTAAGCCACTGTGGATCAGGTGGCAGGAGAAAGAAGGAATATAAATTAAATTAAATAATTAAGGAGGACTCCTGGGTTCTGAAAGATTTTTTTTTTAACCCTTTAAGGTTCATGAATGGAGTCTAATGGTAGATTGAACTCAGCAGTTTGCTTAACAGAGTGCTGGATGGAGTCACTGGCTTGGTAGCCCAGAGTTCTACTTCCAACAAACCATTAAACTAACTTTATATAGAATTCTTACAAAAACATGTAGCAGCAGCAACAACTGAGTCTCAAAAGACCTACAAACTCACCAATAAAGAGCAAGCACTGTCTCCAAAGAGCATAATCATACTGGTTCTTTGTATCTTATTCTGATGTTCTAAGCATTATTGTATCAGCAGAACACAGTGTGATGTTTTGGAACATGGTTCAGAAAATTTTTGTACATGTTTATCCTAACCTGAAATCACAATGAACTTACAACATTTCCTATGTCTAACCAAATATTGTTTCTTCAACATGGCTCTGCTTAGGTTTGCCAGGGGAAAAACTAGAGGCAGGCCTTTAAATTTTATGCATTCAGTAGCAACCGCAGTTGCTCACAGCTTCTCATTCGAACTCACACCAACTTTTTTTCCCTGGTTGGAAATTTAGGGGAAAATCTTAGCTGAAGGGCTTGTTTCCAGATCAAGATGAAATGAAGGGATAACTCTGACTTACTTAAGACAACAGGATAAGGAACCTTTACTCTAGTTAACTCGCTTCTAGCAAGAGGTTGGCTGCAGAGTGGAGGGTGATTCCTAGCATAACACTGACTGGGGCCGTTTCCACATTGGACTGTTATAGCGCGATGATTCCACTTGCAACATCCTATGGAACCCTGGGGTTTGCGGTTTCGGGAGGGGCCAAGTGGCCCCTCCCGAAACCGCAAACCCCAGGGTTCCATAGGATGTTGCAAGTGGAATCATCGCGCTATAACAGTCCAGTGCAGAAATGGCCTGGGAAAGGAAGGAAGAAGCTAAGTAAGTAAATCCACAAAGCTCTCTCCCCTACCCATGTAAAGTCTTTGTAAGTTGCAGCAACAAATCAATGAACCCTTAAAAATTGTAGCAAGCCCCTGCTTTGCTAGCTGAGCTGGAGATTTGCACCCACAGCCCTTTCCCTGAGATGCCCCCTTTCACAAAGTGAAGCATTTCCACCCTCCTCTCCCATCTGGAAATGACTCTAGAAAACTGGAGTCAGGGCCAGGCTCTGAGATCTGGCAACCCTAGCTTTAGCTCATTTAGGCCTTACGGTCACTTTCTGACTTTTCTCCTTCAGTTCCCAGCCCCACCCTGGGAAACAGACACACAATTTCTCCTTGCCAGTCCTAACTTTTTGGGAGCCTCTGCTGCTTCCTCATCGTATGCCCAGGATGCAAATAACTCCAAAGGACAATGACTCAAAAGGGAAGATACTCATGCCCATGATGGTATGTGTGTGTAAGTTCTGAGTGTTCCCATAATCTTTATTAGTGGGTCATCCTCTTTCACAGAATTAAGGCATGCTTGCTCAGCAAATTAACTCCTTATATCTTGGCTGTACCCTTCCATTGGCCTCTTGATGCTACAGCATGCCAAGAACATCCCAGTTCAGTTGGCTGGCCCAGGACTGTCTGTCTGTTAAAGAGGGCTCCCAGAAAACATCATTGCTTGGGATGGAGTCTGTGCGCTCTAAAACATCATCACTGATGGTACTGATCAATCTTGTCCAATGCCAGGTGGGGGGGTCTGATTTTGTTTTGGATTTTTTACGTAAGGTTGCCAACTTTTGTTTGCATTTTTTTTGCAATGATACCAAAAATCCTCTGAGAACATGCAGAGTTGCAAAAGAAACTCTAACCAAATGAATCCGCAGAAGAAACTAGACAGACACGATGTTTGGAAATGGTTGTTGTCACTTGTCCTCTAAATGGTCTGAGAGTTCCTAGTCCAGAATATTTCCAATTTCTATGTAAGGTTGCGAAAGCTGGACAACACAAAGAACACTGACAGGAAGAGAATCGGCTCATTTGAAATGTGGTGCTGGAAGAGAGTTCTACAGATATTATGGGCTGCCAACGTGACCAATAAATGGGTCCCAGAGCAAACCAAACCTGATCTGGAGCCAGAATGCCCAAATGTATAACCTCCAACATTGCACAGGTAAAAATAGGGACGCATAAGGTCAAGCAAAATCAGAGCATGGTTAAGGTGGCAAGAGTTATTAATGAAGAACACACAACCTGGGAGAGGCTGCAGCAGTTTGTTTTTGCCTGTGCCTCCTGGGAAGGGCAAGATTCTGCCCTCTTTTGCCTTGTGAATTCATTGCTTGCCAGCAACTTTTTTTTACTTTGAACTCAGTTTGAAGCAGTTGAACTAAGCCAGAGACCAAGTGGGAAAATGGAAAGAAGAAAGAGAAACTGGAAAACTGGAAAAGTGGGATAACAGACAATTAATCAGGACTGTCCCTGCCAAATAGGGACAGTTGGAGGGTATGGGAGAAGACCCCTCTATGAAAGTGTAAAAAACTGCTGGCACTCCATGTAGAAAACAAACACTCAACTGGAAGAACCATTGGTCTGACTTGTTAAAAAGTTAACTGTGGTATTCGGAATACAAGCATGCCGTTTGTGTTTTGTGCTGAAATTGAATTTGGAACTGGAACACTGAATTCAGGAGTCCTGAATTAAAGCAAGACAAGGGTAACACTTGTTTTGGCATTTTCTACGGAGGCTGAGATGGAAATTAGATCAGGGAGATTACAACTGCAGTACAAAGTTTGACTAAGCCACACAGGGTACGCATGGGGTACTGAATTCTTTTTTCCTTTTTTTATCCCCTTTTAAGGAGAAAGCCTGTCTGAAAGGAACCTACGATCAGCAGAGAAAATGAATCAGGCAGTAAATAGCTTGGATTTCCAGAGTGGCTCCTCAAACGCCCCTGAGTTGTCTGTTTAGTCTAGTCTCTGCTGTGTGTGGTGGCTGCTGCATGGGGAAGAGAAAATAAGAGAAACAACCTAAGGAAAGGTGGTGGGGGATTTCCGGGACCTGCTAACTCCTACCTCCTTCCAAAATTATAGAGGATGGAAGCTACACAGTGAGCCATGTCATCTGACCATTTCCCTTCCTTCCTATGCCTTGAGCAGTGACTCCTATACCAAACGCAAGGGTAACATGAGTGTGCGATTGAGCAATGAATGATTTATACTCTTTTGTGGAGTCTGAAATACCTAGATGAAAGGAGATGGTCTGGTGCATCTCTGTTTGATGGGTATCACTGGCTCTTGCTGGAATCAGGTAAGACAAATAGCCGTGACCGAACTCATGCAGTCATCCCGAATGCGGAGATGCAGCAGAATGAGAATGAAGGGTTTGGAGGCTGCCGGTTGTGTCCGGGTGAGAGTCTCTGTGAAATCAGGAGAAAAATAAGAAACAGGGATCCACACTGAGGCCATTTCCGCACTAGCCTGTTATAGCACGATGATTCCACTTTCAACATCCTCTGGAATCCTGGGGTTTGCAGTTTCGGGAGGGGCCGCCTGGCCCCTCCCGAAACTGCAAACCCCAGGATTCCAGAGGATGTTGAAAGTGGAATCATCGTGCTATAACAGGCTAGTGCGGAAATGGTCATTCTTTTTCTCTTGAGGATGAAGCTTTGCTTACCATCAACTATATTTAATGACTGAAATCTTCCAAGGTGAGAGATCACCCTCTGAGGGTTGCTTATTCTTTGTAGGTTTTTCTTTCTGCTTTCTGCTGTTACTTTAACTCTCCAATCCCTTGTGGTCATTCATCCTTTTTCATCCCACTCCGCTCGCTCCATTATTGGCTTCCTTAACGTGCAGTTCCAAAGATGGAAGAATCAAGGAGATCCAGACACATAAGAGCCATGGAAGATGACAGAAGGCTGAAATCATTTTGAATCATAGAGTTGGAAGCAACCACCGGGCCCATCTAATCCAAGTCCTGCCATGCAGAAATCCACTGCTAGGTCCTCCTGAAAGATGTCCGTCCAACTTTTGTTTAAAAACCTCCACTATTCTCTGAGGCAGTTTGTTCCACTGTCAAACAGCTCTTCCAGCCAAGATCTTCCTAATGTTTCGGTGGAATCTCTTTTCTTGCAATTTGGTTCCACTGGTTCCTGTCCTAGTTTATGGAGCAGCAGCAAAGAAGCTAGCTCCATGTGACATCACTTCAGGCATTTAAACACAGCTGTCCTATCACCTCTAAATCTTCTCTTCTCCAAAGTAAACCTACCCACCCCGCTAAGCCATTCCTCATAGGGCTTTGTCTCCAGATCTTTGACCATCTTGGTCGCCCTCCTCTGCACCCATTCCAGCTTGTCCTTTTTGAACTTTGATGTCCAGAATGGCTCACAGTATTCCAAACTTGGTATGACGAATGCAGAAGAGAGTGGCACTATTACCTCCCTCCGTCAGGACACCAGATTCCTGTTGATCTAGAATTGCATTAGCTTATCTGGCCACCCCAGTGGTTTCGTATGTGGTCCATTATTACTTGGTTACATGTGCTCCAGTTTTCAATTGTGAAATGTTGTTGGAAGATATTCTGTACGAGGCAGCATTCAAAACTGAGCTTGGAAATGTTACTTTTTTGGACGCCAACTTTCAGAGGGCCTCGGTCTGGAGGGTCACTGGGGGGATTCTGGGCATGCTGACTGGAAGATTCTTTTCCCCCTCCAAATTCCAAAAAAAACCCCAGCTGGGTGTCTAAATTTTCCCCAAACACAGATTCAGACATGGAATCAATACAACATGCAACAACTACAGACCAGAGTTACAGTTCTACCACATTATTCTGCTAACAGTATGTGTAAATAAGACACCAAGGAAAGGAATTTACCCCCTCCCTCCTCCAGCACACACATTGCATTTTCTAACCATCACCACCCTCTTTCGCTCTTTGCAACTTTGCTCAAACTATGTGTTTTCATATACAGGCTCTGTGTGGGTGTCAGAGGCAGGGCGGGACAGACCCGGCTGGGATATTTTAAAATCGCAAAACCAGCCAGCCAGCCTGCCTCTTTCGATGTCTGGCCATTTTCAGGTTGATCCCACAAGCTGACAGCAGCAGAGGTGGGCACCTGCTTCCTCCTGTCTGCCTGGGTGGGGTTCCCTGGTTGTGCCAGGGTGTTTCCCCCCACACACCCAAAAGTGGCAAAGACCAGACCAGACACCCAGTGCCCCACGAGGATGAATGGATTCCACTGTGGGTCAGACAGGAATGGGATTGTATGACAGGGTGGGGCACAGAGAGAGAGAGAGAGAGATGGTCTGTTTGGGGGCAGAAAAGAAGAGCCAAACTTTGCTTCTGCTGGTCATCATGATACCTTGAAGGGTCGCAGGGCTCAGACGGACACACACGCTCAGCTCTGCTGCTTGCCATTCCCTCCCGAGCAGAAGTTGTTCGAGCTGAAACCCTCAAGGGGATGATTTCCATCATTTTCATCTGGGAGGACAATAGAGGGGCTTTCACACTTGAGTAAGAGGCAGAAATTTAACAGGTACAACCTGGGGCGGAAGCAAATGGATGACGCTGGGTCGTCTGTCAAAATTAATTGGCGGCAGATTTTGCATGGAGAAAAGGGATTAACTACCACACAATTCCTATTTAGACACAAGACTACAGATGGGAAAGGAAGCACACCCTGGCTTCTGCAAAAGATTGGCCCTCAGATATTTTCAACTCAGCAAGAACATCAAGATCAGCCTGTTCCAAACTGGGCATAAAGAAATGACTCTTGGTAACTTTACCTCTTTGTTCTAGCCTCATCAGACAGATCTGCCTCTCATCTACCTAGTCCGTCCTTTCTACGTCTTCCTCATTCAAAACGTTCCTGTCTCTTCCTTAGATGGCTTTACAAAAGGGCTGCAATGGGTATCCTCCAGATGGTTGAGATTACAGTTCACACAATCACACCTATAGTCTTATGCCAGCCAGGAACCTCCTGTCCAAAATACCTGGAGGGTGCCAAGTTCCTTACTCTTGAATTAGGTAAATTATTAGATAGTGGGAGGGGTGTGTGAAAAGAGGGAGATTAATTTAAATCTCTGCCTTCCAGTCTCCTGGTTAGCTGTGGGTGTCAGTAAACCAATAAACAATCAAATAGAATCTGTATTCAGTATGAAAGGAGAAAGTGATGCTTGGAACATTTATTTTGTTGGCTTGGGGATTCTGAGCCCATGCTCTCCAACTGTCCTGATTTGGTGGAGGCATCCGCACTTAACCTCTGTCATCCCAGTTTTCAAGGGCTTTTAGGAAGTCCCAGTTTCTCTCTCTTCTCTCTTCTCCCTGCTTTGTCCTTAGCTGACTTCAATTGCTGTAAACTGAGTTCAACATACACCATTTCCACACTAGACTGTTATAGTGCTATTATTCCACTTTCAGTATCCAATGGAATCCTGGGGTTTGCAGTTTTGGGAGGGGCTCGCCAGCCCCTCCCGAAACTGCAAACCCCAGGATTCCATAGCATGTTGAAAGCGGAATAAAAGCGCTATAACAGTCTAGTGCGGAAATAGTTTGCACTCCATTAACTCATCAGCAGGGAGAGGAGAGAACGAGGCAGAGTCTTGCCCTTCCCAGTAGACTCAGGCAACAGAAAACTGATGCAACCTCTCCTAGTTTGTGTGTTCTTTTTCACGAACACCTTTTGCCATCTTGACCACACTCCTTGGCCCCATGTGTCCCAATTGTCACCTGTGAAATGTATGTAATCCAACAAGTAACCTGTTCAATCTCTATGAAATAATATGGGGGTGCTTTGTGGCAGTGTCCCCACGTCTGGCATTATTTACCCAGAGACATTTGCTCGACGGTAATTTTCTTCCCTTTTTGGCACCAGGTCACACACTTTTAAATTCCCACCTGACTTTTGAACTCACAGTTTAAATTCTGCCTCTGTCTGGCTTTGCTCCTGCTGCTGCTTGTTATTGCTTTCATTTGTTTGTTAATTTTATTCCTGCTCCTTTGATTTTCATTTAGTTTGGTAAGCCGCTCTGGGAACGGTTGTACTAGAGTGTGGGGGTATCAAGAGCCATAATTAACAGAATGATTAATAAATAAATACCAGATGTCAGGGACTCACCACTGGAGGCTGCTGCCTTCAGACCTTTGAACATCCCAGAAGCATCTGGCTGTCTGCTGTTGGAAATAATGAAATACTGGTCTAGATGGACGAAAGACAAGTTCTTTTTTTTCTCTTTTCTTTCCTTCTCTCCCTATCTCATTATATTAGAACTTGGGGTTATCCAATTGTCATGAGATTCAGGAGAGACAACTTAAATGACCCAAAGGATAATGAATGTATGGAATACAGCAAGCTTGTGTAAGAAGAGAGGTTTACTGGAGATTGCCACGATATAAATAGAGCAGGGTCAACATATTGTTTTTCTGCCTGTGGCAAAGAAGCTCAAAACAAGATGACAGTCCCTTCCATTTCATATACAAGTCAACCTGCCAATCAGCTGGGCTGGCAATTCAACCTTGGTGATGGGAAAAGACATTCCACCACTCCAGAGGCATCAGGCTGGCTTAAGATGTGTAAGAAAGATGCTTAGCAGATTGCTTTATCCTCTAGCACCTTGCTGCCACCTCCCAGCATCGACTCCTTCAGAAGAGAAGGCTAAGAGGGGACATGAGAGCCATGTTTAAATATTTGAAGGGATGCCATGTAGAGGAGGGAGTGGGCTTGTTTTCTGCTGCTCCAGAGACCGGGACAAGGAGCAATGGATTCAAGCTGCAGGAAAGGAGATTCCACCTGAACCTCAGGAAGAACTTCCTGACGGTCAGGGCTGTCCGGCAGTGGAATCTGCTGCCTCGGAGTGTAGTGGAGTCTCCTTCCTTGGAGGTTTTTAAGCAGAGGCTGGATGGCCATCTGTCGGGAATGCTTTGAGGGTGTTCCTGCATGGCAGGGGGTTGGACTGGATGGCCCCTGGGGTCTCTTCCAACTCTACATTTCTATGGTTCTATGATTCTATGACTCCTGAGACAACAGCCTCACTCTGCCCCCTAGACTTTCACAGTTGCCCACCCTGGTTTAACTTAAAGCTGACCCTGTTCTGGAATAAACATGCCCCCAAATATCAGTTCTTGGGCAGAAACAACAGAATGTCTACTGCTTTCAATGTGTCCTGATGGTCAGTTTCCCACTCTCAGCTTTAAGAGAAGGGCTTTAGCTCCGTGGCAGAGTATCTGCTTTGCCTGAAAAAGTCCCTGATTCAGTTCCAGGTAGGTCTAAAAAAAGCCCCCCCCAATCCTCAGGACATACGTAACCAAGCAGCATCAGACAGTGGTCAAGGTGGCAGAGGAAGAATGCTTAGGCTAAGCGAAGCTGCAGTTTGCTTTTGCCTGAGTCTACTGGGAAGGACAAGATTTCAACCCCTCCTTTCCTCGCTTTTAAATCAATGAGTTAACTACTTTCCTACTTCGAATGCACTTTGCAGCAAAAGAAGTAAACTGAGGACAGAGAGTGGGAGGAGGAAAGAGAAAATGGGACATTTTAGCTGAAAAAAAGTGTGACTGTCTAAGGGAAATTGGGATAGTTGGAGAGTATACAACATGGCCAGAATGATATCAGCCTTCTTCAGAGGGTTATTGTTAGAATTATTGTGAAAATGCATGCAAAGTGCTCTGAACCCTGGAAATGAGCTACATTTAGACTCAAAGCTGCTTTGTAACAGTCTTCCCTGTTGTAATCTCTTCCCTTTTATCAAGATCTGGGAACAGACCCCCCCATCCCAAAAGAGATTTCTTAGTTTCTTCTATTTTTTTTTTAAAACTCCCCAGGCACAAGCCTGCCCATGCTCCCCTTGCTAGACCTGAGTTTGATGCAGAACATGACTGACCCTGCTAGCTGGGGGATTCTGGAAGCTGCAGTCCAAAAAAAAAGGGAGAAACTTCTCCATGTTGTGGTCTGATCTCTCCGGCCTCCAGCTTTCCCAGAGACACATTCCCACTCTTCCTTCCCTGAATTCCTGCCCTCTGTTGACCCCTTTGTTTGTCCGGACAAGTTTATTGGGCTTGTTTCCCCCCTCCAACTGCTTCTCGACCTGGGAGGGACGCCAGCAATAATTCCTGGAAGAGGTTGCGGGAGCAGGGCTCGGGTGATCCCAGAGCAGCTGTGAGGAACGACCACATCAGAGACCCCCGTGGGGAGTCTGCATGTGGGACGGGGTGACGAGGGGAGTCCGGAGGGCCCCCTTCTCATTCCAAGAGCCAAGCCACATCAAAGGGAAGTGCTTCCCCATTGGGCCTCGACGGGGTCCAGGTGACTGGTAAAGGCTGACTCGGAAAGAGCTGGACTCTGTGGGGTTTGGATGAGGCATCAGCACAAAGTCAGGGCAGCTTCCTGCCCAGCTCATCACATGCACGTTCTCTCACCCACACATAGTCAACCATGCATTCACAAAGCCAGAGCTTGGAAAAGTTTGGACTACAATGCCCAGAATCCCTGGCTGGGGGATTCTGGGCACTGTAGTCCAAAAAAAGGAATCTTTCTCCTCCCCCCGCCAATTCTGCCACGAAACCCATAAGCCTTTTCCTTGTGGGGATCAGTGTGGGCTTCCCTGTCAGTTGAGCGATGGATCCATTCCAGCTTTCTGCTCAAACTTGGAAGGAACTCTCCCAGGGTGCTGAACTTTCTCTCTCCCTCAATAGGTTCAAACACCTAAGAGGGCTTCTTCTGACTCTGAACTAAACTCCAGAGCAGATTCACCACTCCACATTTACCCAGGAGCCCTTACCTTGGCCATGTTGTGGGCTAAGCCCCAAAACTCTTACTTTGCAGCTTTCAAATGCTCCCACACACATGCCTCTTCCATTTTCCCATTCAGCCCCTTTACATTTTGAATTAAAGTATTGCTGACCCCAGGGGTAGACCCAGTCCAGCCTTCCAGATATTGAATGGTCGCTTCCAGCATCCCCAACCCATGGAGCCAATGGCGAGGAATTTATTTCTACATTAAATTGATATCCCCCATTTCTCCTTGAATAGGACCAAAGGCAGCTTACATCCAATTTAAAATAAAGTAGAGCCAAAACACTCTTAGGACATGTTAAAAACACAATGAAACCAACCTTCCTCAGCCTCTTTATCCTAGAGGAATCTTTGAAATACTATTCAGGTCTCTGGGAACCCCTATGTAAAAATTATTACATTTACAGCCTAAAAAAAAAAGGGGGAGGATTCAGTCACAATATCTTCCAAAGAACTCTGGTTGAGAAATCCTGAATTAAACGAACAATTCTTTTTAAGGCAAAAACAAATTTAAAACACATTTAAAACATAATAGAAAAGATAAAAGCACAGACCTCTTTAAACTCTCTGAATTTTGAGCCAAAATCTTGCCTCCTGGTGGAAAGAGTAGACAAGGGGCCAACGGAGCATCCTATGGGAGAGAATTCTACAACCTTGGAGCAGCCACCGAGAAGGCGCTGGCTCATGAACTCACCAAATGTGCCTTTCATGGTGGTAGAACCAAAAGAAAGCCTTCCCCAGAAGAGCTTAAAAACTCAAGACAGGCTTATATAGGGATAGCTGGTCTTTCCGATGGCCTGGACCCAAGCTTTGAATTCTGCCCAGAGTGGTAGCCAGTGAGGCTGTTTCAACAAGAGAGTGACATGTTCCTTGAAATCAGTCTCAGTCTGGCCGCAGCATTTTGAACGCGCTGAAGTTTCCAAACTGTGTCCAAAGGCAGCCCCACACAGACTGTGTTAAATTAATCCAGCTAGGATGCAACTGTGGCATGTGTGACCACAACCAGATCTGATATCTCAACGGGAACTGCAAAATCTGAAAGGGTGCACATTGCCCACCCTGATTTATACTGATGGGCACGGACTTTCCAGAGACTCGGGTAGAAGTCCTCTGGAGCTATCAGATAGCTATCCTTTTACTCGAGAAACCAGGATTTGAACCCAGGACCATCTGCATGTAGGGCATAGGGCCCTGTTTGAAACATAAGGATGCCTGATGTGTTAATTTCCATGTGCCAGCAGCCTTAGGGCTCAAGCAACAACTCCTTACTAGCTGCACCACCCCCTTGTGTGGGATAGCCACCACCTAGGCTGTACAGGGTGATTCTAAATTATCTAGCATGACAGCATTTAAATTCAGAATCTACCAACATCAAGGCAGCCTGCTATGGGCTCACCCTCATGGACCCAGATGCACATGGATGCCTGTTGAGGTTTCCTGCTTGCTCTGTTTGGAATAGCTGAGATTTTTGGTGAGCTGAGCACACTGTTCCTTCTCCTCCTCCTCAAGGGGAGGAGAAGGGTGGCGGGATTCTGAATGCTTCAGGTCAGCAATCCCCTGGGCATAGTTACATTTCTCTGGGTGTAGAGGTGGTGGCGAAAAGACTATTCTCTGACCCACCCTTCACCTAATGTGGATTCTCATCTAGTAAAGGAAAAACACTCTGCACAAGCTCTAAAGCACTCAGTTATTTACTGCTGAACCTGGGCACATCAAACAGACTCCAAGGCTACAGACTGGTCCAGATTAAACTCTGTGCTGGGTACATATGTTACCAGAAATTCAAGAAAAGTGTGCCCAGGACATTTACTTGCTGTCATGATGATGAACAGAGCTCTGGGTGCTGGAAGGAAGTAACTTGTCTCAATCTGTGGGTACTCTCTAGATGTGTTGGACCCCAATTCTCACCACCCAGCTATGCTACAGGACTTGTAATCCAACACATCTGGAGAGCACTAGATGGTGGAGGAAAGGTGATTTATCTTGTGTGCCTAGAACATTTAAATGCTGCAACTTCATAACAATAATCAAAACTGAGTGCACTTCCTTGTTTTGCATGTTTAATAACATTGAAAGTTTCCTTTGAACTAATTACAAGGTATGCTGTAAGAATTACATAGATTGCTTTCCAGAACTTCCGTATAGCCTTAAGGAAGAAACGGACAAAATATCCTTTTTAATCAATGCCTACCATATACAGGGCAGGGCTGGGTAGCTGTGGAAGTGTGGGGAGTATTTTCACCCATAAGACTTTTAATTTGTCTTCCTTTACCTTGATATTTATACATATCTGCTTCTAGAAAACAAAGTACTCCACGTAGCATCTGTGGTCAAATTTCTGCACAAATGCACAAGGTGATTTCAGAAGTGTAGCTTATATACCACCATAACTCAGGGTGTGTGTGCACATGAGAGAGAGAATATGCCTTTCTTGATGCAGAGCAGGTGCATCTGTTTAGGGCTACTGGCAAAATTTAGTAATACGTATACTTGATTGCACATTGATAAACCGAGGCATGAAAAAGAAATGTTTTTTTCCCCACTGCTGAATCAGTACAATGAGGGGGTCCAGCTGCACAAAGGGGGTGCAAACCTCTGCTTTTGCCCACATGTGCTCCACTGCCCGTCTCTTCCTCCAAAGAGCGGCACAGTCTCGCATGTTTACACAGCTGTCTGATCAGGTTGCTCCCTCGAGTGGGCCCGTACCCGCTCACCAGCGGGTGACTCACGGCTCAGGTGGGGGTGCAGACTGGTGGAGAGAGGGGCTGGGGAGTCTTTGTGATGGGCCAAGTGACTCAGGGACTATGGTGTAATTTCAGGCCACAAAGAGGTATCATTAACACAGCCCACAGGAGATTGAAATAGCCCCAGGGCCTCCCTGACAGCGTGCCAGGCGCACGGCAGGCCCTAAACAAAAGCCGGCAACTTTATGATAGAGGAACCAGCAAAACACTGGCCTCAGATAACCCAGCTCCTAAAACTTCAAACTTTAGGGGTGCCAGACTGCAAACTAGAGACAGCTCCTACACCTTTAATGGTTGTGTAGAAGAGAGCATTTCGGCACGTGCTGCTTGCCATACAACCAAGAAACAAGCAACTCTTGCAGAAATTACTTCTTGAGTCCACGGATAGCTTTATGCTACAAACTTCTTTTCATTAGTCTCACAGGTAGTACAAAATCCCTTCATATACAACTATTCAGGGTACAGGATCTGTCTTCAGTTTTCACTGTAGCAACCCTTCGATGGGACCATATCCCCCAACTGTCCTGATTTGGCAAGGACAGTCCCGCTCAATGTTCTGCCGTCCTGCTTTTTCAGCTGCTTTTAAAATGTTCAAGTTTTCTCCTGCAATTTCCTCGGCTTACTTCGGTTGCTGCAAACTGAGTTAAAAGTGCAAACGTAGTGCAAATTAGGGAGGGGAGGGAAGGACGCAGAGTCCTGCCCTACCCAGTAGGCTCAGGCAAAAGCAAACTGCTTCAGTCTCTCCTAGCTTAATTGTTTTTCCTCATTAATAAATTTTGCCATCTTGACCACACTCTGATGTTGCTTGGCTACACATGTCCTGAAATGCTGGATGCCGCATGGGATCCTGGATGCTCTCATTCCCAGTCAGTCCACTTCATTAGCCTTGTTCTTCTTTCCTTCACTTCTCTGCTATATTCTGCTATGGGTGAGATTTAGACCGCAAGGCTTTCGGGGATAGGTTCTACAAGCTTTATATATTATAATTATGGCATTCTAATGCATCCATGACTATGTGTGCTATGATCTTTCCCTCTCTGTACAGAATAAAAGAATCCCTACTCTATACCATATTGTTTTTGCACATATAAAAGCTGGGTTATGTGATCTGTAAACCATGCAAGTGATCTAGAATAACTGCAGAAGAAATGTTATATATTCTGCTCTTGTTGATCGTGGAACAGAGAAAGAGGTTACCCAGGCCCCCGAAAATTCTCCTTCAGACACTGATCATCTTATTTTGACAACTGTCACTCTAGTTTTTGAGAGTTCAGTAGGTGCCAGCCACACCAGCTTTCCCCAATCTGGTGCCTACCATGCTACAGCTGCCAGAATAGCTGACTAGGGGATTGTGGGAGTTGTAGTCCAATACATGTGGAAAGCACGACATTGGCTTGCATACTTTCATACTGAAGCCATAAGGTCTAGAAACTTCTGCTGTCATAGTTAATAAGAATTGGTTATCAGCAATGTTTTCTTCTTGCTGTTAACTGCCATCAAATCAACTTTGGCTTACAGTGACCTCATGAATGTGAAATCTCAAAGTCACTCTATTATCAACAGATCCGCTCAGGTCTTGCAAGCTCAAGACTATGTCTTTCTTGACTAGGTCTCTCCACTCAAATCTATCCACCACCTTCCAGTTTACCAAGCATCATTGTCTTATTTAATGAGTCATTTCTTTTCTTGATACGTCCAAAGTACAATAGTCTCAATTTAGTCATCTTGACTTCTAGGGAGAGTTCAGGCTTAATATGCTCTCAGAACCATTTATTTGTATTTTGGTGGTCCACACTATCAGCAGAACTCTCCTCTAGCACGTTTCAAATTATTTCACATCTTATGTGCACATGTATTTTTAAAGTCAATGTAAAAACAACAACAGTTTTTTCAGACGACAAGTTGTGATGGACTTAAATAGCTCTCGTAACTACAGCAATGTTATCATCCACGTCAGATAGTCACTCTCAAGTGAAATAACAAAAAGGAAAAAAAAACAGCAACCTTTCATCTACTTCTCGACTGGGTTGGGCCAGACCTGGAAAATGCCTATATGGCACGGTTGGACTGTAGTGAGGTCTTGACAAATGAATCATAAAGCAGGGGTGAGTGAGGTAGAAGCAGAAAAACAAGGTGACCTGGCTTCTTGCAAACCAAACAGGTAATCTGCTCGGTATAAATGTCCTTCCGTATTTTCCCAACCAGCTGGTTCATGTAACATAGCATTCAGCAACCACCCCATCCCAAAATACCTGACTACCTGGAAGTTACTTACTCACCCAGAAAAAATAATCCTTCAAAACTAGGGGGCCAAGAATAGCAATTTAAAAGTACAAGAACTATGAGTGAGAAAGGTACGGGTTCAGTCATCAGCCCCTAAGCAAGCCATTCATTTCCTCCCATTCGCCTTCACTGCCTCAATATTCCCATCTGTAATATGGGGATAATAATAGAGTCAGCCCACTACATTTGCGGGTTCCACTTTTGCAGAGTTGATTATTCACGGATTATTTGCTGTCACCTCTGCTGCCTCCCTTGGCCATTTTTAATTGGGACCACAAGCCTCGTGAGACTGAGAAACTGTGAACGAGACTTGTAAATCCCTATTTAAAAGATGTGGGGAGCAGTGGAGGTGGCAGGAAGCCCCACCGGCCACCCACTTCTGCCTTGTGAAGGAATCCTGATGCCTCAAAGGAATCCATGGTGGGTTGAATATGGTGATCATACTTTTTGTGTGTGTTAAATATGGTTTGGGAGGGCCTGGAGTTATTCACGGTTTTTCCACTTTCATGGGGGTCCCCAACCCTAGTGAATGTGGAGGGATGACGGTACTGACTTGCCTCGTTGGTTTGTTGTAAATATTACCAAGACAGCTGGCCATGAAGTGCTTTGAATGCTTAGGAAAGAACAGACACTATTATTAATAATGAAAGGTTAGAACTTGGGGTTGGATCCAGGATAGGGCTGATCGAGGAAAAATCCCTCAGATATGTAGGTTGGTTGACTCTCTGTCTCATTCTTTGATCCTTCTGCACAAAAAGACCATCCTTTGGGAAACTTTCTTCAGCCTTGCAAGTTGTACCAAAGCCAAACCAACCTCCCACAAGCTCCCGGGAAACAGGGCTGAGGGCGACAAGCGGAGAAAAACAAACAGTTGTGTCAAACCACAAGCGTCTTGCAGGCCAATTGCACCCTGCAATCTTCCTTGCTGTGACCTCATCATCATGCTAGAAACATCCCGCTCCAAGTCCACGATCACGGGCACGTACGGCCCTGACTACTACTATCGGCCACACATCCCAAGCCAACGTTCTGCAACTCCCAAGCTTTGCTAAGATTCTGGCCCCAGAGTCAGCTTCCGGGTGAGGTGTGTGCATTTTGTAATTCTGCAAGCGCAGAATTCAAATGAGGGTACAGAGTATTCTGTAAATCTTGTCTCTTGCTTCAAAAACAAGACAAAATGCAAAGACAGGATTGAAAATGTATGAGAAATATAGCAATAACATGTGTATTTCTATTCTGCTTATCAGTTAAGTGCTCTCTAAGTGGTTCACCATGTTTTAGCTAATTGCCCCCAACAACTGGGTGCTCGTTTTACCAACCTGCAGAAGGATGGAAGGCTGAGTCAACCTGGAGTCCTGCAGGATCGAACTCACAACCTTGTAGCTGCAGTACCGGCATTTAACCACTGCCCCACCAGGGCTCATATAAGGTGGGTTGGGGAATAAAAAGGGAAAAAAAGCATACCCTCCAACTATCCCAATTTGGCTGGGACAGTCTCAGTTAATCCTCTGCCATCCCACTTTTTCGGTTCCTTTTAAAATATCAGTTTCTCTCACATCCTTTCCCCCTTTGGCCTCAGCTTAGCTGAGTTGCTGCAAACTATGAATTCTAAATATAAAAGTGGTTTGCACTCAAATAACTCAGCAGGGAGAAGACTTGAGGAGAGGTGGAAATTTCCCCTTCCCACTAGGCTTAGGCAAAAGGAAACCGCTGTAATCTCTTCTAAGCAGCCCAACACTGAAATTCTTATGTTTTTCCAGCACGCCTTCACCACCCTCCCAATACTAATGCTGCTATTAAAAATCCAGCTGGACAGAGAATGACAAGAATCAGAGGGGCTGTGTGGGCACAAAAACACTTTGTAAAACATTCACTTTCAGAAGCATTGTTAACTAAGGTATCCCTGTGTTAGCAGTAAAAGAATACAGACAAAATAGACGGTGTTTCCCATTTTTTTCCTTGGTCTACTCTACAAATTCTGAATTTTGGCAAAGGTTCTGGCAAAGACAGGTAAGTCCCAGGCTAACGGTCAACACAGGGCTCAGGACAAGCCTTTTGTACTCCCATAGTTCGGTTCAGACAACTCTTGTGAGTCAGGGGGAAAAATAAATTCCAAAATGTGGGGGAAATCCTTTCCTGCATCCTGTTTATAGGTACTTCTAAGGCAGAAAGCGGCAGAGTCAACTTGAGCCTAGCAGCAGGCCAAGGTCTGGCAGTTGCGTAGCAATAGGTTAATCATCAGGGGTTCCCCCTTGGTTCTCCCCAGCTCTTTCTGTCTAGAGGGAAAGTGGCTCAGAATCAAGAAATGGAAAAAAGGAGAGAAGTGAGCTGGCAGCATGTCCTCCACTCCACCTCGAGGCTGGCAGCAAGACGGGGCCGGGCTTCAAGCACCCATGGTGCCCTGTCCCAGCTTGCCAACAGAGAGTCGGCCCCGTGCCCTGGGCCGGTGGAATTTTTCACAGAGGAGCTACTGGAAACTGGCAGGCAGTCTTTGGCACGGCCGAAAGCGCTACTGGAATGCTGTTGCTCTGAATACATGAATTCTTGGGTTCCAGACATTCCCGGCATCCGGGCAGGTGTTTAATGGGAAGGAAGGAACTCGTATGCTTGGATGCCGGGGTCTTTGGAGAAACCGCTGGTATTCAGGGCAGCAAGTCAGCAGACAGATTGTTGGAAAGCCTCCCCACCGCCGAGATCAATTAGAGTGATAATGCTAGGTAACCCCAGGCCTTATCCTGGCGCTAGGCTTACACCAAGTATACCATTTAACATCTTCCTTTTAGGGGTGGAAATCTTGGACTCTCCAGATGCTGTTCAATCTGTAAGACCCAGCACCTCCTAGCCGGCATTACCAGTGGTGAGGAATGCTTGAAGGTGCACTCCAAAAACAATTCTCACCCATTTTAAAGACCATGGGAAGCAGGATGTGGGGAGAACCATAGGGAAACACTCTCCAACTATTAAGGTGATATTGTTATGTTCCCTACAGGCTTCACCATGCTGCTCGGCCACTGTTAAATTTAGCACCTAATACAGGCTGAGAATCATGTGGCCCTCCAGCTGTTACTGGACTGCAACTCCCAGTCGCCCTAGGCAGCACAGCCATTGGTGAGGACTGCTGGTAAGTGCAGTCCAATAACATCTGGAGGGCCAGATGCTTCCCACATCTGTTCCCTTAAGAGCAGGGGACAGCGTTAATGGTCCCTGGGATGTTTTTGACCTGCCATTCCCATCAGCCCCCACCTGCATAACCAATTGTGAGGAATTATCAGAGTTGTGGTCCAAAATGACAGGGCCACAAATTGCCTAGACCTGTTTTGGAAGGTAATGGGAGGGGGGTGAGATGATGTAGTGTGAGGCTTCACAAGCATGACATAGAATCCAGTTAGGGTAGCTTAAAACAACACAGGCACCTGATGCACCTAACAACGGCAGACATCATAATTAACCAGGAAGGGTCTCTTATTTTTGTGCAATAGCCCTCCAGACGGTGTTTGATTGCACCTCCCAGCATTCCTCAAGATTCCCACTCCTGCTGCAGGATGTGCAGTTCATTCCTCTTTAAGAAGAGTATGTTTAGAAAAGTGACATGATGTATTGCAGAGTTTTCTTGTAGCTCTGCTTTTCAGTCACAGGCTTCCTCCCTCTGCATATTAGTCTAAAGGACACTGGGAGAGAAAAATGCCATCTTTGCTTGGCTAGAAACAAGCAGTTCAGGAATAAAGAAATACTCCTTCTTAATCACACTCCACACACTTCCTCCCACTTCATGTTAAGAGCTGATTCACACATACATGTACCTCAGTGGCCCTCTCACCACCTAGTGATTTGCTCCTGAATGCATGAATAACTGTTACAATCTCTGCTGTGTCTCAGACAAAATAAAAATGTTATCGGTGACGTTCCAACTGCAATGGCTCATTCATACACGGAAGTCACCACTCAATAGCGCACTCTTCAAGCAGCATGAACTTGCCCCAAGGGGTGAGATTCACACCCATGCGCTACAGGTTTGCTGCCACAGACAGATATCGCATGGGAAATGCTCTTATGTACTGAGCTGCTGGAAAAATACTACACTTTTTATTAACGCCTTCATGCCTGATTTTACCCAGCCTACCCATGTCTTTTGGTTGCCTTAAAACTGTTTTAACCAATTCAAAATTTAATAATAAACTAATTAATATGGTTTTAGTATTTTAAAATTATTATTTCTTGTTTTAAACTGATGTAAGCTGCCCTGAGATCTTCAGATACAGGAAAGTATATAAATATTTTCTAACAAATAAATAAATAAGCAAGCAAACAGCCCTTTGCTGCTTTCCGACAACTAGAAACTCCATCCAGGCACAAAGTGGCTCATTTTCTGATGTTATCCGTGGTACAGAACCCAACTTTTTGAAGATGTGTCACCTGTTAGTGTCAGTTACTAAAAAACACAGCACCCCAGGTTGCTTACCTTAAGAATGTAATTAAATGTGCATGCATATAAAGCTTCATGGCCAAGAGGTAGGTTGGGAAGACACTCCTTCTTGCAATTATTTTAATTATTTTAATGCACTACGGGCATTCTTGTTTCAGAGGTGTACCAAGTTTTTAAAAAACAGAGATTACACATACACTTTCCTAGCAAAAAGGCCCACGTTTGTAGAAACTGGAATCTACTCTGAGTAAGCCAGACTTGTTTAAGACCAGCAAAGAGCCAATCTCCTTGCTAATTTCTTTTAAATACCAGAAAAAAACTATCCTGCGTTTTCCACAAAACAGGGCAGGGCAAAAGAATATGCCACCCCAGTAGAGCCGTCTACATTCATGATTAAGGAAGGATGAGTTTATGCGTCCTTTCATCTAACCACACAGTAGTTATGAAATTTCATGCCTAGGAAATGGAAACCTAGCAGATGAAACATATTCCTTCTTGTTCCACTCATGCTGCAATCCTAAACATGTCTGCTCAAGAAATGTGTTGCCATTTTCAGGGAGCTTACCCACAGGGAAATGTGTATAAGTACTACCACCTTAGGCTAGTTAACACCAGCATTAGTCCTTGTTTTGGATGCCACCCTAGGAGGTATCACACATTAGCCCATGGATTGTGTTGAATTGGGAGGGGGGTTATTTTAAAAAGCAGCTAGACAGTGCTTTGGGGCAGTTTTACCTCCCTACAGGGTCAACGGCTGGGCATGGGATCACACAAAGCCATTGTCTGGTTGCACTTATGCAGCCAGGAGGAAGAGAAGTGTTCAGTTTCCTGGACCAACCATTCAATAGGATCTCTATTCCAAATTTCCTGGACAACGCAGTCCTGGAAGGGAGGTTCATTGCCTTATTCTAAAGATTCAATATGAGTAATGTTCATAAAAGAAAACCACTAAAACCCTATCAACTACCGCCTATCAGCTAAACTCTTGTGAATAGAAATCAGTCCATACCTACTCAGCATCTGTACAGTAGTTTTTAGAATTCCAAGTACATTGTCTTAGTAACCAACCACCACATTAAGCAGGTCAAGAGACCTTCTCCCTTTTGTGCAGAAGGAAGGGCAAAACACAGAGGTAGGAGCAGATGACTTGAAGCACTCAGATTTCTCTAATTTAAAAGTCAAAGTCAACAATTAAAATGTTGTCATAATGGCCCAAGGAAGAGAAGAGAGATTGTGATATTACAACCACCAACCCACCATATCTGCGCACCGTTGGCTTCACTGTAGCACCCAACAGACTGATTTCCATTGAACTGGATGCTTAAAAATAGGTACGGCTTTCCACAACATGGCAAGCGCACAACCAGACAGCACTAACAACAATTTTGTGCTACATCATATCCTCAATATTTTAAAGATGAAAACCAGGACATATGGGGCCAAACAACATCAGAACATGGTTAAGATGGTGAAAATTATTAGTGAGGGAGAACACAGAAGATAGAAGAGACTGCAGGAGTTTGATTTTGCATGGATGTACTTGGAAAAGCAAGATCCCACCCTTCCTCTTCTCTCTCCCCTGCTGATTAACTGAGAACAAAGTACTATTGCATTTAAACTCAGTTTACAGCAACTGAAGTAAGCTGAGGACAAAGGGGGAAAGTGAGAGGAGAAGGGAGAAAGTGGGGCATTTTAAAAGCATCTGAAAAAGTAGGATGACAGAGGATTAAGTGGGACTGCTCCTTTCAAATCAGGACAGTTGGAGGGTATGCTTCATGTTCTCAAAAACAGTACTTGCAGAAGTTTGGAAAGGGTATAAAACCAGTTCTTGAAGAACAAATACCATTTCAGGAAACAAAAACTGATCCCTCATGCAAATCCTAAGCTAGCAAATGAGGCACATTTATCTTAGCCTATCGCTCAGCATGGTGTGGCTTGAGCATTGGAATATGAGTCTGGAGACCCAGGTTCAAACCCCCACTCAGCCATGGAAACCCACTGGGTGACCCACTCTCTCAACTTTAGAGGAAGGCAAAGACCATCCTCCTCCAAATCCATAAGTCAGAAACAACTTGAAGACACTCGATAACCATCATTCATTGTGGAATAGTAGCTTTCCACATGCAGAGAATTTTTCTTACATGAGGAAACAGTTGAATATTCAGGTCCTCCACCCTGTATTCTTAAATTACCAAGGAAGGAACAGGATCCTGTCCTGCAGCCCTCCAGTTGGGTTCTATAGGTGCTTGGATGGCAGAAGGGAGCCATCTCGTGGCAATTCTGAAAATATCAATCTGTGTATACCTCATGCCTCAGTGTAGTGGACCCCTTCTCTCTTGCCAGGCTATGATGCATCGAGGCCAGAATGGGCAGAGAGATCAGAGGCAAGACTCCTTGGGCATAGGGAGGAGGGATATTAGCCCACATCTTCTGCCAATTGGGGAAAATGGAGCCAGAATTCCTGTGGAAATCCCCTTGCTGGGGGTGGAGGTGAGTCAGGCATTTGTGGGTTGCTTGGCAATGGAGGAAACAAAGCCAAACGCAGCACTGGATGGGGACAAGGCTTGTAGACAAAAATGGAGATGCTGACATGGGAGTAGGAGTTCTTGGCTGCTAAAACTCCTGCTGTTCAGAAACTCTCGTACATCTTGAACCATCTGCAAATCTTTTACCAAACCCATCCAGTCTCCACATCTACCTCAAGGAAAACTTTTTTGCAGACCTCTATTCTCTCTTGAGATAAAGTAGGAAAACTAAGATGGGCAGGGGTGGGCAACAGCAGCATGTCCTGTACCTCACGAGGGCCACATCAACTGCCAAAAATTCCAATAGATGGAAAAAAAATCCAAACCCCAAAGTGGCTGGAAGTCCACTTAGAGTCAGTTTTAATTTATGTTGAACAGGGGTTGAAGAGGGAGAGATGAAAGCTATGAAAAAGCACGTTGCCTTTCCTGGAGAAGAAAGCAGATGTGTAGCCATGGAAGCTCAAAATGAGGGCATTGTTCTTCCTGATAAGAATTTGTCCCCCCTCCAACACCATGAAGTATTCTTCAGTTCCTGAATTTGCAGCATTGCACTAATTTAAAACTTCTGCTGAGCATTTGGAAACTATGTTTAAGCATCCAAAGAAAAGGAGCAGGCAACATGACCCAAGAGAATGCAAACCCAGGAGAGTTTTAGGTGTGGACAATTCATAAGACTCTTTCTCTGTTGTCCGAGAAGTTTGGAGACTGAAGGAGAATTTGATTTGGAGGAGCAGAATTCTTATTTGTGGGAGCAATGCCCTCATTTTGCCCCCTACAGCCACCCTCCTGCAGAAGAGGCATAGTCCTTGGAATCTGGAGAGGCTGAGGACGGCAAAAACAGATTTGGAGGGACTGTGTCCCAAGTTTGTCCTTTGTTCACTCTGGTGTAAAAACCTGTAGGTTCAATTCCTTGTGGAGTATGTAGTGGAAATAATTTATACAGAGCCTAGAGACTTACAATCAAGAGCCAGCTGTTGCTGGGTGTTTTTTCCGAAGTCCATATTTGAAGTGCTGCTCTGCTTCATGTCTTTGGCCTCAAGGCCCTCCAATTTTTCTGGCTTCCAAAACTTTTTTCTATAGGCCCAGTGGAAAGTTATTCAACCCACCCAGATTTACCATTGTTCTACTTAACCACAAATTGGCACAATTACTCACTGTGCTGTTGTAGATGTCTTCCATTTCTGCTGTAAGTGCATTTATAAACATTCCATGACATCAGAGCAATTCAGCCTGCACGGGCAGACACATCACCTTATGGTCACAGGACAATTGTGCCCACAATGAGCTATAACCCACAGCAAATTATTAACATTTTCTTTTTGGTGGTCTTGAAGGAATGTACCCCCATGATCTTAAAAGATGAACTGCAGGGGTGATCTCTTCATATAGAAAAAAATCCATATGATGAGTGAATTTTGGGGAGGGATTCTTTTACACTGAAAAGCCCTACAAAAGCAATGCAGTGCCACGAGCTGGAAGCAGGCCTCCACATCAATCCGTCTGAGCAGCATGCTAGTTATCATCAGAGGCTCTTCCTCTGGATGCTCTTCTGTCTGAGGCAAGGGATGAGGTAGCTAAGGAGTACATCTGTGGGTTACAAAGCTTGCTTGCCACTTCCACAATTTTCAGTGCCTTTGGCCATCCCAAGACTTCTAAAACTCTTATCTTTTAAACCATTTTAATCTACTGTTTGTTTTCTATTGTTATCCTTATGTTTTGTATTTCACTGCAGCAACTCCAATGTTCTTATATTCTGCTATTAAAAAGTAGCCTGAAAACACAGGCTTGAAATGGAGGTAGTCCCTACAACAGGAAACCTGTTAATGGTGTTTACAAAGTGTTGACTTACCATTTAATAGTTGATCCAGTGGGTCTACTAAACTCAGGATTCCCAACTAGATTCAGCCCACAGGAGGGAGGATTGGTAAAATAAATTAATATAACAAGTGAAAGGAAGAAAAGGAGAAAACCTCATTACAGTCAAACATTCAAGATTCAGTGTCCAGCCACTTGGCAAAGAGTACCGGAACAGAGCTGGCCTCTTGGACTATTCACATCTCTATGGACCAGAAACCATACTTCTGTCTCAGCTAGACAGAGAAACCAAGAAAACCAGCACAGTTGACTTTGTATCTGCTGGCCCCTGCTGGCCTTAGCTGGTTAAGATAAGTAACAGCATAAGAAGGCAAATAGGATGTTGAGGGGGAAGAATCTAACAGCCCCTTTGAGATCAATTTATTTCATCATGAGCTTTTGTGAGTTTCACTCCAGTTCTATAGATGCATGGATGGAGTCAATCTGACAATGACTGAGATCTTTCAGTCTGCTGGTACAAGGGAGCACTAAGAACATTCTCAGATTCTATGGGGGCAAGGATAGGTACAACAGTCTTCAGTGGCACCCCTGCGACCTGAAAGGGTAGCTCAAGAAACTCTGAGAATCATCTCCAGTTCCCAGAGGGCTTTCTGACCAAAGTAGATATGATATGGGCTTTGAAATTGCTCTTCAAAACAAAGACACACCCATGCTTTCAAGAGTGAACAGTACAGTGGTTGTTTAACTCTTGGCTCCTCTACGACCACATGATCTCCTTTCCCAAGGGTAAGCAAGAGAACCTCAGAGTTCTTTCCCCACCCTCACCCATACCCTTCTACTAATTTATTAGGGGTGGGAGACAGTACTTAAGATTCTTAAGTTGGCTAGCTGAAAGCAAAAATCAAACGAGATACTCATACAGATCAGCATTTTCACCCAGAAACTATCTGACCCTGACACCATGTAGGTCATGTAACGCGATCTGCACACAGATGAAAAATGTGCACACTTGAGCAATACTTGCTCAACAGCCAGGGAATCATCAGATGACATGCCACCTCCTTCAGCAGGAATGAAGTAGATAGTCAGTCATTCAGTATAAATATTCTGCTTTCCTCTACTCTTAATTCCAGAAACTCAATCTCACTTACTCCTCCTTCCCCCGCATACATGTCAAAGCTATAATCCCTTAGAGACAGAGAAAATCACATTTTCATAATGTATAGTATCATTAACTAGCCTTGATTAGTTGGGGACAGAGCAATTGGATGAACACAGACAGCTTCCAGTTGGAGCAGAGTTCCTTCTTGTTTTGAACAAGACCTCTTAATGATGCCAAAAATTACACAAAAGATAAAAGATCATTTATTTTTAACCTCCAACTGCTTAAACCCCACGGCATTATGTGAAACACAACCACTACCAAGTGATAGAGGTGTATGTTGATTAAGAGAAACATCCTGTCCACAGCCAGTCCAGAGTGGGGGGTGGCTCCATGCCTACATAGAGAGCCAGGTCAGATAAGTCAAGGGGAAACTGCAGGTGTGAGGAAAAAACCAAACCCTAGGATTGGAAGAGTCCAAAGGTGAATCACTACAGATGAGATTTGTACTTCAGATCCACAGTGCAATTGTCCGGTCCTGAAGATATATGATCCCTTTCTCAGTCACCTTCTCCTATTAGCAACTGGGGAGCAGTTGGGAAGGGCCATAGGAATATCTTGAAGTGTGGACATTGCGGCTAAGATGTCAACAGCTCTCCAACCACTCCAACTCAAAACCGCTCTGCACATCCATATCAGGCTGTGACACCCAATTTGGCAGGGGAAATGTCACACAGCAGGGAAGAAGTCAAACATGTGCACTCTACCACCACCTTCAGGGGCCCTTACCAATATCTCAGGGCCAAGATCTCAGAACTGTCTACTCTGCTTTCATAGCAACAGCATCTTCCGGGTCCTCTCCATCAAAGTAGCGCTCCTCCTCATCCCGCGATACGATGTCCAGGTTATCAAAATCTGGATTCTCATCTACCTCACTGTATTAGGGGGTTGGGGAAAATGGAGAAGAGAGGAAGGGGAGATACATGACTACAGGGAAGGGTTATGTCCAGGGATGTCTTCACACTACAAATCATAGAAGTGGCTTCACACCTACGGAGCCAGTACTTAGGATTCAACTGCTAAGTGTTTAGAAGTGTGAGAAACAAGGCAAACTCTGAAATAAGTTTACCAAAAATAGACTTCAGCAGTTTTATGTAATACACACACATCTTGGGAGAATTCCTTTTTTGGACCACAGTTCCCAAAATCTGTCAGCCAGTATGGCCACCAGTCCTCCTGCCTATGGAATTCTGGGAGCTAAAGCCACCAAAATAATATTTTCAAGTTCTAGTTGGATTATACAATATGAATGGCTCACTCTTAACAGAGAGGCTTGCAGCTGATTCAGGGTGCATTCTTTTTTCTTAGAAGGGAAGAACATTCAGCCTGACTTACTGTTTTCCTATGGATATGTTGCTTCAGGGTGAACCAGTTCTGCCTGACAACAGTTGTGTTCAGCTGGTTCATGCATGCTTTGTGAGAGTTAGTTAATGAGCCATCACAGATACAACACAGCCAACAGGAAGCAACCTTTTCATGAATGCAAAATACAGAAACATTTGACAAAGCCAGCCCAGAGCTACAGGCTGAGATGGTTCCCATGAAATTATAAGCCATGATCTAAGAGTCATAGATCATAGGTTGAACATGACTCAACAGTGTGATGCAACAGCCCCGAAAGCCAATGGTATTGCATCACTTCCCCTGATCTGGACGCTATTACTTCCATTGATCAGGGGAAGTGATAGTACCATTTTATTCTGCTTTGTTCAGACTTCATCTAGAATACTGTGTCCAGTTCTGGTTATCACAGTCAAGAAAGGTATGGGCAAACTAGAATGTGTTCAGAGAAAGGAGACCAAGATGGTTAAAGGCAGTGACGTAGACTTGAGTCAACAGACTCGGCCTCAAGTCGGACTTAAGTTGCTTCAGTGACTTAACTCGGACTCAACTGGGCCATAAATGATGTACTGACTCGACTCAAGACTTGTATATTTTTAATGACTGACTTGCTGCCCTTGGTTCAGTAACAACACATTCATCCAGAAACTTTATGACTTTGAACAACACCTTCATCTCTTTGACAACTGGTCGCATGGCAATCTGTCTCAAGACCGAAGTGTGGGTGCATTTCTCAGAGGGGAACAGCAAATTTATTAGGCAACAGGCTTGAGGAGGATGCTTTTGAAGCTTCAGTAATGAGGAGTAAGAAGGATTCTATTCCCCACTTTCAAAGCTGCAGATGGCAAAATCACAAATGTGGAGGCCCGTTCCTGCTTAAATTGTTAAAACTGACTTTATTTGGCTCTGTCCAATAATTCTGGAATTTTGGTTGAAGTATAAAGTTGAATTCCAGACTTGAGACTTGACTTGGGACTTGACTTGAAAATATCTTCAAGGACTTGAGACTTGGAATAAAAGACTTAAATACATCACTGGTTAAAGGTATGGAATCCAAGCCCTATGAGAAACAGCTTAGTTATGCTGAGCTTGCAGAAGAGAAGATTGAGAGGTAATATGATAGCCATCTTTAAATATCTGAGAGGATATAAGTGGGTTTGTTTTCTGCTTCCCCAGATAGTAGAACACAGACCAATGAACTCAAATCTACAAAAAAAGAGATTCCACCTAAGCATTATGGATAATTTCTTAGCTATAAGAGCTGTCTGACAGTGGAATTGATAGGGCAGCAGAACAGACTCTCCCCCTTGGAGGTTTTTAAATACAAGGTGGGCAGTCATCTTTCAGGAGTGCTTTAATTGTTCATTCTTGTATGGTAGGGGGGTTGGACTAGTTGGCCTTTGTGGTCTCCTCCAATGCTATGATTCTAGGATTTAGCAGCAGTTTGTTTTCTGGAGCTTTTGCAATTGTGAGAAAAACCTGAGGACACTGCACTCTCTATTTTTCTTCCCACAAGAGTGGGAAAGGGACTGCTCACTATTTATCTTTTACTGTACCCAATTCATCATTTGAGGTTTTGGAAAAACGAGGAATTGTAGTTCAAAACAAATTCTAGTTTGTTAAAGAAGCCTGCAAGATTTTATTTGCTTTAAGGACTGGATATAAATTTGCTTAAAGTCATGATTTCCGGTTCATACATAACCACAAACCAAAAATCAAGGAAAAGGAGACTTGGCAGGAGTACTTCTAATAGCTGGAGATGGAGAAGATGACTTTGCTTTGTTTGGGGAGGCTAAAGCACGCAATGTGGAATCTTGGCTGAGCATTATGGGTGCATGCAGACACCAAAGAGTCTTGGCAACCAGTCCTGCCTCAATTTCTCCCAAGTCTCAACCTCACCTGTAGTCAAAGTCCCTATCCTTGCCATCAAGGAAACGCTGGTACATACGGCTGGTGAACTCCTCACGCAGAAATGCTTTCTCGTCTTCGTCAGGGACCCACTCATCCCTGTTAGGGTCAGAGGCCTTGTCTACAGAGGGAAGCACAACACAGAAGTCATTCAGTGACAGGAGATGAACTGACCTTTCTACTTATCCTTTTTCTTAACACACTTTGGGGTGCTGTGTGTGGGGTTCCCTCAGTTTGCTGCTCACAACAAGCCTGTGAAGTAGGCACATCAGACAGAAAGAGAGCTTGAGGACACCTGATGAGCTTCATAGCTAAGCAGAAACTGGAAATCACAGACTTCTACAGACCTGGTTTGCCTATTACACCATAAAGACACTTCCTAACTTTGTTCTCCTTTGCTTCTGCACAAAACAACCCTTGGGAGTCCACTTTCCATAGATCTCATCTTGGGAGAGGGTACATCACAATCTGGGGCCCCATTTAGTCAGCCATGGGGAACTGATTCACTGGCCATGGACAGTCTAGGTACAGTTAGTTGTTGCAGGGCCTAATTTTATCACTGGCTGTGAGAGGATGTTGGACTGCAGCAATGAAAGGGCTGGAATGCTTCTCTGCTGTCTACCATCTGCTGCTAAATTTACCATCAATAGCAGTAACATATGTCAGTATCTTGTATCAAATAAGTCTGTATTCCTACATGGTAGAGGACCACATTAGGTGGCCTTTCCAACTCTATGCCTTAGGGATGCCTTGAACTACACTTAGTCCTAGAACAGAATACCATCCTTTCCCGACAAAGTCATGAATCCCATAGACAGGATCCTTATAACTAATAACTAATAACAGCCCTGCGTATTAACTTATAACTAATAACTTAATCCTTATAACTAAAATAAATGTGTGTTCTTCTCTCCCTGAGGTCTTGGATTTCTTCAGCATCACTCCAACCATTAGATACTACCTCCTCTCTCAACTAACCTTCCTTGTCCTCATCATCGGTATCTTCCTCTTCTTCCTCCTCCTCACACGCCTCTTCTTGTTCCTGCTGATCCTGCAGCCGCTGCTGGATTACCTGCTCCTGATAGGAATCCAAGAGGACACCTGAGAGGGAGCAGGAAGTCTTCAGCTTGCAGCTGCCCAGAGCCTGCAACTCTTCGTCACTCAGGTACTGCCCAATGTACTGTTCGTAAAGAAGTGGGTCCCGGCAACGCATCTGCTCATCGCTAAAATATTCCCCACCTGAAAAGAGCAGAGTGAGAGATGGTGGTGGGGTCAGTGACTGAGAACTCAGCAAAACAGGGTAAAAAGCTACCAAAATTTCAGAGGTGTGGCTGTGGGAAGTGAGAAAGAATAGACAACTGGAGCAGACAAATACTAGCACACATACGTGCACATCTGTCATATTTGGGTAAGGACACAAGAAACCAAAGATTATTTGCTCACCAAATAATCTGTTTATTTGGGTGCCACCTTTCTTCCATGGAGGAGTTATCACAACATCCAACCCCTCTATTTCACCTGTCTCTGAGCTTTCAACCCTGCCATACCTTAGCATAGGCTTCCTCAGCCGAAATTAGTGCTTTCCAAATGTGTAGGGACCACAACTCTTATCCTCCCCATTGAGCATGGCCATCTGCTAAGAGAAACGGCAGTCTGCTTATGGCCATCTAGTAAGGTCCACAGCAAAGAGGAAAGTGCAA